>CAKOAT010557376.1:148296-166255 GCA_932364175.1 Eruca vesicaria subsp. sativa
ATCCACCTACCACCAATGCATCAAGTTCCCTGGGGTGGACGGAACAATCAAGACCGTACGCGGAGATCAGCAAGCCGCTCGAGACCTGCTGATCGCCACAGTCAAGCTGCAACGCTCATCATCCCTAGTCAACTCTGTCTCTCACCCGATCGCTCGAACTTTCCCTCAGAAAGACGAGGTTCTGGAGATGCCTATAGACGATTCCGATCCAAGTAAGACGGTGCGCGTCGGTGCACATCTAGCCGACGATATGCAGCGAGCATTGCTCACATTCATGAAGGAAAATGTGTTCACCTTCGCTTGGTCTATGACGGACATGAAAGGAATCGATCCAGCAATAACTACCCACGAGCTTAACGTCGACCCCACTTTCAAACCTATCCGCCAGAAAAGACGTAAGTTAGGCCCTGAAAGAGCGAAAGCAGTGAACGAGGAAGTCGAACGACTACTCGGAGCCGGCTCTATCACAGAAGTCCGTTACCCGGAATGGCTAGCCAATCCTGTGGTAATCAAGAAAAAGAACGGGAAGTGGCGCGTCTGCGTCGACTTCACCGATCTTAACAAAGCTTGTCTGAAGGATAATAACCCGTTACCCAGCATCGACCGTCTCGTAGAATCAACCGCGGGAAACGAGATGCTCACCTTCATGGATGCGTTCTCGGGCTACAATCAGATTATGATGCACCCCGATGATCGTGAGAAGACAGCATTCATCACAGACCGAGGAACATACTGTTATAAAGTCATGCCGTTCGGGTTGAAGAACGCCGGTGCTACCTACCAACGACTGGTCAACCACATGTTCGCCGACAAACTCGGTAGCACCATGGAAGTTTATATCGACGATATGCTCGTTAAGTCCCTTCACGCCAAAGATCATCTTAACCATCTGCGCGATTGCTTCGAAACACTAAACAAGTATGGGATGAAGCTGAACCCATCGAAGTGTACGTTTGGAGTCTCCTCCGGTGAATTTCTAGGCTACATTGTTACTCAACGCGGCATTGAAGCCAACCCGAAGCAAATATCAGCTGTGCTCGATCTCCCAAGTCCCAAGAATAGCCGTGAAGTCCAGCGGCTAACTGGTCGCATCGCCGCTCTTAACCGATTCATTTCTAGGTCAACCGATAAATGTCTCCCTTTCTACGATCTTCTCAGTGGAAACAAGAAATTCGTTTGGGATGACAAGTGAGAGGAAGCCTTCTCCCAGCTCAAGAAGTACCTCACCACTCCTCCAGTCCTCGCAAAGCAAGACGAAGGAGACGTCCTCTCACTCTACGTTGCCGTCTCTAGCGCAGCGGTTAGCAGCGTCCTCATCAAGGAGGACAGAGGTGAACAGAAGCCAATCTTCTACACAAGCAGGCGTATGACCGGCCCGGAAACTCGGTATCCAGCTCTCGAGAAGATGGCTCTCGCCGTGGTAGAAGCAGCCAGAAAGCTTCGACCCTACTTCCAATCACACTCGGTTGAGGTGCTGACTGATCAGCCCCTCCGAACTGTCCTGCAGATACGAATCGCGCCAGTCGACTAACAAAGTGGGCCGTAGAACGCGGGGAGCTTGACATCACGTATAAAAACCGCACAGCCCTCAAAGCTCAGGTCTTGGCCGACTTCATTGTCGAGTTGGCACCCGAACTAGAGCAGGACACACAACTCCCGAGTCAGAATTGGATATTACATGTGGATGGCTCTTCAACGAACAAGGGTTCGGGCGCAGGTCTTCAACTCCAATCCCCAACTGGCGAACTGATACGTCAATCGTTCAGCTTCGGTTTCCCCGCGTCAAACAACGAAGCTGAGTAAGAATCATTGATAGCCGGCCTACGCTTGGCTAAGGCAGTCAAAGCAAAACGAGTAAGTGCATATTGTGACTCTCAGCTCGTCGCCGGTCAGTATAATGGAGATTACGACACCCGCAACGACCGAATGGATGCTTACCTCCGTATCGTTCACGAGTTGGCAAAAGAGTTCGAATTTTTCGAGCTCACCAAGGTACCTCGTGGTGAAAACGCTTGCGCAGATGCACTCGCCGCTCTTGGAAGCAAATTACGCGACCAAATCAAGCGAACCATTCCGATACATCGCATCGAAGAACCCAGCATCAACGTTTCGAATGAGACGTCTATCCTTGTCGCCCCCGTCAATGACACAGCAATGACTGAGACCGATCAGCAGACCGTTGACTGGCGTTTGGAATTTATCAACTACCTCTCGCACGGCACCCTGCCAACCGAGAAGTGGGAGGCTAGACGACTAAAAAGGCGCAGCGCGCTTTATGCCGTCATGGATGACGAACTTTTCAGGTACAACGCATGCGGGGTCCTCCTCAAATGCATTCACGGTGATGAGATTCGACGTGCGATGGCCGAAACCCACGACGGCGCTGGAGGAAACTATTCCGGAGGACGGGCCTTAGCCTTAAAGATCAGAAACACAGGTCTCTTCTGGCCAACTATGAACACAGACTGTGAATCCTATTCTCGTCAATGCGACAAATGCCAGAGACATGCCCCTGTTATACATTTCCCAACGGAAGTGTTACAAACTTCTACCACTCCATATCCGTTCATGCGCTGGGCTATGGATATCATTGGTCCCATGGTTTGTTCCCGTCAGCGCCGCTTTGTCTTAGTCCTTACCGACTATTTCACCAAGTGGATCGAGGCTGAAGCCTTCTCTCAAGTGACTGACAAGGAAGTCCGCGGTTTCGTCTGGAAAAACATCATCTGCCGTTACGGTCTCCCGTATGAAATCGTAACCGACAACGGTTCGCAATTCATGTCTGGGAATTTCAAAGATTTTTGCGGCAAATGGAACATCCGCCTGAGCCCCTCCACACCCAGATATCCGCAAGGGAATGGTCAAGCCGAGTCCTCTAACAAGCTCATCATTGATGGCATCAAGAAACGTCTGGACCTTATGAAAGGACACTGGGCCGATGAACTAGACGGCGCCCTATGGAGCCATCGTACGACACCAAGGGGAGCGACTAAATCAACCCCCTTTTCTCTTGCATACGGAGTCGAAGACATGCTCCTCAACGCGCTTGACGAACTGGAGGAACGCCGCGATCAAGCATTGCTCCGGATCCAGAACTACCAACACCAGATTGAGAGCTATTACAACAAAAGAGTCAAGGTAAGACCGCTCGCGCTCGGAGACCTTGTACTCCGCAAGGTATTCGAGAACACCAAGGAGCTCAATGCTGGCAAGCTAGGCACACAGTGGGAAGGACCATACAAAATCATCAAGGTCATCAAACCAGGCAACTACCGACTTCAAACCTCGCACGGCGAAGACGTCCCAAGGGCATTGAACTCCATGCATCTTCGCCGCTACCATTCGTAAGACAGTTGTCTACTTCCTTCCAACCGAGTAAATTTGGATGATAACAATCACTTCCAAAAAAAACAAAAAAAAAACAAAAAAAAAAACAAAAACCGAGTAGATGCACCCTAGTTGTCACTTCTACTCGCCCGAGTAAACGAGCCTTAAAACAGCCACTTTTGCTCGAGTAAACCGAACTACGAACGGCTTGATCCTCTTTGGAGGTACGTAGGTAGCCTTAATCGGTCCAGCTGTAACAACAATGAAAAAATGACTAGATGCACCCTAGTTGTCACTTCTACTCGCCCGAGTAAATGAGCCTTAAAACAGCCACTTTTTCCCGGGTAAATCGAACTACGAACGGCTTGATCCTCCTTCGAGGTACGTAGGCAGCCCTAATCAGGCGCAGCCGTAACAACACCAAAGTCCAAACTTTGTGACGATCCAACGTGATCAAGGCGATATCCACATTCTCGTCTGCAGACGAGGACACAGATACTCGCACCCACGAATCAGTCATGTCCTGATCAGACACTTGGTTGAGGGATCCAAAGTCGCATCCCATCAGGATCGACATGCGAAAGAAATCCGGACCGCTATCTGAGTAAACGAATGAATGTTTTGGCCGACTAAACTCGTTAAGTCACCGACTAGCCGGTCTGGAACCTTTCTTTCAGGAATAGATACCTAACATGGAACCGCTCCCTCCGGAATATAACCCGGAGGCAAGGACAATATGTATACGCACAAACAGTTGGTGAACTTGGGATAACTCTCAAACACTAAACCGCGTTTTTCATTAAAAGTCTTACAACAAGGAAGGACCCAGCAGGGCCTCAGAAAACAAAAAAAAACAAGAAAAATCCCTAAGGTAAATAGCAATACAACAAGAGGCGATCAAATCGCGTTTTCCTTCGAACCGGAGGGATCCTCAGCGATGGTAGCAGCCAACTCGGATCCCGATCCCTTTGCGACTTCGCTATCTCCAATGGTGGTAAGGTTCTCCACGAGGTCAACCAAGGACGCCGGCTCATCTCCACCAGCCTCTTCAGATAACTCCTTATGTTCAACCGGAGTCGGAGAAGCAAGCTTCTCAGCAAAGTCCGACTCCTCTTGCCCTTTCGACGGCTCTTCCATCCCATCGTCGCCCTCTTTTTGAGACGGAACCACATCGGTTGGATTCTCCTGCGACTGACCAGTTGATTCATTTCCAAGAGCTTCGCATGACGTCCGGAGCTGCGAGGCCGTCTCTGATCTAACTAAGTCATCATTCGACCCGTACGGATCGAGCGTAGCCGCGAACTCCTAATTCATGAACCTAGACGGGAGAACCAGTGGCGAAAGGGTGACATCAGCAACGGATAAAGGAGCTATTTTCAGTTTAGCAACGTTGGCTTCATGCTCCTTCTCTTGACCGCCGAAGATATCAATCAGTTCCTGCGTAATACCCACCTTTTCTTCCTGGATCATCTCGAGACATTTCTTTGTCCCAGAAGCCTGATCCAACAAACTTTGCTCCCGACCGACGAGGCTGCCACGTTCGAGGTAAGCCCGGATACGATCGATGCAACGGTTAGCCTTTTCGGTCATAGCCGCCTCAACACGCACCCTCTCGCGCGTAACATCCTGGCTTCGCGAGTCCCGCAGGCGCTGCCTTTCATCGATCAGCTTTTGCGTCACAGCATCCCTTTCCGCCTGAAGCTCCGCCTTCTCTTGCTCCAGTGCAGCGTTGGCTTTCTCGAGACTCGCTTTCTCCCGCGCAAGCAACTTCTTCACGGCACGGTCGGCTTTGAGTATTTTCTCGAATCCTGCAAACTTCTCACGAAGGATCTCTTTATCCTTCTTGTTGTCGGCCTTGATCTGTTCAATGATGCCGAATCTTGTGTGGGCAAGTTTTTCGGCATTTCCGAGTAGAACCATCGTCTGCCTCAAAGTCCTATCGTACTTCTCGACGAGTACGTTCATACTCCCATCAGCCTGAAGGCAAACAAACAAACGTAAAGATATCGGTTTTGAAAGGGATAAAGATGCAACTACAACCATCAAAACTTCGATCAAAGTACATACCCGTCTGTTTTGAAGTGCAGCTTTCGTGTATTCATCTTTAAAGAAAAGATCTCCAACCTGCGGCATCTCAACTGGTCCGCCTCGGATCTGTCGAGTAAGCTCCGCGCATCGGCCTGGGTTATGTATCAGGGGAGTCCTTTCATCATACGAGAAGTTCACGCGATCCGCGAACTCGACCCGGGGTCTCTTACCAAGCGAACCTTCCGATAGGCTCATCCGAGTGGGAGACTTCCTCTTCTCAGGGATATCGGTTGGAGAAGGACCTGCCGACCAGTTACGCGCTTCAGTCTCATCATCAGCGTTCACCGTCCCCTTAGTGTCTTAGAGACCGCGAGACCTCCTTAGCAACTTTCCTCTTCTTTTTCTTCTTCGGACTTTCTCCCGAACCTTTTTCTTCAGGATCATTCCCGGTAAGACCGACATCGACAGAATTGTCGCGCGATCTTTTTCCCTTCTCCTTCTCCCCTACTTCCAAACCATCCAATGTCCTTCTAAAGGATTAGTCTCTGTCAACGACTGTACTTCCTTCGTCACGGGACTCTTCCGCTTTCTCTTCTTCTTCTTCGCTTCGGAAGCCGGCGGATCAACATCGGCAGACTGATCGGTCGGGTTTGGATCGGGTTGTAGAGAAGCTTCAGCATCGTTATCCCCAGCCGGCACAACCCTAGAAGTCGTCTTCTTCAGCAATTGGAGTTTTCCCTTAAGCAAAGCGCTTAAATCTGGTCTTCCTGACATCTCTCTCGCCTGCTTAAGTAGCTTCTGTTGTTTCTTGGTAAATAAAGATAAGCGAGACTTGCGTGCCGAGACTATCAGCGGCTGTCTTGATTCCCAATCAACTGCAAAAACAGAAGAAAGAAAGACAACCGTTAGTCTGTCAGTCAGAACTAAAAGTCAAAAAAAGAAAAACTACCTCTCGCTATGCGAGCCTGTTGTCGACGTATCCATTCACGACTCAGGTCCGGCCAATTCAGATGGCTTTGGGTCGCGATAGCCTGTGCGATCTCGAAGAAGTTTTCTGGATATGCGATCGTATTCGGATGACGACCTGCAAAAATAAAAGGCAAGGTTAGACGACCGACGAACATAGCAGACAACACGATGCTCGTTTTCTACCAATTTCTTTGTTCCATAACACCGGAAAGTCATCTTCAATGGCTTCTGCAAACGCGTATTTATCGGCTTTGACATAGAAGTAAGAACGCTTCCAGTTCGTTGTCTTGCGAGGCTGACTAGTCAGGACGTTGTAACTCGGACGCATCTTCACAGAGAACAAGCCCCCTTTTTCCGCCTTCGTAGAAGTCAATTCTTCGAATACTCTCACACTCATGGGAACATCTATCTCCGCAGCCATCACCATCAGCATAACAGCGTTCCGAATCGAGCCTATCTTCAGCTGGCTGATCGCTACTCCCCGCCTCCTCGCATACGCTGAGATCAAACGTGGAATTGGAAACCAAAGCTTCAAATCATCCTCGAAGTACGACTCATATAGACATTGAAAGCCGACTGGAGGGGACCAAGGCCTCTGCTCCTGGGAAGGAATCACGTACGTCACGCCCGCTCCTCTGGCGTATTGCAGAATGCTTCTCACGGTCCCGTGGCTGGATCGAGTCCCGAAAACATTCTCCCAACGTTGGCCTTCAGCCCAAGGATCTCGCAACGATTCCGGAGGAAGAGCATTTAGCTCCTCGAAGGTGCCATCGAGACGATGAATGGACGGCCTGCATTCGATCAAATCGAATCTAGCGATTCGATGTCTTAACCATAAGGTTCGAGGGCTCTGATCCGAAGACGCTGAGTCCTCACCATCCCCATCGGGGCCGGAATCCTCGGCATCCTCCCGATCGGACTCGCTACCCGAGCGACTTGAATCGCCCTCCTCACTCTCTTTTTCGGCGGCTAAATCACCCTCCTCTCGCTCAGACCCGCTACCCGAGCGACTTGAATCGCCCTCCTCGCTCTCTAATTCCATGGCTGAATCTTTATGCGGCTCGAGCCTCTCCCCTCGCAAAGCGTCGCGATGAACCAGGTTAAAATCCTCTATTGGGCTTCCATTCGCTGTAACATCATCGGTTTGACCCGTCGCACAGGCAATCCCTTTGCCTTTTTCCTCACGCGATAACCGCCCCGAGGAAGCCATAACCCAAAACGGGAAATTACGAGGCAAGAAGTCGAAGAACACTTAGAGAGAGAAAGCTAAAAGGTAGAGAGAATGGAGAGAAGAAAGTACCTGAACTTGCAGAGAAGAATAATGAAAGAAGAAGAGAATCTACCTATTTATAGCAAAGTCCTAAGGCACGATTCTGTAAGTGCAATTAATGCACTTAAACGGGCCTAAATAAGCCCATCAACTGCAGAAACCCAGAAGATTATTCGAAATCTCTTAATCTTCCACCTGATTTGGTTTGGTTAGCCCTTAGAACCGGTTTACTCGAACCGAGATTAAACCGGAGCTAAATCGAGAAGCGGCTGAGATTAAACCAGAAAGCGGTTAGAGGCTAAACGCGCTCTCACAGGCAACGACTTAGCCGTGCTACTAGACGAGCTCAAGGTGACGCCAAATGCGTCAAAAGAAGACATCCTAGCCGCGAGACTAGATGCGCTCGAAGTGATCGCCTAAACGCGCTCTCACAGGCATCGACTTAGTCGTGCTACTAGACGAGCTCAAGGTGACGCCAAATGCGTCAAAAGAAGACATTCTAGCCGCGAGACTAGATGCGCTCGAGGTGATCGCCTAAACGCGCTCTCACAGGCGACGACTTAGTCGTGCTACTAGACGAGGTCAAGGTGACGCCAAATGCGCCAAAAGATGACATCCTAGCCGTGCGATCAGATTCGCTCAAGGGTGGTCGCCTAAACGCGCTCTCACAGGCGGCGATTTAGTCGCGCTACTAGACGAGCCCAAGGTGACGCCTATACGCTCCAACAGAAGACAACCTAGCCGCGCGACTAGATGCGCTCGAGGTGATCGCCTAAACGCGCTCTCACAGGCAACGACTTAGTCGTGCTACTAGACGAGCTCAAGGCGACGCCTAAACGCGCCAAAAGATGACATCCTAGCCGTGCGATCAGATGAGCTCAAGGTGACGCCTAAACGCGCTCGTGGTTGACGTCCTAGCCGTGCTACTAGACACGCTCCGGGGGACGCCTAAACGAGCATCCACGCCAGATTCCCCATTTGATCAAATCTGACCCACAAATTCACTTAGAGTCCTATGAACTCATAAGTGAACTGGGGGGGAATTATTGTAGGAGATGAGTTATACCCCTCCACAAGGCCCATGAAATGGAGAAACTTAGCCCAACACGACAATATACTCGGCCCATTAGATACATTAAAAACGACTCAGCACGAGGACGTGTTTATTAGCGCGACTAAGAGTATTCTGGAAGAGTTGGCGGAAGTACGATTTACCCGGACTACTAAACGGGCCCAACGAGAATAAAGCCCAACAAGGCTCGGGTAAACTAGGGCGAACACGAAGATAAGGTCTATAAAAGGAGGGAGGCAGCAAGGGGAAGAGGAATCCGGAATTGGACATACTCACTTGGCGGCTAGATCTAGGGTTTCTTAGAGACTAGGTGGTTAGATCTAGGGTTTACTCACCTTCACCGATACTCACCATCTTGTATTTCCAGCTAGTCCGCCTCTTTACTCATCTCCTTGTAACTCATTATTCAGATCTAATAAAGAGCGTCTTTGTTCGCCCCCATCTCACTCTTTATATTGTTCTTAACCATTTTCACCTCAAACATAAACACTCTTAAAACCGCCTCGTGAAGAGCCAATGCTAGGTTTGATTGACTGTTGCAATGACAATTGTAATAACTAAAACTAAAACATTCATTACCCAGATATTTTTCTCAGCAGAATTATTATTTCGTGAAGAGCTCCCTCGTAGAATAGATGTTTGAAAGTGTTCAGCCGATGCAGAGTGATGGAACCTTGGAGAAGCATAGACTGTGAATAGGTACGGACATGAAGAGAGTGAATAATAATATAAGAATCAGCCAAATAAAATTGGAAGATAAAGACAAGAGAATATTAAGCAGGAGCATATCAATCCCCATGAATCACCGCCTTTCTTCACGTTGCAAGCATCCCAGAAACATAGAAGACTTGTTACCACTGACTGAGGGCAACATCGAATTTCAATCAGAAAACATGACATGGGATGTCAACATTATTGCAGGTTGCGATTGTAAGGAAGGAAAAAAAGAAGGATTTTGGGGAAGCACTAAGATTTGAATTGATCATTATTTTCTAGATTTAAAGGCTGTAGAATTTAGGTTTGCAAAGTGCTTGGTGAATGGAAATTAAAGTAGAGTAGGGGGTCTTAATGGCGAGTTTTAATCATTGGCTTCAAAGCTTAGAAGATATTGTTACACAACGGCGGTTCAGGTAGAGACAGTCGTAATAAGAGAAACTGAGAAGATAAAGGCTTAAGGGAAAGACTTAGTGGGCTACTGAGCTGCTTAGTTAAAGGCCAGGTGGGGTTTTGCTTGCACACGAAAGTTTTGCTTGCACACGAAAGTTCAAGCGGTGAGTACATGACGTGGCACACCCTAAGAAGAGAGTATCCTATTTTATATACTAGATGCATAGTCCCCAAGCAAGCGCGGAGGTTGGATACGTTGTTGATGTGTTGTGTAGTTTTGTGTATGAGATTTTGTTGTTGTTTTTTTAACATTTGTTTATCTACCTTATTTATAATGGTGATGAATGAAACATTAGAAGTCACACAACTTGATTAGTTTGATAAAAGAATAAACATCGAATTCATATGGGTTGATATTTTCATATTTTATCTTCGTAGTGATTTTATCGAGCATTTCCTTTATTAGTGATTTTATCGAGCATTACTGTTATTAGTGCTTTCATGTAAAAAAAGAATTTAATGGAGACAAGACAAAAAAGGACATGTGTTTATTAGTGTAATTTTCTTTCTGAAATTATGTTGTATATATATTTTTTTTTAATTGTGATGTATATGAGATTTATGGCCGATTTGAATGCTTCGGGGTAAATATTTATCATTGAAAAAATATGTTTTTATTTTATTTGATGATTATAACTGAATTGAAATGATATTGGAGGTTAGAACATAATAACCTTTCTTATAAAAGTATCTAAGATAGTCTCATAAAGTTTCAGACCCTTAAGCCATTTTGTATCCCAACAACCAGCATAAAAAATCGTTCTGAATCTCCCTAAGCTTTTAGTTATCCCGAAAAGTCCAAATTAAAAAAAAAATTACATGCAAGCACTGCGTTTCGAACCCACGCACTCGCGGTACCAACTTTTCATCACCAACTTACACCACTGGGCCATTTCATCACTCATCAATAACATTCAATCTTACAAAATGGTATACGTTTTTGTTTTCCCTAATAACACGCGCGGGCCCACAAACTTGATGACGTGGACACGTTGATGAGCTTCAAAAGTGTACTATTATTATATAGATACTAGACCCGTTGTCCGCGCTACGTGCGGAAAGTGCTAATATTATATAATTTTGAAATGATTATTTTTTTGAATATTCATTATGTTGTCTTAGTTTTGTTAAATTTTCATAGATAAGTTATTTAGGATCTTGCCAAACTTTTTATTTTTTGGTTTTCATTTATAATTTTTTTATGTTTATGTTGTCATATATATGAATAAAATTATTGGGTACGTCAAATAAGTGAGATATTGTGTATTTGCTCACGTTCCATTATCGCTTAGATATTCTGTCTAATTGGTGTATTAAAGCTATTTGTTTTATTTCCTATTTTGAAATAAATGGTTTCAGATTTTGTTTTCAAATGAATTAAATGGAATAACAAAATGAACTTTAGTGTTAGGAATTCTCGATCATTTGATTGCTTAACTAAATAACACATAGAATTTGATCACCGAGTTCCCGGCCTCTAGCGCGGTACGTCTCGGGTGGGAACCGTCTCCCACAACATCCACTATCAATCAAAGGGGTTTACACAAACGCTCTAAGCGCTCTACACAACAAAGAATAAGAAAGATCAAAGAAACTCTATCCCTTAGAGACATGACTCGAACAATGTCTCTCCTTAGTTTCTTCTACTCTTGATCTCTCTCTTGACGTCTCTTTGTATTAGGGTTTTTTCTCGNACGTGACCTTCGTTTTTATACGAAACAATAGCTGACCTTGTCTTGACTTTTCCTTTTTGTGTTTGACGTATGACACCGACTCGATAACAAGTTCTCGTGGCTTCCTCTTCTTGTTGGACTTCAATCCATATGGGCCTATCTGATATCTTTTCAGATCAACTCCAGAAACTATAAAGAATACTAAAGCCCATACTTTATAATCTCCACCTTGGGCTTTAGTCGGCCCATACCAAAAACATTCCCAATCATCCTTGTCTTTCTCTTCTGTCGTGAAAAAACTTTTCCGACGACAATATCAAAGATGATTACCATCACTTTTCAGGAGAACCTTGGATCGCCAACTCCATCTGAAAAATATACAGAACTTCGACTTGCTGTGAACCCCAATCTCTGAAGCTTCTTCTTGGCCATTGATCCCGGCTCAGACCTAATTCCCGACATGTGACTGGAACTCCGTTGAACCTCTGTAGTCCTCGTCGTCGGTTCTTTTCGGTGACCTTCAACGCGAGTCCGTATCCACCACCACCAGAGCCATCAACAGTGAACAATTCTCGTCACGTTTTTCTCTGCATCTCCCTGCGATGCTCTTGTTGCCATTACTCAACCTGGAGTTGCTTCACCATAGCTACTGCAATTTTCTTCCACTTCTCTTCCCAATAGGAGTACCTAATACTTGACGTTGGCCTTAACCCTTTGATCATTCCCTTGATAGTGAACATAACCTGATGCAACTTTCTATGATCAGAATTTTCCGCTCCTGCGATTCCTCTGTCGCAAATACCTTTTATAATCTCAGGTATTCTCAACTCATCTTCACCTCTTTACTTTGACGAGTCGACCTTGTCTCTTTCTGAGATTTCAACTTTAGAAATTATTAAAATTTCCACCTTTCTTCTGCAGCTTTTCAAATGAACATCCCGTGTTCTTCTACTTCCTAGCTGCTCAGACGATCCCCTTCGTCTTCTCCACTGCTCCAGTATATATAAGTCACACGTCTCCCTTCAGATTGCGACTCCGGCAATTACTTTGCCATCTACCTCAGAATCAGGTTACTCCACCTTGAACTCTGATTCTTCCTTCAATTACACCACCATTCACCGCACTGTTTCTGTTTTTTCTTCTTGAGCTCAAACTCAGAGAGATTCATGACTCTCTCTCAAGTTTCCATCTTTTCTCAAGCTATCACCATTGATAGGAACTCTCGATTTCACTTCATCCATGATCCTGTGATATCATGCTCAAGAGCCTCCAGCCTCCGACTCATCTCTCTTGATAAGTTACAAACAAAACTAATGCACTGGCTTGTCTTCTCTCTCCAGCTTGTCCGGCAAAAGCCTTCACCATCTCCACTGTTAAGACATTTCCTAATGTAATCTTCTTCAATGGCCCTTTCTCTGAAATACTCAGGTATCCACAACGCTCGTGTCTATTTATTTCGTGTGACCTTTAGAGCTTTGAACCCTCTGACTTTTCTCTGAAACGGTAATGCTTCGACAATGCTTTTATGCAGCTCCTCGTATGAACCACCATGGCTCTTCTGCTGCATTCCACATCTTACATCGCATTGCCTGTCTCATACATCTTATGAGAGATGTTCACCCTGACTTCCCCTTTAATAATACCACCAGCTTTTCCATCCGGAATCACTCTCTGTTTCATTACGGTTCCAGAAGCCTAAAGGTAATGACTCTTTTCATAACCTTTTAAACAATTAATCATACAATCTCTTTGACATGTATCATCTCCTATGCCTCTGTATTTTTTTTTTTTTTCTTCCGAACTTTAACTTGGAACATGAAACCGTTTCAGACTTCCAGGACGAGCTCCACCTAGAACCAGAATCAAAACTCCACGACTTCTGAGCTCAGCCTCCTCCCTTTTCTTTTCCTTTCTTTGGGTAATTCTCTTTACCTATGTAAGCTTGCACTTTAAATTTAGTACAAAACAGAATCATGTATGCCTTACGCCCAAAGCTACATTAATTCTACTATAACCCAATCAATCACACAGCCTCCTCCATGACCGTCATGAATCTGTTGTTGATTGAACTCATCTTCCCTCTGCATCTTGATTTCCTTTAATCAAATGTTACTGAATCATACACGTTTCCATCTTGAAACTGTTCTTGGTTCAACATGCCTTTCTATTTAACCACCATTCTTGGAATCCTCTTGTACCGCTGTTCATCTTAACAGAACACGCCACCAAGCTACCAACCATGCTAGATAGACTTTCGACACAAAACCTTGATCCAAACTTCTTGCTTAACAGAACTTTTACTAACAGTATTAAACCTTGCTGCTAGATTTCCTTTTTCTTGAGCTTTCCACAACCCTGAATCCATCTTGTACCGCCATCATTCATGATGGAACACGCCTCCAAACTAATCTTGTTGGGAAGACTTTCAATACAACTTTCCATTCAGTTCTTCTTGTTCATACCTTCTGTATTAAATTTGCCTTGAACACCTTTGTGTACCGCTGTTATTGCTTAACAGAACCCGCCATCAAGCCATCATCCTTGCTAGATAGTCTTTCGACACACCCCTAGTCCAAGCATCTCTTCTTACAGAACTTCACACAATCTTTGTTGTCTTCTTTAGCTCTTGAAACTCTGATCCTTATCCCTGACACTTAAACCCTCCTTGAAGACTCTCCGACTTGACCGTATCAGCCTGCTTTGCCTTAAGCAGCCTACGTTTCACCTCCATACCCTTCTGTTGTACCCTTTATCTTGAATCTAAGACTTTCTAAAACAACCTTCTATCACATATGTTCCATTCCTAAGGCGTCCCCTAGTCATGAATCTATAACTCCAGTTGCTTTGTCAACTTATCCATGAACACCAAACTGTTTTTTTTTTTTTCAACAACTAGAACCAGCCAAGATACAACCTCGTGATTGCAGCGGAAACTTGTTGTTAAAGTCTTCAACACCTTGTACTAATTTAAACTCGTCATGATTCCCTTTGATCTTTCAGCGTTAACCCTTCCATCTCGATGAAACGATAAGTCCCTTTATTTTTCTTCTATGCAATTCAAACTCCATGATCTCACTAACCCCGCAATCAAAACCTGGATTGCTCTGATACCACTTGTTAGGAATTCTCGATCATTTGATTGCTTAACTAAATAACACATAGAATTTGATCACCGAGTTCCCGGCCTCTAGCGCGGTACGTCTTGGGTGGGAACCGTCTCCCACAACATCCACTATCAATCAAAGGGGTTTACACAAACGCTCTAAGCGCTCTACACAACAAAGAATAAGAAAGATCAAAGAAACTCTATCCCTTAGAGACATGACTCGAACAATGTCTCTCCTTAGTTTCTTCTACTCTTGATCTCTCTCTTGACGTCTCTTTGTATTAGGGTTTTTTCTCGNACGTGACCTTCGTTTTTATACGAAACAATAGCTGACCTTGTCTTGACTTTTCCTTTTTGTGTTTGACGTATGACACCGACTCGATAACAAGTTCTCGTGGCTTCCTCTTCTTGTTGGACTTCAATCCATATGGGCCTATCTGATATCTTTTCAGATCAACTCCAGAAACTATAAAGAATACTAAAGCCCATACTTTATATTTAGGAATTTTATTTTTCATTATCACTATCTTTTTCCACCTAATAATTTTTGGACGTATGTAAAAATTTGGAACTAAAAGTTGTTATGAGCCTTAAATGTATGAAATTAGTTTAGTTATCTTGATTTATTTATTTCAATCTTTGTATTTGATGTATTTTATATTGCATAATTTACGGTATATTTAATGGTTGTTTTTGGTAGAAAAGTTATACTGAAACATAATTTTTTTCTCAAGTTGCAAGTTATATCGAAACTCCTTACATGTTGGAAGTATTAGAGAGATAAATTAGTTGACAACTGTATATATTTTCTATTTTGGGGTTGGAATCCTTTTGTTATTAGTGGGAATAGGGGTGGTTATGGTGGTTAGCCAATAAATTGAATCCTTATTCCCGTATCCGTATGATCCGTGATAGACCATGATTTTGACCCACTTTTGGTCATATTTTCTATATGTTTTTATTATAATTATCTATGTTTTGGAGTCTATTAGGTATGTTTTCAGGTTCAGGAGCATTTTGTGGTAAAGTGATGATTTATGTGCCTTTTGGTGCTTAAAGAAGAGTTTTCCAAGATGACTACGAAGATCCGATATAAGAGATACATATCGATCGATACACACCTTGTGTAATCGATCGATGACGCTTCCGTAGAAGTTGAAATCGAGATCCTCCATCGATCGATGTACGCAATGTACCATCGATCGATACAGAGCGTGATGAGCAAGATTTATTTGGCCAACTTGAAGCCCAAGTTCTCACCAAATTACAAGACTGTCCCTGGCGAGTTTTTAACCTAATTGTACTCCCTATTTATACCTATGCCTATGAGCCTTACGAGCAAGGAAGTTTTGAACCAAGTTTTGTATTCTATTCTATTTAGCAATAAAAGCATCTTCTTTTCTTATTCTTTTATGAATCTCTTGGCTATGTCTGAGTAGATTCATATGTTAGATTTGGGGTTCAAATAGTTATGAGGGATTAGCCCCAACTATGGATTGTTGAGTTGTTATATTCATTATCCAAATGATCCCTAATGCTTACTCTAGACTTGCTACCTAGAGTATTGATTATGGAGTGACTAATCTAATAGTCATCTTCCTGAAATCATTTGGCTAAACCTAGACTCTATTAAAGCATGATGCGACATCCGGTCTTATAGAAATTCTCGGGTGAACAAAGTTCGATCTGATCTGATACTTAATATCGATCGATGCTCTTCTAGAGTTATCGATCGACGACAGCTTATATCGATCTACACTGCGATAGCAACATCGATCGATGCAGTCGGCAATCAGATCAATGGACGAGTCTAACTAGCGACAGCTATAGATTTGTCTAAGGATTGAAGTTCTCATATATTTGCAAACAATTCGTTAAGACATCCATAGATTTATAATCCTGATTTTCTGAATAGTAACCTTGAATCTAACTATTTTCCTTCATTGTTTTCAAAACCCAAAACCTATTCTCTTTAGCAACTTACCATTGCTACTTATTTTATTTACTGTTTTAAACATTTTTCAACCTAGCTCAATCACTTAGGATTATATCTTTTGTGTCTCTAGTTCCTTGTGGATTCGATCCCTAAGTACTACGATTGAACCTCTTATATGAGAGAGTAAAATCACTCCTTAGAGTAATTTGAGTGATATCAATCCGTCACGAATATAGCATTTTTAATTGTTTGTATTGAAATATATCTTTCAGGCAAGTATGATCAAATTTTTGTTGATCCAATTACTTATTCTCACGTTTTAATTTTGCGATTGGGGGATCATATTTATGAGGAGACATGTTTTTTTTTGTAATTTTATGTTGTAAAAAATACATTGTTCAATACGTTAGATGCATATGATTTAATATGACAATGAGATAGTCGAATCACTCAATCGTAAATAATCCAGGCATCATAATGACTTAAGGATTTAGTTATTTTTAAAAATGGAATCCAATGGTCGATTGTTTTGAAAGTTTAAAAAATCCAAGTATCTAATATAAAGCAAACTTCGTGATAAATGAATCAGATTTAACCAAAACAAAACAAAACCAAAATATTTTGTAACACCGTTTGAACAAAACAACATAAAGTAAGATATAAGTCACTACAAGAAAACACGTCCTTTATTAGGACGGGTTTTCCTCGTTATTTCCTAGTAAATGGCCCTTTACTAGAAAATAACGAGGAAACGTGTTTCGTCGAAAGACATTCATCGTAAAGCATATTTTCCTCGTAAAGGCCTAGCTAATTTACGAGGAAAGGTTTCCTCGTAAAGCCGTGGAAACGATTTCCTCGTAAGCTCCACGTATACTTTCCTCGTAAGGGCATAGTAAACCATTTCCTCGTAAACTCGTAGTAGACTCTTTATGAGGAGTTTGCTAGGAAAATTTACGACGAATTTACTTCGAAACTTTTACGAGGATTTTACTTCGAAACAATTTTTTCCTATTAAAAAAAAATATTTATAAATTAAAATTATATATATTAAAAAAATTTAAAAAAAGAAATAAAAAAATATTTATAAATAACTAAATAATATACAATTAATAAGTTTTAAAATTCATAATATACAATTAAAAACTAAAAAAAAACTAAAAAGGATGCTGGTCTTGAAATTGGTTCACGAAGTCGTCTCCAGGGTCGTTGGATGCTCTTGGGATGGAAGGGCTCCGCTTTCCCGTCTCTGACGCAACACTTCCGCCAGTTGCGGGTTTGTTAGCGCCACAACGTCGAGGATATCCGTGAGCGTACGCACATGAGACTGCGTCGCCTGCAACTCCGTCCGCAGCTGCGCATTGTCATCGGCTTGTTGGTGAACATAAGCCGATGTCGCTGCCGGGACATCGTT
>CAKOAT010557376.1:171830-183750 GCA_932364175.1 Eruca vesicaria subsp. sativa
CGAGGAAAAGTACTTTTTCCTCGTAAGATCCTCGTAAATTTACTAAGGTCTTACGAGGAAAGTATTTTCTCGTAAGTTTTCGAGGAGCTTACGAGGAAATTTGCTTTCCTCGTAAGATCCTAGTAAAAGCTTAGTAACTTTACGAGGAAGAATTTTCCTAGTAAAATTTCCTAGTAAATGCTTAGTTTTCTTGTAGTGAGTAAACATAACCACAAGCCAAATAGTTTATAACCAGGGTTTTAAAATGACGCAAAGTCAAAATCCATAAACGAAGGAAGCAAAATTCACCAACCAGGGAATGAGAATAGAAAACGAATTGATGGTTGGAGTTTTTTTTATGCATGTTGGTGACTTCTGATGATTCCTCTGTAATTCTTGATGAGTCCAATTGATTTGTCAAAGTAGAAATTTGTTGCTGGTGATCAAGCGAGTTCTAGCTTTCCTGTTAATTTTTAAAACAGATTTTGCTGCATGGTTAGAAACAAATTAAGTTTTTTTACTTCATATGTTTTATATAAAAACTTATTTACCTTTAATAAGTTTAGGTATTATGCTTGTGATGATGACAACTTTAGATTTCCTATCCTTCTTGCTTTAAAGGATGCTAAATCTTTTGCTGGTCTGTCCCATAGCGTGAGCCTAACCATATTCGAACTGTTCAGCACTAGATCAATTGTGGCTTTTTTATTCAGTTCTGGGTGGTGTGGTCTTGTTTATTGCATCATTCGTATTTGCCCGACGACACCTGCACAGTATTGGTTGTATTGATAATTAAAATTTAAATATGTTTTTATTGAAAGCTTGATGAGTGACTTACCTGGTAAGTAGGTAGGGGTAGTGGCTAAGCATAGTAGAGATCTGTATTTTTTGAGGAGAGAAAATGTATACTGGAAAGATCGGACCTATGTAAGTAACATTTGACATTCTTGTCTCTTGGTTGATCTGAATGTAATACGGCAGTGTTGTTAATTTCCGTCCACGGGAATTTCGTATGACTGAGAACCCTGAGAATTCATACGAATCTCCTTCGGTTAGAATTCTTGGCTCAGTTTTCGGATTGTTTCTCGCAACCCGACCTTCCAATAGTTATCCTGAATGTGAACAAATTCATTATATCAAATGAATTAAGTGATTATTGGTCAGAGGAACCAAATATGTCAAACTGTGGAGATATATATATATATATATATTTATTTATGTATATGTAAAAATGGTAACATATGCCTTACGTGGTGGTCATACCATATGAAGCCGGTGCATGATTGGGTAGTGCCTGGTTGGTGAATTTTGATGTCCCCCAAATACTCTTTATACATACCGTTATAGGGCACACTAAAACCCCTTCTTCAAATTGCTAGATTCTTTGATGGATGTGTTCTATGGGAAATATCACTCTAAATTTTTTTTTGCATAAGATTGTTAATGGGAGCAATAAAATTAGGAAATAAATATTTTACATTTATGGGAACTTTAAATAAATTAAATACAAAGATGTGGAGTTTGTTTTCTAATATGGTAGAAACTATGTAAATCGGATTTCAGATAAGAAAGTAATTGTAGATAATATCATTTTAATTATCACATTTAATTTTATTTTAGATTTTTAACATTTATCATCTAAGATAGTACAGTATAACATTTACAAATTATTACTTGGTAAATGAATTACCTATATAAATTAATAGATTTTTCCGGTACGAATTTGGGACGGTGTAAAATATGACACAAATCGATATTATAATTATATAATAGTTTTTTAAAACGGCCTTGTAAATATATAATCCTATTAAAATCATAAATTAATAATGTACCTATAAATAATTTTATATAAGTGAAATCTAAGATAATATTATTGGTTTTATTTCTACAGTTAAAATACATTTTAAGTTTTTTAACACTTGAATATATTTTGATATCTTTTACTTTAATTATATCAGAAACCACGTTATAATTCTATGAAAAGTAAAAGTGTACACCAAATAAGACTGTTAATCAATATTACAGTGAAAACTCATAAATTTAAATAATATATATGCTAAAACCAAATATTTAATATTTCAAAAATAATAGGAAAAAAACAAAGGTGTTAGTTTTGAAGCTTTTAATATATTGCAGATTTTAAATAGTCAGAAAAATTATGTGACCTCGTGTTGCCCATAATTTTGTTTTTCCAAATACAAACATTATTATAAGAGATAATTATGTAAGAATATTTGTTTATGAAATTAATATATTAAACTAAATTTTGTGTCTAGGCTTAGACGGGGGGTTGTACGATTTGTATTAGATATTACGCAGGAAAATAATCCCTTATATATTATTTGAGAATCATTTAAAAAGTTGTAACCTTAAGTTTGTAAGAATTAAAAATAACTCCAATCCTATGTGGCATAGCTCTTTGGCTTCTATTTCAAATCTCAAGGATTATAGAGTATGTGATATAATGTATAGTCTAAAATTTATATTCTCTAGCAATATAATATTTCGTAGACTATAGTTGGTCGCATATATCAAATATTTATTGTTTCGCATGCTTTCCTTAAATAAAACCTACGGATTTACCTAATGTGATTAAAATATATATGACAATTAATGATTTTAAACAATAAAGATTTGATAACAATCTATACTTTTTCTCATTTTGTTTATTTATTTATTATTAAAATAAATTACACAATTACATTAATCATATAATAAAAATCTAGATTTTTTTTTTTTGTATGTTGTATTTCGAATTTTTGAAAATAAGTATAAATTACTAAAACTGTTAAAAGTCTCACATAAACTTTTAGGATCAAGGTTTTAATTTTTTTCTATATTAAAATATAATGATTATAAGATCATATGAAGAAATAATTTTAGTTCATATATATTTCATATCGTTTTAATTAAACTATGAATCGTATGAAAATACATACTTATATTTTGATATTTGTCTTCAACATATATTGAAAACTTAATATTTTAATTTTGAAATATGTCATTGTTTTTTTTTAAATGATTATAAATTATTAAAACTACTAAACATCTCACATTAAAAAAAATCGTTGGTGTAAAGCTCTGTTACACAAATATGCAAATAATCATAAAATCATATGAGTAGAAACCTCATTTAATAAATATCAATATTAAAAATGTGCCATATTACTATGTTTATATCATTTAAATTTAATTATATATCATATACAATACATAAGATTGATTATTTTGATTTATTTACGCTAATTGCGAATAAACAAGAGTGATAGTTAAATTTATATGCATACGTCAATTTATTACATAATAGTGACTGATTCTTAGTTATGTAATATATATATATATATTTATTATTTTATTATTTTATGATATGCAGAATATTATAAAATAAATTATAAATATAAAATACTTATTGTGCATAAAGTGCAGATCTTAATCTAAGTATGTATCTTTTTAATTATTTTAAATCTTAAGTATTTTCTAAATTCCAGGTCAAAACAAATAAACGAAATGAGAATAAACTTCAAAATCAATATTTATATCGAGTAATAACCAAAATATAAAAAAACACAACAAGAGAAAAAATTGAAGATAAATAGGATTAACACGTGAACGTAAACTTCTCATAACCATAATTAATTTTTAAATTGTTAAATCATGATATAAAACTGAGTTAATTTTTAATTTTTTTTAATTTTTTAAATCGTTATGGTTATGTTAAATCATGACCATAATTAATTTTAAATTCTTTATTTGTATTTGAAAAACTTAAAATATTGTTTTTAAAAATAATTTAAAATTTAACTTAATTTTTTGTAAAATTATTTAAAAAATAATAATTTGTAAAAAATATAGTTTTCTAATATTATTATACAAATAAATAAATTATATTAAATTAGTTTTGAAACTTTATATATTTTAAATGCAATTATTTTATAAACTGCTTCTTAAAAAAACATTAGGAAATTTGCTAATACTCTACCAATCAAGCCCAATGACACTCTGTTTATTTTCCATCACTCGAACACTAAAAAGTGAAAAGATATATGAAATCCCCTATATATTATTTGAGAATCATTTAAAAAGTTGTAACCTTAAGTTTGTAAGAATTAAAAATAACCCCAATCCTATATGGCATAGCTCTTTGGCTTCTATTTCAAATCCCAAGGATTCTAGAACATGTGATATAATGTATAGTCTAAAATTTATATTCTCTAGCAATATAATATTTCGTAGACTATAGTTGGTCGCATATATCAAATATTTATTGTTTCGCATGCTTTCCTTAAATAAAACCTACGGATTTACCTAATGTGATTAAAATGTATATGACAATTAATGATTTTAAACAATAAAGATTTGATAACAATCTGTATACTTTTTCTCATTTTGTTTATTTATTTATTATTAAAATAAATTACACAATTACATTAATCTTATAATAAAAATCTAGATTTTTTTGTGTATGTTGTATTTCGAATTTTTGAAAATGAGTATAAATTACTAAAACTATTAAAAGTCTCACATAAACTTTTAGGATCAAGGTTTTATTTTTTTTCTATAATATAATGATTATAAGATCATATGAAGAAATAATTTTAGTTTATATATATTTCATATCATTTTAATTAAACTATGAATCGTATGAAAATACATACTTATATTTTGATATTTGTCTTCAACATATATTGAAAAGTTAATATTTTAATTTTGAAATATGTCATTGTTTTTTTTAAATTTTTTATAAATTATTGAAACTACTAAACATCTCACATTAAAAAAAATCGTTGGTGTAAAGCTCTGTTACACAAATATGCAAATAATCATAAAATCATATGAGTAGAAACCTCATTTAATAAATATCAATATTAAAAGTGTGCCATATTACTATGTTTATATCATTTAAATTTAATTATATATCATATACAATATATAAGATTGATTATTTTGATTTATTTACGCTAATTGTGAATAAACAAGAGTGATAGTTAAATTTATATGCATACGTCAATTTATTACATAATAGTGACTGATTCTTAGTTATGTAATATATATATATATATATATATATTTATTATTTTATTGTTTTATGATATGCAGAATATTATAAAATAAATTATAAATATAAAATACTTATTGTGCATAAAGTGCAGATCTTAATCTAAGTATGTATCTTTTTACTTATTTTAAATCTTAAGTATTTTCTAAATCCCAGGTCAAAACAAATAAATGAAATGAGAATAAAATTCAAAATCAATATTTATATCGAGTAATAACCAAAATATAAAAAACACAACAAGAGAAAAAAATTGAAGATAAATAGGATTAACACGTGAACGTAAACTTCTCATAACCTTAATTAATTTTTAAATTGTTAAATCATGATATAAAACTGACATAATTTTTAATTTGTTAATTTTTTTTTAATTTTTTAAATCATTATGGTTATGTTAAATCATGACCATAATTAATTTTAAATTCTTTATTTGTATTTGAAAAACTTAAAATATTGTTTTTAAAAATAATTTAAAATTTAACTTAATTTTTTGTAAAATTATTTAAAAAATAATAATTTGAAAAAAATATAGTTTTCTAATATTATTATACAAATAAATAAATTATATTAAATTAGTTTTGAAACTTTATATATTTTAAATGCAATTATTTTATAAAGTGCTTCTTAAAAAAACATTAGGAAATTTGTTAATATCCTACCAATCAAGCTCAATGACACTCTGTTTATTTTCCATCACTCGAGCACTAAAAAGTGAAACGATATATGAAATCCCCTATATATTATTTGAGAATCATTTAAAAAGTTGTAACCTTAAGTTTGTAAGAATTAAAATAACCCCAATCCTATGTGGCATAGCTTTTTGGCTTCTATTTCAAATCCCAAGGATTCTAGAACATGTGATATAATGTATAGTCTAAAATTTATATTCTCTAGCAATATAATATTTCGTAGACTATAGTTGGTCGCATATATCAAATATTTATTGTTTCGCATGCTTTCCTTAAATAAAACCTACGGATTTACCTAATGTGATTAAAATGTATATAAAATTAATGATTTTAAATAATAAAGATTTGATAACGATCTGTATACTTTTTCTTATTTTGTTTATTTATTTATTATTAAAATAAATTACACGATTACATTAATCATATAATAAAAATCTAGATTTTTTTGTGTATGTTGTATTTCGAATTTTTGAAAATGAGTATAAATTACTAAAACTGTTAAAAGTCTCACATAAACTTTTAGGATCAAGGTTTTAATTTTTTTCTATATTAAAATATAATGATTACAAGATCATATGAAGAAATGATTTTAGTTTATATATATTTCATATCGTTTTAATTAAACTATGAATCGTATGAAAATACATACTTATATTTTGATATTTGTCTTCAACATATATTGAAAAGTTAATATTTTAATTTTGAAATATGTCATTGTTTTTTTTTAAATGATTATAAATTATTGAAACTACTAAACATCTCACATTAAAAAAAAAATCGTTGGTGTAAAGCTCTGTTACACAAATATGCAAATAATCATAAAATCATATGAGTAGAAACCTCATTTAATAAATATCAATATTAAAAGTGTGCCATATTACTATGTTTATATCATTTAAATTTAATTATATATCATATACAATATATAATATTGATTATTTTGATTTATTTACGCTAATTGCGAATAAACAAGAGTGATAGTTAAATTTATATGCATACGTCAATTTATTACATAATAGTGACTGATTCTTAGTTATGTAATATATATATATATATATATATATATATTTATTATTTTATTATTTTATGATATGCAGAATAGTATAAAATAAATTATAAATATAAAATACTTATTGTGCATAAAGTGCAGTTCTTAATCTAAGTATGTATCTTTTTAATTATTTTAAATCTTAAGTATTTTCTAAATCCCAGGTCAAAACAAATAAACTAAATGAGAATAAACTTCAAAATCAATATTTATATCGAGTAATAACCAAAATATAAAAAAACACAACAAGAGAAAAAAATTGAAGATAAATAGGATTAACACGTGAACGTAAACTTCTCATAACCATAATTAATTTTTAAATCATGATATAAAACTGAGTTAATTTTTAATTTGTTAATTCTTTTAATTTTTTAAATCATTATGGTTATGTTAAATCATGACCATAATTAATTTTAAATTCTTTATTTGTATTTGAAAAACTTAAAATATTGTTTTTAAAAATAATTTAAAATTTCACTTAATTTTTTATAAAATTATTTAAAAAATAATAATTTGTAAAAAAATATAGTTTTCTAATATTATTATACAAATAAATAAATTATATTAAATTAGTTTTGAAACTTTATATATTTTAAATGCAATTATTTTATAAACTGCTTCTTAAAAAAACATTAGGAAATTTGCTAATACTCTACCAATCAAGTCCAATGACACTTTGTTTATTTTCCATCACTCGAACACTAAAAAGTGAAAAGATATATGAAATCGGGTCCATTAAATTCTAAGATTTGATCTACAGTTCTAATTACAATTGTTTATGATCCTACGTATAGATAATTATTTAAAAATTCCAAAATTCTAAAATTTCAAATACATATAAAAACAATTATATGTAAATTTTAAATTTATCAATACTAAAATTTTATATTTTAATTACGTATATTCACCCTGCGCAAGGCGCAGGTCTTATCCTAGTGGTATAATGTTTGTGACCTTATACACTATAGCTTCATGACTTTTTTGATTTCTGTTCTTGTCATGTTTAAGGTATCATAATAATTCTGTTATAAATATAACTATTATTTCCTTGACTGAGTATAAAATAATCTATGTCTGTGTGTCCTTCCACTAAGTTAGATTGAATTATCGTTTGTTTAGGATTCGATATTCTAATACTCCTACCAAAATGAATCTGATACGAACCCAAAATATCTTTAGAATATTCAATGAAGGGTGTGAGGTGAGGTTTACATATTTACCTGCACTTTCAAAGGGTTCGTCGGAGGAGGGCGTAACCAGTATGTTTAAGCCGTCACGGTTTTTGGAGAACAGGCCTGTGATGGTGGTACATAATGTTTTTTCCGGCTATGCGAGAGAAAGGGTATAGTAAAAAAAGCTGAGTGCTGTGACAATGAAATATTCTTATTTCCTTTTAAGATGAATAATTGTCGTAATTAGTAGAATTATAATGATTTTGTATGAAATTAAAAATCATGTCTCATGCTAAGATTGGGTAGGGTTCTGTTTTTTTTTTAAAAAGAACTTTTGTATATGGGCGTTTCACGATTTGTTTATTCCTACATAATTTGTTAGATTTTCATAATTATTACAATAGTTTCCATAATAGCTTCTATACAAATATGCTGCATATTACCACATATAAATACGCTGAACAGTAAACAGTTTACCCCTCTAATCAAAATGTCGGAATTCTAACCAAATGTATACCATTTCCATGCAGATTAAGTTATAACACTCACCATTTTAGGTAGTTTTGGAAGAAATAAATGATTCAGGAAATCCAAGTCATGAAGACTAACTTAAAAGATTTGTTTTTTTTTTTTAAATACATCAGATTTATCAACTCTGAAATGAGCAAACATCAAAACATAAAAATGAGAAAAAATTACATCTAAAGACACATTTTCACTTTACATTTACATCTGGAGACACATATTGCTTTTGACATACTTTTTTCATATGATTTGTCTTTTCTACCCTTTTCTTAACCAAACAATAGGTTTCACTTTTGTTCTAACGAAATAAAAAAGAAATCAACTTTGGAATCTCACATCAACGCTGTCGTTCACCATAGCCAACCCTTCTTCTCCTCCTCCTCCTCCTCCTCCTCCATGTCTCCGACGTATTCTCATCATCGGAGCCGAACTACTTCAACTCCCTACTCCCATCCGACGCAGTCGCTCTACTCTCCTTCAAATCCACCGCCAATCTCGACAACAAACTCCTCTACTCCCTCACAGAGCGTTACGACTACTGCCAATGGCGCGGTGTCAAATGCGCACAAGGCCACGTCGTCCGCCTTGTTCTCGCTCTCTCCAGCGTTGGCCTCCGCGCGACTTCTTCTCCGCCACTCTCAGCCGTCTCGACCAGCTCCGAGTTCTGAGTCTCGAGAATAACTCTCTCTTTGGACAGATCCCTGGTCTCTGCTCTCTCGTTAACCTTAAATCTCTCTTCCTTAGCCGGAACGAGTTCACCGGAGCTTTCCCTCCTTAGATCCTCTCTCTCCACCGGTTAATGATTCTCTCTCTCTCTTATAACAACTTCACCGGTCAGATTCCGTTAGAGATAACCGCTCTTGACCGGTTAACTTCATTGTGGATGAGAGCTTTTGGATAGGTGCATTGTGGATGAGAGCTTGTGGACAGGTGCGTTATGGATGGGTTGATGTATCGTTTACGATTGTATCATGGACGAGTTCTTTCTCAGAAATCTGCAAAAAAAAAAAATCTCATTTTTCATGGATTAAAATTGAAACTAATAAATGAGAACACTAAATCCTAAAGATTCCACATATGAGATTTATAAATTTTGTCGGAGTCAAAGTGATAATTGTAGAGTGTGGACATGCAATACATAGACATGCGAGTTGTGGACATGATACGAACCGTGGACGGGATGTGTGAATCAGATAAAAAAAATATTGCTTTAACCAGATGGCTAGAATAGAGGAGATGGTTGGGAGGTTTAAGAAGAGTTAGAGATGGCTAGAATAGAGGAGGATATCCAATTGGTTTCAGGCGTTGATTCTGGGAGGTGACTCGGTGACTCAGGAAGATGAGTTGGTAAAACAAATCAGTGAGTCATAATGCGTAAAGGAAGTGAAGAAATGATGTAGATTCTCACATCAAGCATCTTTTGAATCTTTTTTTTCCTGGGAAATTGGACTGAACAAACCCTTTGTAGTTCCATTGGAGGAAGAGGGAAGGAGAACCAGATGAGTTGCAAACCGGTTTCACAAACCAAAGACATATCAGCTCTCATCTCATTAAGGGCAAAAACGTGAAACACCACCACTAGATCCAAAATAAAGTGCCTCACATGCACAATGTGTTCCCCCTTGTAAAAAAAACTCAAAATGTGTCTTTTACGGAAATCAACTTTAAAAAAGAAAGCAGTCAACATACGTGTAACCAAAAAGGAATTTTAAGCAAGAAGTAAATGAATCAGAAAAGCAAAGTCCTCAAGACTATTTTTTATTTTTATTTTTTAAAAACACATCAGAATTGTCAACACTAAAATGAGCAAAACATCAAAAAATAAAGAAAGAAATCTCTCAACATAAGTGTAACCAACAGAGTTTTTAAGCAAGATAGTTCAAATGATGCAAAAGTTTCGGAAAATTAAAGAAACAAAACATAGTCTTTTTAATAAAGGAAACCAGAACTTCAAATTATCAGCCACATCTGGCAAGCTTGGCTTCCTCTGTCTCAACCATATCAGAGCTCCTTTTCACCCTCTCATCTGCAGATTCCTCAGGATTATCCCCTTGCAAAGCTTCATCGGCCGAAGGAACAACCAGGTTCTCTGCAACGTTCACTTCAGGTTCTGGAGTCTGAGGACGGAGGACCTTGGTGAAAGTTAAATCCTTGCTCTTACCGGTAAAATTGTAATCTGATATCTTGATAACAAACATGTGAGTCTGGCCAATTGTATCAATAAGAGCTTGAGGCACCGGGACTACGTGATCATCTCCCACGACAGCATTAGCCTAACATGAATTTCAAAACTTTTGAGAATGCATTAATTGAGGTGTGTATGATGGAGAGGTTGGTAATTACCTCAAAGTAACTCTCTACCAACTCCGAGGCTTTCTTCCCAAGCATCACCAAGAAGCACAAAGGTCGCCTGATCATTGGTGTCATACACAGATATCTTCGTGAGGTACCTGTCATGGAAGCACATTAAATAAGCATGCTGTAGGTGCTAGTGGGACTTAAGATAGAGCCCTTACTCTGCAACACCAGCAACATCCGCTTTACCACATTTCTTACACATAAGTGTGGTAGGCCCTTTGGTTGCCTTAGTCATGCCCCCACAGCAGGCAATATAATACCATGCAGAACCATGGACGACATCGTCAATGGTAGCCGTGCACTCAAACCAAGCAACCTGTGTGGTATGTTAAAATTAAAACATTATTAATAAGCAATGTCTATGAAATGAATAAGTGAAAGGAATGAATGATGCTACCTTTTCTCCTTCCTGCCTCATGAAGGATAAGAGTGTCCCTATAGTAGCTGGCTCAGCCTTTGTAACAACATCTGGATTAACCCTGCTTGCAACTTCTGAGTTTGATCCCAACCTAAAGTAATGGCACCAAAAAAAATAATATAAGACCGAGATTCCAAATATTTATGACACAAGGGAATACATACCAAGTCAGATAATCCCTCGTGGGTTGAACATCAGAGTCAATAAACACACGTGAAGATGCCAGGAAAGAGAAACATAAGGCGCATGTACCAAAACCAATGATATCATAGCTAATGGAAAAAATCAAGGTCGAGATTGAGTGACTGTTAAAACCTTATGCCCAGCTGATAACTGTAACAAAACAAAGGGAAACCACCGGAATCACTTTCTGAGTTTTGAGTTTTATGTAAACCCACTTTACCCACTGTGGGAGTCGATTTCACCCTACTGTCAAATAAATCGTAAATAAGGAAACTTCGGGAAAATCCTAAGTTTCAAGAGGAACCGGCTATCTGCGAGAACCGCACAACAAAGATTAAGATGACTAAAACACTTAGAATAAAAACGAAAATAAGAGAGGTTTGAAAGCAAGAAGGTTCTTATTCCGAATCTGCGTTGAACTGGTTACAAAAAGAGTAGCCGTAAACGTAAGAACTTAGAAAACCCTAATTGAGACGCAGCTCGCTAACAGAAAAA
>CAKOAT010557376.1:199702-232204 GCA_932364175.1 Eruca vesicaria subsp. sativa
GAGAGAGAGAGAGAGAGAGAGAGAGAGAGAGAGAGAGAGAGAGGGAGAGAGAGAGAGAGAGAGTACACTATTTCAATAATAAAATAGTATACAATAATGTAAGAATTATCCAAATATTATACAAATGCCACACATAATCAATACATACCGCCTTGTGAACCTTCATTAACTCAAAAAATCCATTCAACATTAAAGAAAAATAGTATATGTATAAAACATGAAATTGCAAAAACCAAATACACATAATTTACTACTCAATGTAAAAATCAAGTGTACTACTATATTTTAATATGATTGATATATAGTAAGTACAACATTCGTCTGACAATATTTAAAAAATCTTTCTAAGAAAGTTCAGGTTATGACATATGTAGAAAAATAAGTATATTTTTACCGGTAACTTTATTTGATTGAATTATATTTTATTCAGTATATACATATCAAATAAAATTGGAAAGGGAAGAAGGAAAAATAAAAATAAAAGTCAAAAGAAGATTGAAAAAAATAAGAGGAAGAAGAAGATCAAACGGCTCAACTTGTTCAAGAGCAAAAGTTGTACTAATATTATAGAAATTATACAGAATACTCTATCATAGTTATTATTAAGGTTATACTCTTATTTTTTGTTTTGTTATGTATATGTGTCTAATTTTCTCTCCTAAAAACGTTCAATTTGACTATTCAAAAGACAATTTCTCAAAAGTTTTCTTATCTTCTCAGTTCATTGGTTTCTTTCTAATGGATGTAGTTCTCAGCGGTTTTTATAATCATAACCATGATCCATTACCAAAGATGGAAACCACCATATAACTATTCCATGGACACAACTGTAAACACAATGAATGAAAATATGGGCAATTGTATGAAAAAATTTCCTTTGCTATCAATGATGAACTAATCACTGGAGGTCCAATGAAGCGACATCTTCTAACAAAATCACGGTGGTGGTCCTGAGACTTAATTCACATATGCAGTATTTGCATGCTATTTTTGAAATGGTGTATGGCGCCACAAGGTGAGGAGGTGATGGCATTCTTCAAAAAAAAGGTACTCCTGAAGACCATTTACATATATATTATGGCAATTTACTAAGGCTTTTTAGAAACCAAAAACTGTAAGTTTGTGTGTAAGTTTGTGTATAATAGGTAGAAATCAATACTCTCCTTGTGTTATTAAGAACTCTATATATAGCTTTACATGGTAAAACCTAATCATATACAAGGGTATATTTGTATGTCTATATATAATCTAACATGCCACCTTATTCCGGGTGGAATGTTCATCTAGATGAACCATATGGATGGATAAACAAATAATCTTATAAAATCTGGATAAATCATCTGGATGGATCATAAAAATGGATCATCTAGATAAAAGTCATAGATGATTAGTGAAACAAAGAGCCCCAAATTATTTTTTAGTATCGCTCATTTTGCCAAATTTTCTCTATTAAAAGGGATGTTTGTTTCACTAGCTAGATGAGTCATATGAATGTAAATGAGAATTTTGTTTGTTTAGGTATTAAAATACAACTCAACTGAATGACTCATTTAGATGACTTAGAAATTTATGCTTAATTTTAAAATCCAGCCAGTTGAACCAATTTGGACTCTTCGGATGGAAATGGTTCTATCAAAAGAGTTTTTTTTTTTACATCAACATAACATATTCAAACCGACTATGTGAACCAAATCGGCAACTCTCCATCCGTGTAAATGACAAAAGACGCTTGTTTCCTAGCATGTGTGCTAGACTATCTGCCTTTATGTTTTGCGTTCTTAACATATAGATGATCTCTGAGTTGGAGAAGCTTTCAATATTTTGATATCCTCTAGATAAGCTGCAAACGCTGGCCATTCTTTTGGTTACGAAACAATCTTCACCAATTGAGAACAATCTGTTGCAAAAGTTGCCTAAAACTGCTGCAAATTCCTCGTACACTCCATGTAATTTACAAATTACAAACCTAAACATAATATCATTTTGTCACTCACAAAAAATGAAAAAACTGCATTTCCCACTTCAATCAAAAAATATATTTTTCCATCAAACCACAAAATATATTTTATTGCCAAAATTGCAAAAACTATTTTTTCACTAAAACAACAAAAACATATTTTCCCGCCAAAAACGCAAAAACACACTTCCCTCCAAAACACTTTCCCATCCAAGATCGCAAAGCATGCTTTTCCCAGAATCATAAAACGTATTTTTCTCGTCAAAACCGTTAAACACACATTTTGCGCCGAAAATCGCAAAAATTGCATTTTTCGCCAAAACATCAAAAATACACTTTTTTGTCAAAAACACAGTTTTCCGGCAAAACCAATGAAACATATTTTCCTACAAAAAACAGTAAATCTTGCTAAATATGCAAAAACTCATTTTTCTGCCAAAATCCATTTTCCTGTTAAAAACGTAATTTTCCGCCAAAACTTGTGAAATGTATATTCTTGCTAACATTGCAAAACGCGTTTTGCGCCAAAAACAAAAAAAAGTCCATTTTCCCGGTAAAACATATTTTCTGCTAAAAGTGCAAAAACAGAGTTTTATGCCAAAGCCTGCAAAACATATTTTCCACTAAATCCGCAAAACACATTTTCCCGTTAAATCCATAAAACGTATTTTCACGCCAAAACTCGCAAAACATTTTTTTTTGACAAACTCGTAAAACGTATTATTCTGTCAAATCTGTAAATTGTATTTTTCCATCAAAATTCACAAAATGCATTTTTTCTACCAAAAACATATTTTCCGTTAGAAAAACAAATTATATTTTCCCGTTAAAATCCACAAAACATATTTTTTGCCAAAAAATGCATGTATTTTTAAGTCAAGAACACAAAAATATATTTCCCTCTTAAATTAACTAGGTCCTTTTTTCGGGCTACGCCCGGGTTATTTTGTAGGAGAAAAAACATTTGTTATGTCATTATGTATTTTTTAGAAAAAGTGTTGATTAAAAATGTTGGAAACCCGAGATGCTAATATAAATTAGCAGGTTCTTTATACATAATATCTTTTAATAACTTCGAAAAATGTTCAGCCAAAGACCTTGTATTGAATAAAGCAAGTAGTAAGTAATGTTTGATGCATAATGAAATAGAAGCGTTCGTGAAATAATGTTTAGAAGTAGATGATAGTTTTCATAATCTTGAAGAACAATTTTATAAATTTTTAAACAACGGGAAAATATTAATGATGGGGAAGCAGGTGGTACTCTTAAGGAAGAGGATGTAGATTGGGTGGGATTTTTTTGAACTGGACCTGAAAATTAATTAAAATAACTTAGTGAGTAGTTATTATTAATAGAAATATGTTTATTTATTTCATAATATATGTATAGGTACCTGGACGTGAGAAGATATCCATCATCACGGTAGCATTTTTTCTTCCAATTCTTTTTGTTATCAGCTAGAGCACTGTGGAGACAATTGTGATTTTTCAGCTAAATAACCCTTCAATTTTTTTTTAGTTTTGCGTCTAAGTATAAATTTTTACTTACTTTCATCGGAAGTAAGCCGGTTGAAGATCTCTTTGTAGACTATGTTTTTCACTTTTTGAGGGTGCGAATCATGGCCCTTAATGATTTTTAGTCCTGCTTTGCTTGTCACTCGTGAGAGAGCCACATATAGTTGACCATGAGCGAAGAACGGATTAGGTAGATATAAGAGAACTTCTTTCAAACTTCGACCCTGGCTTTTGTTGATTGTCATTGTGTAACACAATCTGATGGAGAACTGTCGCCGACGCAAAGTGAACGGTAGCTTTGTTTCTTCATGCAATAAAACCGGGTATGGTTACATACCGTAGTAATCGCATTTCTCGCAACCACCTATACGATAAAACTTGAGACTCAGCTTGTGTTATGCATAAGTAATGATATCAATAAGGTAATGCAAACCATTAAACTTACATTCATTGAACTTTGGCTTGAATATTGGCGGATCATTAATCATAAGAGCTGTGAATATATATAACTTTATTACTTTTAAAGGATCAATTTAAAACTTAGTTGGATAATTCTGAGGCTAAGAACACACCTTTTGGTTTCTTATGCAATCCAGGTGGGCGGCCTCGTTTTCTCTTATTCGTGTGTCCGCCTGAAATTTGGGAATAGAAAAATGTTCAAATTGTTCTTTTTCCAATCTATGGGAAAAGTGTAATAGTAAACTTCATGTTTTTCCTTACATAAATCTTTTCTACTATTGCATTCTGAGAAAATATTTTAACATCTTCGTTATTGAAAATGTAGATGTTTCTTATTTTAATGTTTATGTGTATATTATAAATTTGTTCTTATTTTACTTTGTTAACAACTAAATATGTATTCTGTTTGAAGTTATTTTTAAAACAGACAAATTTATAATGCTTATTTATACATAATTCATAAGTAATTAAACTATTACAATAAATTATATATAACATAATTAAATTTCAATTATTTTATAAAGTACGAATTAAATTAATCACATATGCATTCTAACATATATTTAAACATTTTGGAACTTATTTATGTTTACTTTGGGAAAAATTTGAAATTAAATGCATATAATAATAAATATGTTTTAGATTTAACATAATAGCTAAATTATCATAGTAACATATATTTCCGTTTAATTTTGTTTGAAATTAAAAATTTATAATCATTACTTGCATATTAACAAATTTAGAGAGTATACGATAAACCACATAGAATTGAAGCACAGCTACGTGCATATTTTATATTTTAATAATTTATTTATTTAAAACTGTTTTGTACTATTATATTCATTGACTTGTCTGAGTTTATATTTAAGTAATAAATTCTATCTAATTTTTTTACTAATAAAATACATGAAAATACATCAATTAAATATTGTTAAGTTTTTTTTACTCTTAAATTGTTTTATTATCCAATCTATTATCTAAATTACTTTTTAAAGAATTTTAATACACTTAATTTTATATATTCTAGTATCTAAATTAGTTATAAGTTGGAATGAAAATTATAGAAATCGTCAAAATGGATCACAGATAAAATCTTAAATTTTCAATTTTTATTTTTAGAATTAAATTATGTAATCTGAGGATAATATTTAAAATTACAATATTAGTTTTACGTTACATTTAAATTTGAAGTACAATGAAGTAAAAAAGTCCTTCTGTTTGTTTTTATTTTATTTTTGGTAAATTAATATGTACGTTAAGTATTAAAATATCTAAGTCTTAACATTATTATTTTACTGAGGTTCCACTATATATATATATATATTTTTATAAACAAATATATGAACATATTTATGATTTATTTTTGTTTCCATGATTTATTTGTTAGTAATTATAAGTTCTGAAAATTTTGAGTAATGATGATGTTCGTTTTAGACTGTATATATAAAAACATTTACTTTATCTTCTTTTTATTTTGTAACTTAACATTGACCGAAAACAAACCGGGTTTCGGTAGATTAAAACGAAATTGAAATCGGATTTCACATGCCCAAACCAAACATGACGTGGCTATTTAATACCCTATAATTGGTCAAATATATTTGGTGATGTGAACATGGTGAGAGTACTTTATTTGCCCCTAGTAATAGTGTAGGATAGTAAAACAAAAATTTTTTAGTAATTTGTTTACAAAACTAATCTGAATAAAAATGAAAATGAAGAAACAAACATAATTTCATGTAGATAATTCATGAAAATGGATGAAATTCAGAGACGGTGAAACAAATAGTGAGTCGTATTCTTCCTTACCCCAGTCACTCCCATCGCTATTCTATATTGCCCCACCAATAAAAAAGATTATATTTTTATTCATATTTTAATCGAAAACGTAGTAAAAAACGAAAGTACCCCTAACAAAACTTAATATTTACAGACCCAGCCTCCTTCTATTTGATCCGACCCGGCTCCGTGGCGTGACCCGTGGGTCTCTCTCCAAACCCTCTCTTTCTCTCAGTGTCTCTCCCCAAACCCTCTCTTTCTCTCAGTGTCTCTCCCCAAACCCTCTCTTTCTCTCAGTGTCTCTCTCCCAAACCCTCTCTTTCTCCCCGTGTCTCTTTCTCAAATCCCCTTTTCCTAAATTTTCTCTGGTTAAGAAGTGTTTCTCATTTTCCCCAAATCAAACAAAATCAGAAACCCTAGAATCAAAATCGACAGAATCCGTTCGTCGGCGAAATCGAAATCGTCCCTGTGTCTCTCTGTCTCTCTCTCAAACCCTCTTTTTCCTAAATCTTTCTCCCCGTGTCTGTCTTCCAAATCGTCGCTTCCATCACCAAGCTCGGCTTCTTAAAGGTAAGGTTTTTTCTTACCTTTTTCACAATGTCAAATCGTTTTGATGTGGGTTCTTCGGGATATAGGATGTGTGCTTGTTTGACTTAAGGAAATTACTGGATTTTGAAATTTTGAATCTGATTTTTTTTTAAGATTATTGTTAACTAAATTGAATGATTCCACCGCTTACAACATTCTATAAGCTGTCCACGCTTCAACAAAGAAGGAGAGTTGATTCACCACCAGAGGGGTGAATCGGTTGGTCGACTTCAGGCAAAGTGGGGGACTGTAGTAGTGAAGTGGTAGAGAAGGCGATTTGGAAGCTATGTGGTATGTTTGATATTTAGCCTTTCTCTGGTTCTTGTTTCAGTTAATGATTTACATCCTTATTAACTTGGTTGTTTTCACCTGAGCTGTATTTGCTTAAAATGTGATCTCAATTTAAAATGTTTTTCTTCTTTTGTAGGACATTGTTTCAAAAGTCCTTTCCTTTTCACACTAAGGACACTGTTACAATACTTGGATCGAGTTTGTTTAAGATGTAGTGTTTATGAGATATGGTTTAAATCTTTTTGCTAAGCTGTTAGATTATCTTTGCCTCTGTTTTTTTGTCAAATCTTTGCCACTGGTCTAGATATTGTTTGTGTTTTTAAATGTGGTCTAGTTGTGTCATTCCTGTAAATTGATAATTGAATCCCATATACGATCATATTCATGTAAGTTGTGTTTAAGATGTAGTGTTTGTGTTTATAAGCTTTCATTTTGGTTGAGTATCTAATGTCTTCACTTTTATGGTTTGAGCTTGGATTTCTTGTGTCTGTTAGATTTGATTTACTAATAGATTTAGAAAGGATCAACTAAATATCTTCGCGTTATTCGCAATGGAATAGGAACAAAGCTGATAACGAAGGAGGCTGAGGCAGAGGTTCAAACAGAGGCTCAAGCTGAAAAAAGGGTAGAGGCTGAGGTGGAAGAACCCGAAAAAGAGGCTGTAAAATACACAGAGGAAGAAAAGCAAAAGTGGTACATGGTTATCTACGAAACGAAGGAAGCTGACGAGGGAGCTCCTGCTGTGAATTAGACGGATGGACCTCCTGCTGTGAATAAGACGGATGGAGCCCCTGCTGTGGATAAGACGGATGGAACTGAAGGAGCTCCTGCTCGTACTGGTATCAAGCTGAGGGATCGACCAAGAAAGGCTGCTGAACCAAAGAAGTTCATAACGCCAGAACCGACAAAAAGGACATGTTCACGTTCATAGTGGGTTTCCAGTCCTTTCACTGAAGCTGACACCGATGAGATTGAAGGGCGCAAGAAGAAGCCTAGAACAAAAGCTTAGAAGACCATCAGCTTAAAGTATTTTGGGTGATGAATATTTATCCCGGCTTATGTAAACTTATGTACGATGTTTAAAATATTTTGCTATGTTGGTTGTCTATCTGTAAAACTTGAATATTATTTTGTGTTGTGATTGTCTTGCAACAGGTTTGGCCCAAAAATTCAAGGCAATCTATGTCTAAGAAAACATAGTTGTATTACTAGGTATACTATGTATTACTAAGAGAAAACATTGTCAGCACTTTAATAAAAAAAAAAAAAATTTAAGACACATGTCTAAAACGTGTAACACATTAGCCACACTTTGTAAAAAGAATAAAAAAAACTTATGGCACATGTCTAAAACGTGTTAGTAAACAAATATGTTTGAATATTAAATTTACTCTTAGTAGTTCACAAGCTACTTGTAATATTTCATTCTTCATAGTAATACTTTTACAAATTTACGCATTTTTTAGTAATACAACCTCTAGAAGTTAAATTTATTAGTAATACCAGTGTATTTAGATAGTTTTAGACTGTATCTAACACATTGGTATAAACAAATTTTAGAAATAATGTATTTTCTGAAATTCATCTCATTATGGCCTTCCCATCAAGACATTTGTAAGGAAGTAAAGGAGATTTTCTATGGAAATGGAAAGTTTTCTACAAAATTGAGAATTTAAGAATATTTTATGTCTTACTGGGCAAATATACACATATATGAACATATAATCACGTAATATATGAGATACGTCATCTAAAAATAAATAATAAAATGAAAATGAAGGTTAATAGAAAAATGCGTAACACATAGTATTTCAAAGTAGTTTAAGGTAGTTCAAAGTAGTACAATGTAGTTTCTAGTAATTCAAGTTACACATAGTAATACAAAGTAGTTCCTAGTAATTCAAGTTGCTCAATTCCATGATTCTTGGTATCATCAGTTTCATCATCGGCTTCATCTCCATCAGAAAGAATATTTTATAGCTGGTGTTGTTGTTCTTGTTATTATATTTCGTTATAGAAGCATGCAAGCAGAGAAAGAACGTGATGAGGTTCAAGCAGAGAAAGAACCTAATGAGGTTCAAGAAGAGGTTGGGATGAATGAAGCAGAGGTTCAAGCTGAGAAAGAACCTGAGGAGGCTCGCGTTCATGTCATTGCTGATCTCCACATGTAAAACACTTCTACATTTATCATGATTTACTTGCATGTGATAACCCAAAACGTCTTCATCAGTCCAAATATATGATGGTATGCTCGAATACAACACCATTAGAAAGTAACTAATCTTCAGCATCCCATCTCCATTTGCCTTAATCTTTCTGCATATACTATCAACCAATTCAGAATATGTAACCTCTTCCACAGATGTTTTCATCACTAGAGTGTGAATTTGATCTTCTCCTGAGATCCACTTTATCTCATGCCCATACTTGATGTAACTTCCTCCATAGTCAAAACATATGACTGTAATGGGAGAAGCCATATAATTCCCTGAAAAAAATAATTATGATTAGTTAACCATTTAAAGAATCTAAGTTGTCTAAGATCTTTGGTACATAGTCGTTTCAGTAATACAAGTAATACACGTTTCACTTTAGTAATACCAGTCGTTCCAGTAGTTCTTATAAATTTTTGCTTTTCTCGATTTAACACTTATAATTGATCATGAGGGTGTTATACAAATCACAATATCGTATACCACTATTGTAATGCATTATTATGGTTTAAAACAGTGCAAAATAAGAAGAAATATACAAAAGACTATATATCCTTCATTTCATAAAGAATATAGTTTTATTACATTAATTTTAAAACTATAACTGTGACTATTGAAATATATATTTTACTAAATTTATATATTTGAAATGTTTTTAATAAAATCTGGTTAAAAGAAGAAATCTTTTTTTTTTGTATAAAATCGGAATTTATATAAATATTTTATTAAATTTATTTTTGATTAAAATATTTTGAAATAAATATATTATTAAATTTTATTTTATAATATTTTTATATAACCAAAATGTATAGAAATATTTTAACAAATTTTTTTTGATTTAAATATTTTTATTACCATGAAAAAACCAGCGACAAAAAATAAAAAAATAAAAATTTTATTAAATTATATTTTTTGAAATATTATTGAAATAAGTTGTATAATATTTTTGAAACTATTTTTTGATTCAAATAAAAAAAATATTTTAATTTCTAAAATTTATATAAAAGAGATAAATTTTTAATTTAGGAAAAGTAATTTATAGATATTTTGAAATTAATTTTTGATTAAAATATTATTTAAAAATAATTTTTTATTTTATATTATTATTTATAGAAAATTATTTTAAGATGTATAGAAAATTTTTATTTTGTTTTCATAATTTTCATTATTAATAAAAAAAGTATAATATTTTTTTTTTTTAAAATTGTGCCCTAAAAATAATCTGGGAAAAAAAAATTATTGTCCAAAACAAATTGTGGGACCCGCTCGGAAAATAAGAAAAAATAAAAAAGAAAATATAAAAGTAAAAAGAAAGGTAAGGAGGTAAAGGGTAAAATGGTGGGATAGTGAGATAAAAGGTTGGGGTAGTGAGAATAGATATTTTGTAAGTAGGGTAAAATAGAATACTTTCCACAAATAGTTCCTAATTCGAGAAAACGTTTCTAGATGATCGAACAAACAGGGTTCCGTATAGGGCAAGGTGATGATAAGTAGGTGTACTACTGATCACGGTCATTTATTTCGGATTTCTCCACTAAACTGAACACTATCAGCGGAGTAAACGAAGACGACGACAAGCTTTTGCTGACTTGCAAACTTTTCATTCGCCTTCTTTCTCCAATCTCGAACAATCGGGAATCGTGATTTAAGAGTTTCTATTTGCTCTCTCTCTCTCTCTCTCTCTCTCTCTCTCTCTCTCTCTCTCTCTCTCTCTCTCTCTCTCTCTCTTGCTACTGTGTTAAAAATCAGAACCCTAGATTTCTTCTGGAGCTAAGATTTTGAATTTCAATGCTTGTTTGTTTCTTACGGGTGATTCAACGATGATCTTAGACGAGACGAATCGAAAGAATCTCATCTTCCTCATCTTACAGTTCCTTCACGAAGAGGGCTTTCAGGAAAGCTTACACTTGTACGTTGACACTTGTTTCTGATTTTAATTTCGATGCAAAATTGCTTCCATTCTTCGAATACCTTTCACCTGGGCTCTAGACAGAACCACTTCTTTTGTTGTCCTTATCACTGAAGATTTAGCTTTGTTTCTGTTAATATAGATTGGAGCAGGATTCAGGCGTTTTCTTCGATTTTAGCTACTTCTCCGGTGCTATCCTCAATGGTAACTGGAAACACGCAGAGGACTATCTTTCAGCATTCACTGCTCCAAATGCTAATACATTCTCTAGGAAGATGTTCGTTGACTTGTACAAGTGGAAGTTTTCTGAAGCATCTGATAGGCAAGCTTAAAGCCTTACTCTTTCTTTCCAATTCATTCAGTTGATATAGAAACATCACTTATGCTCTCTGGTAGAAAAAAAAAAGAATCCCTTTTGCTTCATACTATATATTCTTCTTCCTTTGTTTTGTCAGCTAGTGACGAATAGAATTTTTTTTTCAATTTGCTAAAAATGATCGGAAAGATTCTTTTTCACCCTTCCGTGTAGAGGGCACAGAAACATAAGCCAAATGGTTATCTCAGAAAGCTAAACACTTTGTGTCTATATAACCTAAAGAAAACCATGGTTTGTTTTCTTATTGCCTTTTATTTCTGTTCTGCAGAAGTGGTGGCTCTGAATCTGTCAACAGTTTCTCCAAGGACTTGAGACGGATTCCTTTTTTCAAAGATGATGGCTTTGAGGATTTGGTTGAGGTGATTGCTGTAAATGATATAAGGCAAGGATTAAGATATATTAAGTAGCCTTGTATTAATTATCCTTCAATATAGATCTCATAGAGTTTTTTGATGGTTGCTTTGTTTATAGAATCTCTGAGCAAACTGGTTGCGTGGACAAATCATTGGTTAGAGCTAATTTGTGTGTTTGTCTCCGCAAACTAGCAGAAAGCAATCCTTCTTTATGTGGCAAACTTGTCTTTCCCAATTTGAACAAATCCGCATTGCTATCCCTTATCTCCCTCATTTGTTCAAATTCTAACGGTAGAATGGGAGGTCTGAAGGTGGAATTTTGTACATATTTTCTTATCAGCTTATTTTGAAGTTATGTTAAAAATAAAAATGCATTCATTTGTCTTCTGTTTCTGATCAGTGCGTTTCTTGTAGGAAGATCTCATTCGCTTAATACTTCAATTTCTCCATGAAGCAAAGTACAAGAACACTTTGCATAGGTAAGCAACTGGAAAGATCTCCGATTCTGGATATATTTATCTTTCTTATTATTGTTGACAAGGTTTTTCTTTCCCAAGATTAGAGCAAGAAACAAAAGTCTTCTTCAACTTAAACTATCTGGCTGAAGTGATGAAGCTCAGTGAAATGCGAAAAGCTGAAGAATACCTAGCAGCTTTTACAAACAGGCACGCGAATAAATACTCAACGGCCATGTTTCTTGAACTTCAGAAACTGAAATGTGCAGAATCCGCACCATGGTTAGTTTAGATTTGTTTTATTTCCTTTTAAAAGATGCTTGGCAGAATCCTACACTTCGGTTTCACTCTCATTAATATTATTTCTATTGCAGGGAGGCTAAAACCCTATCTGGATCTCTTGATAACACGTTGCAGAAGACAAAACTACATATGTCTGTTGCCATGCTAGCCAAGAAGAATCCAGCACTGAAAGATAAACTCAGCTTTCCTGAGATGAAAAAATCAAGACTTTTAACACTGATGAAGCAGACGTAAGCTTGCCAAAATGGGTTGGGTTCTAGTCTTCATATTATTTTTGTTGTTGGTTTCGTCTAGTCTTGATTTTCTTCACCAAATGCAGTATGGACTGGTGGAGACCTCATTCATGCAATAATTCTAAGTCTCTGGAAAATATCCCAGTAGTACCGTTCCTTTTTGGCGCACCATCCGAATTCAGCAGAACAGGGCCAAGAACGAAGGTTGGTAACTGCAAACTTAAGGAAATCAATGGTCCATCCGAGTGCAGTGCATTAGTTCTTCCTAATTATTGGTCAGGTGAAAGGGTATGGCTACTTTCTCCCGAATCTTTTAAGGCTTTCATTCTCACCTTTAATTGATCTATAAAAGAAGAACGTTGCATTGATACTCCGAAGAACTTTACTTTGTACACTTGTAGCCCTTATAGATATTGAATAGCGATGATGTTTGTTGATTCATGTAGTCAAATGTGTCCTCTATATCTTCGATCACATTGGTATTTGTTGGTTTTGCTAGATTGCATTTTTGACATATTCCCCTTCTGGAGATTACATACTGGCTTTGGCAGATGACGCCACACATAAACTCTGGACGTGGTCAACAGGCCAAAATGAACTCTTCAAGGTTTAGACTAAAGATGTCAAAATTGTCTCTCCTATATTTTAGCGCTGATGTCATGACTACTTACCCTATCTACTTGATTTTTCAAACTTTCTACATGTAGCATACTCCTCGAATATTGAAGGAAGATATCTTTCCGAAACCACGATTACATCAGCCTATGAGTGGGGAAACTATGAAAAACGAAATAGCCACCTCTGTTGAGGATTCAACGTCTTGCTTTGCGATCAAGGGCTCTTATCTTTTCTCTACTTCAGGAGGAAAAATAGCAGTTTTTGATCTGAAGAGTTTTGAGGTAATAGCATTGCACTGTTATAAGCTTTCTAGTCCCGCCTTTGTGTCTCGATCATCGAACGATACTGTGTTGCATAAAAACTGCAGAGGCTGGCTGCCTTTGGAAGTCCTGTTAAACCTACGGCTACGTATTTTATATTTATTCCGGGTGATTTACTCGCCGTTGGGCTAGATGATGGCTCTATCCTCATCCATTGCTTATCCTTGAGAAAGGTAAAGCTCTCCGTTTTCATAGTAATCATCTGAAACCGTTGTCTTAGTTTGTCTAATACTAACCTGAATCCGTAAAAATGTGTTAGATCAAAGAAAAGTTGGACGGCCATGATCAGAGAATAACCTGCTTAGCATTTTCGCGCTGTTTTAATGTCCTCGTCTCATCAGGAGCTGATGGAAAGGTTTGTACATGCATCTGTACTGTTGCTTTTTTCAGGATTTTCCTAAAACTAGTTCTTGTTTTCTCCAGCTCTGTGTTTGGACCGCAAAAAGCTGGGTAAAGCTAACAAGTATTGACTCAACTCATAACTTTTGCACCCGGCGTAACAATATGTCCTCTCTAGTTACACAAATCCTGTTTGACCCGTATCAGATCGAGCTACTCGTTGTCCAAGATAAGTGGATAAGTAGACACGCAGCTCCAACTTTAGATTGCCTTAGGCAGGTAAAAGGCAAACACTTTCAAGACTCTTCTCTGATGATATTTTCCCTTGCATCTAGTTATCTATCGACTTTATACCAATAAAATGCTATGCAGTGGGTTCCTGATGAATCTGAAGCTGCAATAACTTCTGCTACATACTCTTCTGATGGCGAGGTCATTTATGTTGGCTTTAGAAGTGAGTCTATAAAAATTCTCGACTCCGATACATTTCTGATGAAATGTCGAATCAATCTGACTTGTTTTACTCAAGCCATCCCCAGCAACATGAGGTATATTTTCCTTGCCTACACACGTTTCTTCTTTGTGATACTAAAAAGTCAGAAATGTTGTTATCAAACTGGGAATGACACAGGGCCAACGTTTATCCAGCTGTTTTAGCGGCTCATCCAACACATACGAGCCAGATCTCTGTTGGGCTTAGTAGCGGTAAGGTTATCGTTCTTCAGCCCTTGGGGAGAGGAGGATGGGGTGAAGCAGCTGCACTTGAAGACGATCTAGATAATTCTGATGGCTCAGAGCATTGTTACTGACCGTTGACAACATAGACTGCCTTAGTTTTTTTTGTATGTCCATCTTCCTACTGCGTTTTACTGTTCTTTTGGATGTGTTCTGTGTAGGTAATTCGTAATTAATAAATGTGTCATTTGTGTATTATTCATCTTAAATCATCGCTTCCAAATTAATATTTACTAGTATATATCTCCTGTGCTATGTACGGAAATTGTTTATATCTATACTATTAAAGCAGGATCCTATAGTTAAAATTTTGGATTATACTCCTAGATTTAAATCACATTTATAAGATAATACCACTATTTATTTTTAGAATCTTAATTAATTAAATAATTTAATATCTTTAATATTTATGGTAACTGATAATATTTCATATTTTTGTGACTAATAATAATTTTCCTTTTATGAAAATTATGATTTTCTATTTAATTTTAATATTATATTTCCGAGCATCATATTATTTATCGATCAAAAATTATAAATTATTATTTACTAATTCATTTTATCCATAATAATGATATGTCAATTCAATTTCTTTTAAAAACTAAATTTTAGATATAACATGAGTAAAAATGTAAACTTATCGTAGGTTATTAATAACGAAAAGAAACTAATATTGTTATATGAATAAATTGTGTTTTTTTTTTCTAGTGCCATTGTTTCATTTTTTCAAATGATAAGAAAGTTTTTATTAAAGAAATTTCAAAAAACAATTTTCTTTAATATTAAAAATATGAATTATTTAACAAATTTTTAAAAATATATTATCAGTTTTTATGAGGTTATTTAACGGATCAACAGATATCATAATACAGATTAATAGCGGGTTTTAAGATATATATCGGGTTGGGTTAATTTTTTAATTAGTAAATTTTAATTAAATCTTAACTGGATTATATAAAAATTACCGGATGTACCGGTTGTACCGATTCAACTATGGATCTGGGTCGGACATGGAAACATTATGTGAAAATCAAACATTATAATAGTTTTTTTTAAATATATTAATAAAACAATTTTAAAATTTTCGTGTTTGAATAATTAATTTAAATAATTTTATCAAAATGGTAAAAATATACACGCGCTTTTAAAGCGCGGGTCAAAATCTAGTATACATTAAAACTAGGTGTTTTGTCTGCACATGCAGGCATAATATTCGTATAATTTATTATTAATCTATATTTTATTAATTTAAACCAATATAATAATTTATGATTTATGTTTTAAAATTAATTATAAATGACAACACTCACATAACAAAATATTTTTATAAATATGTTGCTTTAATTGATTTTAATTATATTTTTTTCTATAATAAAAAATATATTTTCAAGATAACAATATAGTACATAAGAAATATCTTATTTTCTCAAAATATATTTTTTAATATAAATTTGTTTTTATTTTATAATAAATTTTATATGAAATTCATAAAAATATGAAAAATTATCTAAATTATCTAAATCATGGAGAAATTACAATAAGATAATTCACTTAAATTTTCTAATAGAAAATATATCTTCAAGATAACAATCTAATACATAAGAATTATTTTATTTTAAAAAAAATCTAGTATTATTAGTATTCATTCGTTTTATTATTTTAAAAACTATATATGAAATTATTAAAATATGATAAATAAGTAAAATATAAAACCATAAAAAGTTGATAAATCAGCATTGCTTTCTTTATATTTAACAATTAATATTTTAACTTAATTTTTAATTTATATGATAAAAATATATTTTAAAGATAACAATACAATACATAAGAATTATCTTATTTTCTAAAAGTATAATATTATTAATAGAAATTCGTTTTATTATATGATAACATAAAATTATTAAAAATATAACAAATAAGTAAAAGTACAAAATCATAGAGAAGTTACAAATCAATCAGTAAATTCACTTGAATTTTATAATAGAAAATAAAATATAAAAAATAAGCAAAATTACAAAAATCGTGGAGAAGCTAAAAATCAATCAATAAATTCACTTGAATTTTATAATAGAAAAATATATTTTTATGATAACAATTTAATACAAAATAATTAACATATTTTATAAAATATAATATTATTAAAATAAATTCATTTTTATTAAATAATTAATTGTATATGAAATTATTTAAATAAGGTAAATAAACAAATTTACCTAAAATCAAGGAGAAGTTGACAACTAAGAAAACTTACTTCTTATATATAATAAGCAAAATAAAAAAAAAGTCATGCAGAAGTTACAAATAAATCAGTAAATTCACTTGAATTTTATAATGGAAAATATAATTTTAAGATACCAATTTAATACAAAATAATTAACATATTTTCTAAAATATAATATTCTTAATATAAATTTGTTTTTATTAAATAATAACTTGTATTTGAAATTAGTTAAATAAGGTAAATAAACAAATTTACCTAAAATCAAGGAGAAATTGACAACTAAGAAAATTTACTTTTTAGATAATAGTATAGATATATCTAAAATCTATAATTATTAAAAAAAAAGAAAAAGAATCTATAATTGTTTTAGATATATTATATTTGTGTGAGTATGTATTAGACTATTGTAAGATTAGTATCATCGCATGTGAAAACATATCTTCTGCATAACTAGAACAAAAATATCAATCTTAAATTTATAGATAACTGAGATTAGTATATTTTCTACCGTTTTACTTTCTTCTTCTATATATATTTTTTATTTTACTGTATCATTTATATTTATTTATTTTCAGTGCTGTATTTAATCCAGTATTTTTTTTTGTCTCTAAGAGAATTTACAAATTTGACTATATAAAAAAATAAAAGAAATATATATATATATATATATATATTTATAAACAAAAAATATTTTTTTTATAAATACCCTAGTTTCTTAAGCTCCATTTGTTGTCTTCTAGTTATCAACTTATTATTTTTTTCTTGTAGTGCATTTTAAGTCTCTTAATGGCCTTGTAAGTAAGTGTGCTTTAAGGTGAGACTTTTTTACTCTCCTTCCCTAAATTATCACCACCACATAAACTGAGAACATCAAAAATTGATTTCATCCATTTCGGATGTTTGTTATCTTTCTCACCATTTCATATGTAGCTTTTACAGACAAAAATTATATATGGATTAAAAAGATATATGAAAATATATTCAAGATGACGCTAGTTATGATTAAGCATAAAGAGTTTGTGTATTTGTAGAGTTATTAACCTAAATTTTAGATTCATCTGCCAATTTTTAAGTATGCAGCACTTACTTACTCGTCCTCAGCAAACTTGTGTTCTACTCACCTCATTGAAAGGATTTTCTTGAAAACCATTGTTGTGCCACCCTTTGAGCAGAAACTATGTTGATATGCATCCAGGATTGTAGACTGGACTGTGTGAATACAATCATTTTTTATCTATATGATTAGAAATTGAAATTCATCACACTTTTGAAAGAGTTATTAGCTGTTACAAATAGTAGCAATGACATTGTGATTTAAATCTTTCCTAGAAATATTAACTGTTCCAAAGATACTGAGATAGTGGATAAATATTAGGATTTTTTTATATTTTATATGGAAATTTTTAAAAATGAAAATCAACCTTTTTTGGTCAAAAACCAAATTCAACCAAACAACAAAATTGCCGAAACAGTTCTAAATTGTTTTATGCTTTTTTTAAATTTTTAAACATATTCCATGTGTTATAATCTTATTTTTTAGGCGACTTGTGCTTTAGTATATAAGGGATGATGAAGAAAAAGATTAATGCTGGTAAAATTTATGGAATCTCTTTTTGTTCTCAATAAGATTAGAATATGGCTATAGGTAATTCATTGGAGAATAAGTGTTCATTTTTAATTATATTAATTTTGTATGGCTTTCTTAATAAAATATAACGTTGACAAAATAATCCTTTTTTGACCTTCTTCTTTTTAAAGTACTATTAAATATAAGGCCTCACCAAATTTACCATCTGACTATGCAACAAATCAACAAGTGCTAGTTACATCTATCTCATAAAAAAAAAATCCAGGTTTTGTACACACTCCAGAAATAACATTTTTAACTCTGACTCTTTAAACAAAATCATATATTCTCTAGTTTTTTTTTGTTCATCTAATATTTGTCTACCTGAACAGCCATTTAGCCTATTTTTGAGGAACTACAAGAAGATCCATTAAGCTAGATTTTCTTGATTTAGAGATCTTTAAACTATATTTTCAGTATTTTCTTCCCCTCCATCTCATTCAAAACATAAGTTCTTTTATTTAAATCACAAAGTTCAAACAATTGTTACTTTTAAGAAACATAATTTAAAATATAAGTTTAACCAGTCATTAATAAATACATTATTTAATTGGTCACACAATATCAAATAAATAAAATATAAGAAACTATAAAACAATTTATAATTTTAAAATATCTTTTATTATGAAACATAAAAAGTATATTGAGGTCAAGGGTGGTTTTGTAAAACATATGGGATAGATGAGAAGATGATGGGTGCGATGAGTCTCCGGAGAAACTTCTCCGCTTTGCATGCAGAATGGGAAGCATTGATATGGGCTATAGAGTGCATTAAGACCCTCAATTACTCAAACGGTTTTTTTGCAACAAAATGTTCTCAATTGGTGAAGATGGTGTCCTCACCTGATGAATGGCCAGCGTTTGCAATACACTTGGAGGAGTTCCGACGAAGTAAGATTTTCTTTTCTACCTTCAAAATTTGACATATATTGAGGGCAATAATTTAGTGGTGGACAAGCTCGCACGTGGTGCTCGATATTCCCCTTCTGCTATGTTTTATGTCATTTATATGCCTCTGATCTGGTTCTCCGCTCCAGAAGAGCATAGATGATAGTTTCTAGTTACATTGCTGTAAAAAAAAAGAAGCATATTGAAATATGTTTTCCAAAATATGATTGCCCCAATTCTGTTGCTTTTAATCATGTCATTTTAAGTCAATTTGTTAAAATAACTTCATGGTCAATTCATCGTAAATGATGTGTTGTAACGAATAAACATCGATTACTGATTCATCATAAATCATTCATTATAACAGATAGTTCTTCATAGATTGTTATTGTTACGACAAAATTGTTTCGTCATAAACACCATGCACATGAATTTGTCGTAAACTCATAGTACACCTACGAGGTAACATTTTGTCGTAAACATCTTGTAACCCTTTGTTGTCAAGTAATCCTAAATTCGAAGTTAAATTGCCGTTCTTTGTTCGTAAATATCTTGAGGAATTAACAAGTACAGTCTCATAAAGTTGTTGTACACCTAACTATGAAATTACCTCGGTTTTCTAGTTTTCTTTAATTATAATCATAAAATAAAAGAAAATTATAAAATATTATTATTTATAAATTTTATAAATATTAATATTTAAATTTATATACAAAAAACGAAAATAATATACAATATCTAAAAAACAAAGCATCTAGCGGTTGAGGTCATCAAATAACTCCGAGCTGCTCACATTGGCTATTTTTTTAACTCTGCTTCCTGCTTCGCGGAACGGGATAGTGGATCTTGAATCTCTAGGTTGCGTTGCCTAATCTGCGACATCCGTGTCATTTCTGGGTTTTCAACGGTAAAAAGTTGAGGTGACTTTTGATGGATTCCAAGTGAGCTTTCTTCACATCCAAATCAACCCACAGTCAAGAGGATTCCTCATCCTGTCTCTTGGAATAAGACGATGTCAAACGTCCTTGACAACCTTGAAAAACAAATATTAATTTAAATTCTATGAAATTATTAAATAATAAACAAATAATGAAAGTATACTTCCTCAAACATCTTGTCCACATCTTGTTTGGACAACTGGATGGGTAATCCATCGAGAGACTATTGAATATTAATTTTACATAATACTCTTTGAACTCCCAAATGTTCTTCCAGTCGGAGATTGGTGTTTGTTAGGTGTGTTTTCTCCTTAGCAAAAAACTCCGCATTCACCTTCTTGTTAATCTCTAGAGACCAATTTTATTTTTTCTGAAAACAATAAATATTAAATACTATATAAAATTATTAAAAAACTCTTAAATTTTTTTAAAAATAGGAACTTATCGAAAAAAATTTGAATCACGTGGCTCTAATTTGCTTCGGTGTTGGCTCCGATTCGGATGCAACTTGATAGAATAGCCTTTCATCATGTTGGAAATGCTCCGTGACACACAACCATAAAGTCCAAACTTGAGATATAATACTAACATATTAGAAAAAAATGTAAATAAATTTTATAAATTATTGAAGTTATTAAAACTTATGTACCAGTAAGTTCCTGGCGGTTGATGTGAGTCCAAGACCTCTAAACCTTCTCATCTCGGCTGGGAAGAAAATCCTCGACTATATATGTAGAGTAAGGTGTATCTGGTGGCACCAACAAATCAGGCTGAAATATAGCTGTAGGGGTAGGAAGCACATCTTCTGGAGCCGAATGGGGAGAAACATGGTGGTGCAATCGGAGCAACCAGAGGTGTATCTGGTGGCACCAAGAGTAAGGTGTATCTGGTGGCACCAACAAATCAGGCTGAAATTTAGCTTTAGGGGTAGGAAACGCATCGTCTGGAACCGAATGGGGAGAAACATGGTGGTGCAAACAGAGCAACCAGAGGTGCACAAGGATGAGGCGGTTTTGAAGCTCTCGGTGATGACTGAGAGTAAGGAAAAACATTCAGAGATGAAGAAGGCCTCAATGAACTAAATGTGTCAAGATGGGCCATGCCAACGTCTCAGTATAATGTGGCCGTTTTCCTCTATTCTTAGGAGCCATCTAAAAAAAAAAGACATTCAAAACAAGATGTTAAAAAACTAAACAAATTATACAAAACAATATCCAATTCCGTGACCAAATCTATGAACTTTATGCCTTGTCTACTTTTGCAGCCTAACCTAATTATGTTAACTAAGCTAACAGGCTACATAAGTTTATGGTAAAGTTACCACGTCTCGTGATTTCCATTTATGAAAAATGTATCACGTCCCACGTTTCTTTAGTTACGACGACATTACATCAAATTTGATTTATGACGAATGTATCACATCCCATGCTTCCAGTTTATGATGATTTTACGACGCATGTACCATGTACCATGTTTCCATTTTATGACGAATTTACAAGGAAGTACATTTACGATGAATATACCATGTCCCATATTTTCATTTACAACTAATTTACGTCGGTTGGACATATAAATATCATTATTAGTGATGATAATACGACATCATTTGGATTCATCATTCGAGTTATCACATTACATTGATTATCACTTTTACCAAACTCACCTTCAATTTCTTCATCCGGCATATCGTCAGAAAAATCTTCATGGTTATGCGAATCAGGAAGAAGGATGGCATCAGCTTGTTGTTCATTTACCTCAACTGCATTGATACAAGAATCTTGTTGTAAAGATGTTCTATCCACCGACTATTTAGCCACAAAGTGTAACTTTAGTAGAAGATAACCAAGTAATTCCTGAATCTTTGATATGAGGATATGAAATGAAGTTAACTTAGTATACTTCCATAGTTATTATGAAAGGTTCGAATTTGTTGTACCTTTGTCAATAATTGAAATCAACAACTCCAAATTTTTTACAAGAAACACCTTTGTTGATGACAAGGTTGAACATTCGCATTCACATTTGAAGAGGATGGATTTCAGGTTCACTAACCTGGGGAATTCCACCTCAATATCTCTTGTAAGATCCCGTAGAAATCTGTTTCACCTTTTACATATATTTCGTAAATTACTTGTTGCTCGACGTCTTACATACTCGTAAGCATGAAAATTAAATTCTCGTATGAATACAGAGGTGTTGTAGTGATCTTTGCAACCGAACCTTAAACCAGTTGGTCAAACAATGAGAAATCATATGTATCATCATAATCAACCTAAAAAAATAACACAACATTACAATTAATTTATATTATTAGGCTTGATCGAGATACATTGCGTTATAAGTTTAAATTTTTATAGTACATGTTCCTCAACTACTTAACAGAGTGATGGTCTTCAACTTGAGTAACAAATAAGTTGCAAAATTACATTTTATAATTAATTAGATTAATATATATATATGAACATGTTCAAAAACTTCAATAAATGAACCATTTACCTTTCAAATGAACGCATCAAAGTATCCTCGCAATTAAAATGAATATATGTGTCGCCACTGTTGATACCTTGTGCATTACCATGATTTTAAGCTTCATCTTTGCTTTCATTTTCAGATTTTAGATACATTTAGAGTGCATTTAGGTTGCATTGCATCACTTTTGTCTAAATCAGGTGTTGGAGATCCTTTTTGGTGATTTTGAAGACATAAAACCTGTTTTGGAGCCAAGATGGGAGATTTGTGCTCGTTTCACATCACCAGCCTAAGTACCATAGCGACGTCACCGTAGCGACTTGCCTAAGTTGCTAGGAGCACTCGCGAGTTTCTGTAGTGACATGCCTAGCAACTTGGTGTGGTCGCTACGAAAAGAAGAACAAAACTCTCAAAATGGATCAAGTGTCATAGCGACCCGAGCGTAGTGACTTCACTAGGTCGCTATGGGCTTGTACGAGTTATTGTAGCGACCTCCGTAGCGACTTGGAGGTGTCTCTACAAATTTCCAAGACCGAAGCTCAAATCTGACCAAGTGACATAGCGACCCGAGGGTAGAGACTTCACATGGTCCTATGGACTCCCACGAGTTATCATAGCGACTTGGGTTGGTCGCTACAAACTCTGAAGATGCGATCAAGCCGTAGTGACCGGAGCGTAGCGGGATGACCATTTCGCTACTAACGAAAACATTCTATTTTTCATTTCGTTTACCCTACTTGTTTTGGGATTAATATAAATACCCTTGAACCCTACAAAAGGAGCTTTTCTTATTTTCTCTCTTAAACACTTGACATTTTGTTGAAAGTTTATTTCTTTAATCTAAGTTTCATCTTATATCTTGTGTTCTTGAGATTTCTTAAGTGTTTCATTGCTTTCTAATCATGATTAACCTTAAATCCTTCATGGGCTTAAGTGTAATCATGGTGATTAGTGAGTAGTGATCTTAGGATTCATGGGTTAGGGAGATCAAAGTATGATTAAGAAAGATCTAAGGTGTTTAAGAAAAGATTTATCTTGTTCCTTGCTTGTAGAGTGAATGTAATGTTATTTTAGAGTGAGCCTCTCTAGAATAGAGCTTTAGGTATTTCATACCCGAAAGGTGTATGATGAAATGCCCGAACCAACTCTGCAATGCTTTTAACAATCTTTACCAAAGAGATTTGTTGTTAAAGGTGTTCGGATGGCTAGTACACTGGATTTTAATGATTGTTTAGATTATATTCAACAAAAGAGATTAGATGCTTGAGTTATCTTTGCAAATGAACACTCATCTAGAGATAGAGTTTGTTTAGGATTGTGTTTACGTGTAAGGTTGATAGATAGATTTAAAAGCTTCCACCTTTAGATTGAAACTTGATCACCCAAGATCAATTCCCTTGTTCCATGAGTTCTCCCATCTCCTTTAGAAAGAAAGCTTTTATCTTTATTGCTTTATTAGTAGTTTCTTAGTAAAAAAATCATATCACCAATTGAAACACTTAGATTAAACATGGTCTTGCATTCCCTTTGATTTAGAATCACTTAGAATTGGTTTGACATCCTTTATACTACAACATTTGATTAGGACCCTTGAAAAGTCTTAACATCAAATTGGCGCCGTTGCCAAATTCTAAGTTGATTGTGACATTGGGATTTAGTCACTTGCTTGAGACTAAGTCATTTTTCTTTTATTTTGTTGCTGATTCTCCTTCTACCTTTTCCTTTGCATTTCAGGTGTATGAACTTGAGAAGCAACAGTTCATCAAGCCTAGTCCCAAGAGTTGAAGATATATATGCACTTGAGAGGGAGATAGTAAGAAGGAGAAGAGAAGAAAGCAACAGGTTCACTTACTGAGGTTGGGGTTTGATATGGAGAACCGGCCTCAAGATGGAGCTGCTCATGCTGGTAATGGTCCAGGAGCTGACAACCCTCGACCACAGCGCCAACCACAACATCCACAGCTCCAAGCTCATGCCATTGATGCCTATGATCAACCTCACATCAATGGTCATAGGTTAGGAATCAGAGCACCTGTTGTGGAGAACAACAACTTTGAGATCAAGTCAGGGCTGCTCAACACCATAATGAACAACAAGTATCATGGCCTTGCTGCTGAAGATCCTTTTGATTACTTGGACAAGTTTGATAAGTAATGTGGCTTGTCTAAGACCAATGGTGTTTCTGAAGATGCCTTCAAGCTCAAATTGTTCCCTTTTTCTCTGGGAGACAAAGCACACCAGTGGGAGAAGACTCTTCCAAGTGATACCATCACTACTTGGGATGAGTGCAAGAGAGCATTCCTAGACAAGTTCTTCTCTACCTCCAGGACAACTAAGATCAGGAATGAAATATCTGGGTTTCAGCAGAAGAATCTTGAGAGCTTTAGTGAAGCATGGAAGAGGTTCAAGAGCTACTGGTCTCCATGCCCACATCATGGCTTCAGCAAGGAGAACTTTCTTAGTACCTTCTATAGAGGAGCTCTACCACAGTGCAGGAACAGGCTTGAAACTGTCAGCAATGGTTTCTTCTTAGGAAGAACTGAGGAAGAGGTAGAGGAGATGGTAGGGAACAATGGCCAAGAGTGACTCAGTATATAGTGAGGAACATGATAGAGTCAACATAAGTGATTTTGTAGGCAACTCGCTTCGGAGATAGAGAGAATAGTGATAATACAGAACTTAGTTCGACAAGTTTCCATTATCCGTTGAATGTATTGGCTTCACGTGAAGGTTGTATTCAGCCGCACAGCCAAGGACGTATTTATTAGAGGATTATACCACGACACTTTCATGCTATCGATAAGGTCTAGTTGGTTTGTAAACTTAGCATTGAAGTGAAGCATGATCGGACAAGGGCCAAGTAGCGTTTGTCGAGCTTGATATGCCAAGTATGCCCGTGGTTATCAAAAACATTTTTCCGTCTTAGCTTTGATTTATACGACGAAAGTTTCGTATAATCTTTCCTTTGTTCGTAGGGAAGTTATTTCTTTTTTACCCGAGGGAGACAGAGCCTAAGAAGCTCGATGCAGAGTTTGTGCGGAATTTTTTAAAGGGTAGTTTCTCGAATGTAATCGAGAGGAACGAGAGCGGATGCTTGTGAACCTAAGGGCTAAAGGATGAGATCCTTCAGATCGTGGCGCGAGAAAACAATGTTTAGATTAGCTGTTGAGTGCCGGATCGTATAGCTTGATTTTTGCCATAAGGAAAGTACTTTTCGCAAAACCTGTTACGTTTGCTTTCGAAAGTTACTTCGTTATGACATGATCCTGACTGTATGAAGGATTTTTCGCATAAGTAACGGGCGATGAATTTAGTAAATCGGCACGAAGCGTTGGGATAACAATGTTTTCGCAGATTTTTGAGAAACCTTTCCGCTTAGTTTTTTTTTTATTTTTCGGTCATAGTTTTTTGGAGTCACTCACGGAGTTTTTCCAGAAGTTATTTCACCGAGATCTAGTCGCAAAATGTTTTAGCGGGTTCTTCGAGCGGAACGAATCACATGACCAGCAATAGGATCAGTCAGCGAGAGAGTTGGCGAGAAGGGAGGACATGTTCTCTATTATTCCGTGACTCACTTGGTTCGACGGAAAATGAGAGCAATGCTTTGACGCCTAAAGATTTCTCGTATAATTTTTTGATTCTTATCCGAAACTTGTTTTATCAAGTTGGAGAAGATCTTTATGACTTCGGCAAATCATCGAGTTTCACTCTGAAGTTTCGCAGAGATTTTCTAACCGCATGATTGCGACGAGAGATGCTGTATAGTCCTCGAGATTATTTCCCACATGGTTTGGATCAGTCTTTAGCGTGTAGACGGTTCTTAGATTGTCGTTTGCTTTTGGGATAATTTCGACGAGGCGTCGCGTTGTCCGAATATTTGTCTGCTTATTTTTGCGATAGTTTGCTTCATAGAAAGCATTTTTTTGATGCGAGGGAAAAATGTTTGACGCAAGAAAAAATATGAGTTTCCTTTGAGGGATTGGGATGATCGGATATCCGAGTCGATTAAAGACCATGGTGGATTGGTGATGACTTGGAGTATGTCTGATTGACGAAAATTTCTAGGAGCGAGTCGGTTTTGAGACGACGTCAGCGGCTCTAGCTCCTTCTTTCTTTTTAGGAAATGAGATGAGTATGCTCGAATGCGTGGCGATCGTTTCTCGGTTGTACGAGAGATTGGATCGGTTTGCGAGTTATGCCTGAACAGTTAGATAACAACAGATCGAGTTAGACAAAAATTACGATTTAGCATGCTAGAATATCCCGCTAAATTATAAGTTCCCTAGGTTTGATGGCAGTTTACAAGACGTTTTAGTTCCTTTCCCATGAGAAATTAGAAGTCTAATAAAATTTTCAAATCGGTCATACCTTAGTTTCATTGACGATTTGGGATTGTCTATTCTTCGTTCTTCGTCTTTTTACTTATGCTCGTATGAATCGGTCTTCGACGAATTACCAACAAGAGTACCGGATCGGGGAGAGGACTTAACCATCGGAGATCATGTTCTTGTTTCTTCGTACTGCTGGTTTTACTTAGCCGACTAGGTGCGCTTTGTATATCGAAAAATCAATCACGTGTTTATGATTGGATGTTTTCGACTTAGCATGGCAGAGTTTCGTAAAACCGGATTGCTTTTAGAGAGTTCAAATCTCTCCTATAGTTTAGGCAACTTTGGTGTTAAGTCGACCGTTGCCGCTTTAGACGATTGATTCGAACTTATACGAAAAAACAAGTCTTTGCGGTTTTTATCGTAAAACCTCGATGGGAATTTTGATTGAGACGAAACGAGAATCAGCGAGATCAAGACTCGAGAGAGAAACTCGAGATTGGTTGAGATCGACGTAGGGCGAGCCGGTTGAGCCCTCTCGGACAGTCTCGATTCGTCGAGTTGATTTGTTTTCGTCGTAAAATCTCAACGGAAAGTCCGATTGAGACGAAACGAAAAGCTGTACGATCGAGACTGAAGAGAGAAGCTCTAGGGCGAGCTGGGTGATCCCTTTCTGCTCGCCGCACGGCGAGCTGGTTTGTACGGTTCAGCTCACCGTATGGCGAGCTGGTTTAGCTTGGCCAGCTTGCCGTGTGGCGAGCCGGATGGAAACTAATATTTATCTCAATCAATCCTAAGATCTAAATTTAAGGGTGATCAATCCTAAATTTAGTATTAAGCATAACTAGGGCGAAGAACTTTTAAAAGACCTTATCAGCAGTTATATTATCAATACATAAATCAACTTTATGAGAATCCTAAATCTAAAAAATGAGATTCCTCAGACAATTTCATAAAAGACAAGGTTATGATGGTATGACTAAAACTCATATGTAAACATGAAACAAAGTAAATAAAAGTAAAGAAACAAAGGAGTTCAAGATCTTCTCTGTTTTGTAGTCTCATATCTATCTCTCCATGCCCTAAGCTCTCTTTCATTAATGGTAAAACAAGTTGTTCTTCTCCAAACTAGGTCTAGAAGGTCTATAGGCAAGTATGCCTCTAAAATGATACAAAACCCTAGTAATATATCCTACTGATATGCCATGATTTTGACCTGGTTTTAGTCATGGTATATTGGTGTTTTTACTACTATTTACTATACTATAGAAGCATATTTATAAGTTCATGAGTATTTTGGATAAAAGTGATGTTTTTGGAGAATTTTAAAAAGAATTGGAAGAAGCGTTCGATTCAAAACTGATCAAGAAGCCGACACAGAGAGACTCGGATCGATCGACATGAGCCCTGCATAATCGATCGGTTATCAAGACGTAGAAGCCAATTCGAGAGACAAGTTTATTTGAAGCCTAATCATCACCAAATGACGATTTTATCCCTGAAAAGTTTTAAGGTAAGTTTATATACTCTGCCAAAGTGTTAGAGGCGGAGAGAGAGTTTTTAATTGTAATCTTTTCACAGCAAAAAGTTAAGGGTTTATAGTTTGGAGAGAAGATCATCAAAGAGATTTGAGATTGGAACTCCAATGTTTTCTACCTATCTATTTATTTATAATATGAAGTTTTATTTATCTATTTGTGTCATGAACTGCTTAGCTATGTCTGAGTAGTTTACTTGTTAGATTTAGAGTTTAAAAAGGGTAGAGAGATTAGCCCCAACTATAGGATTGCTAGTTGTGATACTTATTAATAGGATGTTCTTATTGCTCATGGTTCTAGCTAAATAGAAGCATTGAATCCTCGATTACTTAGGTTGGATTATAGATATTTAAACAATTTTAATAGTCCTGAACACATTCCCTATTAAGCTAAGATTGTTAGAAATAAAGCGGTAATTTGATTTAGAATTCTTTAGTAGGTTTATGTTAACTCGTGCGTATTTCTTGACCGGACTCATCGATCGATCTTCCGACCAGAAATTGACCGATGATGAGTTTAGTGTATCAATTGATGTTCCTATCGAATAATCGTTCGACACTGTCAAGTGCGACCAGCCGGTCATTAGACTTATTTATTTGAATAATAGTTTAAATAATTCATTAATCAAGATAGTTAATGCTCTATAGTTTCTCGCAAGCAACTGAATAGCTCCTATAGGATTATAATCCCAATACCTGAATAAAAACCCTAAGTCTAACATCTATTCCATTTTAGTTTCAAGAGTTTTTGTTTCCATTCTCGATTAAGTAATTGTCTTACTTGATTGGAATATTTCATGTTTACTTATTTACTGTTTCTGCTATTTATATATTCACCTAGGTTGTCACTCGACTAGATTTATTAGGTTCCCTAGCTCCTCGTGATTCGATCCCTAAGTACTACAACTGAACCTCTTATTTGAGAGAGTAATTCACTCCTTAGGGTAATTTGAGTGATATCAAATTTGGTGCCGTTGCCGGGGAGCTTTGATAGCCTTTAGATTTATTTTTTCAATTCTAGGTTTGTCTTTTTATTTTTCTTTTTATTTTTATCATCTTCTGATAAAACTTTTCGTGATTTATTTTTCAGGTAGCATAACCAGAAGCAACAAGGAAAAACAGCTCTTATTTTCAGAAGATCGTGCAAGTTTGGAACGCTTGATCCGCAAAGACCAACGTTCCGCATTGATCGACGCTACCTTACCTTGGTCGACCGATTCTCGTCAAACCTACACCAACCTTGCTTCATCATCGATCGACACAAAACTCTTTTTGTCAACCGATTCTGATCACTTAACATCGATCGACACCGATCAATGTACATCGATCGATTCTCAGCCGCGAGACATGGGTGCGCCTTTGATTCTAACCACACACACGAATGGAATCCTGTATGACCAGGAAGGTCATCTGCGTAATGCAACATGTCAGAAACTGGATACTCAGTGTAATGTTATCCCTGAACCTGATACTGAGGAAGACACTCGACCTAAGACCTTGGCAGATTACAACCGTCCAGATTAGTACTACGCCAATAGGTCAGCTATTCGCTCCCAGACGTCCAGAGGGAGAATCTAGAGTTGAAACCCCAGTACTACACGCTTATGGCACATGTACCCTACTGTGGGTTGCATCCTATGGACCATCTTGTGAGGTTCGAGGATCTCATTGCTGCTACTTGTTGTGTAAGCTCTTCAAGTTCTCACTTGCTGGAGATGCTGCACATTGGCTCAAGCAGCTACCACCAGGATCTCTTACATCCTGGGCTGACATCAAGAATGCATTCCTGCGCAATTTATTTGATGAGGGATGAGCAGAAGAACTAAGGAGCAGAATTGCTATTTTCACATAGAAGCCTGAAGAGTCTTTTAAGGATTCTTGGCTCAGATTTAAGCTCTTCCAGCGCGACTGTCCACACCATGGATATAATGAAGTACAGCTTCTTAGTACTTCCTTTAGAGGAATCGCTTTGAAGTATCAGAGTGCTCTGGATACAGCCACCAATGGAAGCTTTAACACTAGAAATCTAGAGGAAGTTGTGAGGCTTGTGGAGAACTTAGCAAATATAAGTGTGGGTGTCGATTTCCACTCACTGTCAAATAAATCGTAAATAAGGAAACTTCGGGAAAACCCTAAGTTTCCAGAGGAACCGGCTATCTGCGAGAACCGCACAACGAAAATAAGAAAACGATAACTTAGAATTAAAATGAGAATAAACGAAAATAGAGAGTAAAGAGGTTCTTATTCCGAATCTGCGTTGAACTGGTACAAAAAGAATCACCGAAAGCGTAAGAACTAGAAAACCCTAATTGAGACGCAGCTCGCTAACAGAAAAACGGAAAGATTCCTAAATGCTAGTTTTGGTGGTGAGAGCTCTGAATTTCGTGTGTCTGCTTCTGCCCTAGACCTCCTCTTTATATACTCCTCGTCTTGGCTATCCGATCTTTCCATTTCGCCCAGATTTGACTTAAATCGGGAATTTTCCATTCTTCTCGATCNTATCGCGTTTTAGGTCCTTCCGGGCCGTTTTGCGATAAAAATCGTTTTCCGACTTTTACGGGATCGTTTCCTGATCTGACGTCGTTTTTAATAAATTTCTCGAGTTAATCGCAAAGTTTTATGATTTACTCGACTTTTTATTAAAAACACGTTTTTTACGACTTACTCGGCGTTTTTTATTAAAAGCGCGTTTTTTTACGATTTTAACGAGAAATCTCGAATAAATCGTATAGTTTGGGCAATGTTCAGTGTTTCGTTTAACTGTTGCCGTTTTATACGATTTCCTCGAGTTCTTTCCGAGAAAACGAAGTTTTACGGTTTTTATCGTAAAACTCGAACAGTAAGTCGGATCGAGATGGAACGGGAGGTATTTCGGCCGTGGTTTAGAACGCGACCTTGTCGAAAGACGTAAGTTTCGAATCGGGAATGAGGGAAATCGAGACGCGGAGTGTTCGGGAAGTTTTTAGTTCACCCATCGGCGTACTAAGCCGGGACCGGCTTGGATCGCCGATGGGCGTACTAGAGGAGTGTCCTTTGTTCGCCCATCGGCGAACTAAGCCGGGCCCGGCTTAGTTCGCCGATGGGCGAACTAGTTGTGACTAGTTCGCGTTTACGGCTTTTTCGTTTTTTTGCGATTTTGTAAAACGATTCTCGAGTTTTATAAAACGATTCTCGAGTTTTATAAAACGGTTCTCGAGTTTTATAAAACGATTCTCGAGTTTTATAAAACGATTCTCGAGTTTTATAAAACGATTCTCGAGCTTTATAAAACGATTTCTCGAATTTTATAAAACGATTCTCGAGCTTTATAGAACGATTTCTCGAGTTTTATAAAATGATTCTCGAGTTTTATAAAATGATTCTCGAGTTTTATAAAACGATTCTCGAGCTTTATAAAACGATTTCTCGAGTTTTATAAAACGATTCTCGAGCTTTATAAAACGATTTCTCGAGTTTTATAAAACGATTTCTCGAGCTTTATAAAACGATTTCTCGAGTTTTATAAAACGATTTTTTGAGTTTTATAAAACGATTTTTCGAGTTTTATAAAACGATTCTCGAGCTTCATAAAACGATTTCTTGAGTTTTATAAAACGATTCTCGAGTTTTATAAAACGATTCTCGAGTTTTATAAAACGATTCTCGAGCCTTATAAAACGATTTCTCGAGTTTTATAAAACGATTCTCGAGCTTTATAAAACGATTTCTCGAGTTTTATAAAACGATTTCTCGAGCTTTATAAAACGATTTCTCGAATTTTATAAAACGATTTTTCGAGTTTTATAAAACGATTCTCGAGCTTTATAAAACTGTTCTTTTTGTATTCTTGCGGAAAGTTTTGGCTATTAATTCTGTCGTACCGATTTTGACCCCAACAGTTAGCCCCCCAGCTCGTAAGAATCGTGATGTTTCTTGCGAGCGGTTTAGGCAAGTTAAGTAAGTTAGGCGGAATTAATGGCTAAAAGATTCGCGGAAAGCGGTCTGTTCACTCACTAAGAGTTGAATGTAGTAGGATTGTGGCTGCGCCTTTTGAAGACTGCCTACGTACCCTC
>CAKOAT010557376.1:240534-265964 GCA_932364175.1 Eruca vesicaria subsp. sativa
TAAAGACTTCTCGGATATCCCGCGCCTCGATCTCCCGCATCCCCGATTCAAAACTTACGTCTTTCGACACGGTCGCATTCTGAACCACGGCCGAAACGTCTCCCGTTCCGTCTCGATCCGACCTATCATTCAAGTTTTACGATAAAAACCGTAAAACTTCGCTTTCTCGGAAAGAACTCGAGGAAATCGTATAAAACGGAAACGGTTAAATGAAACACCGAACATTGCCTAAACTATACGATTTATTCGAGATTTCTCGTGAAGATCATAAAAAACGTGTTTTTAATAAAAAACGTCAAGTAAATCGCAAAAAAGTGTTTTTAATAGAAAGTCGAGTAAATCGTAAAACCTTATGATTAGCTCGAGGAATTTATTAAACACGATGTCAGATCAGGAAACGATCCCGTAAAAAGTCGGAAAACGGATTTATCACAAAACGGCCCGGAAGGACCTAAAACGCGATGAAAACCCATCTCGCGATCTTAACGGAATCTAACCCGAAGATTCGATAACATTTTGACGGTTTACTCGCAAAAGGAAAATGAATGTCAAGATTGAAGGTAAAAGGCAACTTTGAAGATAAATAGAAGATTTCCGCAGAAGAAAAGGAAGGAACGAGAAAAATGGAAGATTCCCGATATACTCAAATCCGGGCAAAATGGAAAGATCGAACCGTCAAGGCAAGGAGTATATAAGCAAGAGGCATGGGGCAGAAGAGGGGGACGAAATCTAGAGCTCTCATCTGAGACTTTTACAACTTTTCTACACTTAGAATTTTCCGCACTTAGAAACTTAGGCTTTTTCTCGACAAGTTCGGTTTCTATGACTGGCGCTCAATTACTAGACGAACTCGCCCAGGCAGTTTGATCTCTGGTCCAGCTCTATCAACTGAACTACGTTCGACTTGATCCCCGAAAGNTTTCTCGACAAGTTCGGTTTCTATGACTGGCGCTCAATTACTAGACGAACTCGCCCAGGCAGTTTGATCTCTGGTCCAGCTCTATCAACTGAACTACGTTCGACTTGATCCCCGAAAGGGGTACGTAGGCAGCCTTTCATAAGGTTCAGTCCGAAATCAATCAAACCTTTTTTCCTATCTTTTTCCGTCTTTCGTTATCAAGCTGTGACTCGACTAGATCTAGGGTTTTATGTTTGTAACTCGCTGATGGCCCCTGCGGCCAAAGCCTTTGTAATTCCTTGTAATGATCGCAACGCTCTTACGCGAATCAGAAATAAGATCGACATTCTTTATAAATTCGTTTTATTGTGTTTTTGATATTTTTCCGCATTTATTTGGTTACTTGTCGTTGGCTTTCGCAGAGATCCGGTTCCTCTGGGAAATTAGGGTTTTCCTAAGTTTCCTTATTTAACGGAAATCGACAAGTGTGAATCTCGGTTCCCACATACATTGACAAAGAAGAGTGATCCTCGGAAGTTTGCAATACCATGTTCAGTTAAAGGTATTGAGTTTCCACATGCCTTATGTGACACAAGATCATCAGTCAGCATCCTGCCTAAATTCATGGCAGACAGTTTGGGTTTGAAGGTGGAACCTTCAAAGGAATCATTTACTTTTGTAGACTGTTCTGAGAGGAATTCAGGAGGTATAATCATGGACTGGAGGTGCAGAATTGTAATGCACTAGTTCCTGTGGATTTTCATGTCTTGGATATCAAGTTAAACTAGAAGTCTTCACTCCTCCTTGGAAGAGCTTTTATGGCCACAGTTGGAGCAGTTTGTGACATGAACACTAACATGTTTTATCTTACTTTGATTGATCCATATGTTTTTATGACACAGTTCGTGTTTTTAAGAAACAAGTAAATTCATTGGAAACTGGAGAAGTTGGATAGATTGCAGCTTGTGAAAGTGAAGCAGAGTACGAAACCGACTATTCCGGATCGATCGGCACTCTATCATCAACATTGATCGATTCATTTCACCAGGCGACCGATGCCATAGCCGATACATCGATGGACAGCCAGTCTACACATGGAACCCTGCCAGATCATTGCTATCCGAACTTTTCCTTACAAGCTGTGAGCAATAAGCAAGATGATTACTCCATAGGCAGTTGGGCAGACAGCGGTTTCCATGAAAACTTTGACATAGATACAACATTCATATCAGATTCAGAGGATCACAAAGAGGAACATGATGAGGATTATGATGAGGAGTATGCCAGAGAAATTCATGCCATTCTCACAGAAGAGAGACTCCTACAACCCATCAAAAAGACGAAGCACGCTACATCGATCGACACGGTTAAACCAGCATCGATTGACACTCAGCTGAAGCAGCAAAATCGGACTCAACAATTGATCGATCTACTCACTTTAACATCGATCGATCACAACATCACCGACTTCAGGAAATTTCATAACTTTCCAATTTTTCCTAGGGCATCCAATGGGTATAAAAAAAGACTTGCTGTGGGAACCGAAATTCACACCGTCGATTTCCGTAAAATAAGGAAACTTAGGAAAACCCTAATTTTCCAGAGGACCTGGATCTCTATGAAAGCCAACGACAAGTAACCAAATAAATGTGGAAAATATGGAAAACATGATAAAACGAATTTATAGAGAAAGTAGATCTTATTTCGATTTCGCGTAAGAGCGTTGCGATCATTGCAAGAGTTTACAAAGGCTTTGGCCGCAGGGGCCGTCAGCAAATTATTAACATAAAAACCTAAACCTAGTTGAGTCACAGCTTGATAACAAAGGACGAAAAAGATAAGAAAAAGAGAGTTTGATTGATTTCAGATTGAACCTTATGAAAGGCTGCCTACGTACCCCTTTCGAGGATCAAGTCGAACGTAGTTCAATTGGTAGATCTGAACAAGAGATTGAACTTCCTGGGCGAGTTCGATCTAGCAATTGAGCGCCAGTCATAGAAACCGAACTTGTCGAGAATAAAGCCTAAGTTTCTAAGTGCGGAAAATTCTAAGTCTAGAAAAGTTGTAAAAGTCTCAGATGAGAGCTCTGAAATTCGTCCTCTGCTTCTGTCCTCTGTCTTTTGCTTATATACTCCCTTCCTAGGCGGTTTAGTCCTTCCAATTCGCCCAGGTTCGAGTTTATCGAGAATCTTCCATTTATCCTGATCTTTCCTTTTTTCCCGCGAAAATCTTCTATTTATCCTCAAACTTGACAATTATCTTCAAATATGCTATTTATCTTCTTTCTGCTAGTAAATCGTTAAAACGTCGTCGTATGTTTGGGCTAGACTTTGATAAAGTCGCGAGTCAGTTTTAAGACGACGTCAGCGGCTCTAGGTCCTTGTTTCTTTTTAGGAAATGAGATGAGTACGCTCGAATGCGTGGCGATCGTTTCTCGGTTGTACGAAAGATTGGATCGGTTTGCGAGTTATGCCTGAACAGTTAGATAACAACATATCGAGATAGACAAAAATTGTTTACGACTTAGCATGCTAGTATATCCCGCTAAATTATAAGTTCCCTAGGTTTGTAGGCAGTTTACGAGACGTTTTAGTTCTTTTCCTATGAGAAATTAGAAGTCTAATAAAATTTTCAAATTGGTCATACCTTAGTTTCATTGACGATTTGGGATTGTCAATTCTTCGTTCTCCGTCTTTTTACATATTCTCGTATGAATCGGTCTTTGACGAATTACCAACAAGAGTATCGGATCGGGGAGAGGACTTAACCATCGGAGATCATGTTCTTGTTTCTTCGTACTGCTGGTTTTACTTAACCGACTAGGTGTGCTTTGTATATCGAAAAATCAATCACGTGTTTATGTTTTCGACTTAGCATGGCAGAGTTTCGTAAAACCGGATTGCTTTTAGAGAGTTAAAATCTCTCCTATAGTTTAGGAAACTCTGGTGTTAAGTCGACCAATGCTGCTTTAGACGATTGATTCGAACTTATACGAAAAAATGGCTTTGCGGTTTTTATCATAAAATCTCGATGGAAATTTTGATTGAGACGAAACGAGAATCAGCAAGATCATGACTCGAGAGAGAAACTCGAGGATTGGTTGAGCTCGACGTAGGGCGAGCCGGTTGAGCCCTCTCGGACAGTCTCGATTCGTCGAGTTGATTTGTTTTCGTCATAAAATCTCAACGGAAAGTCCGATTGAGACGAAACGAAATGCTGTACGATCGAGACAGGAGAGAGAAGCTCGAGGAATGGTTCAGCTCGCCATAGGGCGAGCTGGGTGATCCCTTTCAGCTCGCCGCACGGCGAGCTGGTTTGAACGGTTCAGTTTGCCGTACGGCGAGCTGGTCTAGCTTGGCCAGCTCGCCGTGTGGCGAGCTGAATGGAAACTAATATTTATCTTAATCAATCCTAAGATCTAAATTTAAGGGTGATCAATCCTAAATTTAGTATTAAGCATAACTAGGTTGAAGAACTTTTAAAAGACCTTATCAGCTGTCATATTATCAATACATAAATCAACTTTATGAGAATCCTAAATCTAAAAAATGAGATTCCTCAGATAATTTCATAAAAGACAAGGTTATGATGGTATGACTAAAACTCATATGTAAACATGAAACAAAGTAAATAAAAGTAAAGAAACAAAGGAGTTAAAGATCTTCTCTGTTTTGTAGTCTCATATCTATCTCTCCATGCCCTAAGCTCTTTTTCTTTAATGGTAAAACAAGTTGTTCTTCTCCAAACTAGGTCTAGAAGGTCTATAGACAAGTGTGCCTCTAAAATGATACAAAACCCTAGTAATATAGCCTACTGATATACCATGATTTTGACCTGGTTTTAGTCATGGTATATTGGTGTTTTTAATACAATTTACTATACTGTAGAAGCTTTTAAGCATATTTATGAATTCATGAGTATTTTGGAAGAAAGTGATGTTTTTGGAGAATTTTAGAGAGAATTGGAAGAAGTGTTCGTTTGAAAACTGATCACGAAGCCGACACAGAGAGACTCGGATCGATCGACATGCATCCTGCATAATTGATCGGTTATCAAGACCCATAAGCCAATTCGAGAGACAAGTTGACTTGAAGCCTAATCATCACCAAATGACGATTTTATCCCTGACAAGTTTTAAGGTAAGTTTATATACTCTGCCAAAGTGTTAGAGGCGGAGAGAGAGTTTTTAATTGTAATCTTTTCACAGAAAAAGTTAAGGGTTTATAGTTTGGAGAGAAGATCATCAAAGAGATTTGAGATTGAAACTCCAATGTTTTCTACCTATCTATTTATTTATAATATGCAGTTTTATTTATCTATTTGTGTCATGAACTGCTTAGCTATGTCTGAGTAGTTTACTTGTTAGATTTAGAGTTTAAAAAGGGTAGAGAGATTAGCCCCAACTATAGGATTGCTAGTTGTGATACTTATTAATAGAATGTTCTTATTGCTCATGGTTCTAGCTAAATAGAAGCATTGAATCCTCGATTACTTAGGTTGGATTATAGATATTTAAACAATTTTAATAGTCCTGAACACATTCCCTATTAAGCTAAGATTGTTAGAAATAAAGCGGTAATTTGATTTAGAATTCTTTAGTAGGTTTATGTTAACTCGTGCGTATTTCTTGACCGGACTCATCGATCAATCTTCCGACCAGAAATTGACCGATGATGAGTTTAGTGTATCGATTGATGTTCCTATCGAATAATCGTTCGACACTGTCAAGTGCGACCAGCCGGTCACTAGACTTATTTATTTGAATAATAGTTTAATAATTCATTAATCAAGATAGTTAATGCTCTATAGTTTCTCGCAAGCAACTGAATAGCTCCTATAGGATTATAATCCCAATACCTGAATAAAAACCCTAAGTCTAGCATCTATTCCATTTTAGTTTCAAGAGTTTTTGTTTCCATTCTCTATTAAGTAATTGTCTTACTTGATTGGAATATTTCATGTTTACTTATTTACTTTTTCTGCTATTTATAGATTCACCTAGGTTGTCACTCGACTAGATTTATTAGGTTTCCTAGCTCCTTGTGATTCGATCCCTAAGTACTACAACTGAACCTCTTATTTGAGAGAGTAATTCACTCCTTAGGGTAATTTAAGTGATATCAAATTTGTTGCCGTTGCCGGGGAGCTTTGATAGCCTTTAGATTTATTTTTTCAATTCTAGGTTTGTCTTTTTATTTTTCTTTTTATTTTTATCATCTTCTGATAAAACTTTTCGTGATTTATTTTTCAGGTAACATAACCAGAAGCAACAAGGAAAAACAGCTCTTATTTTCAGAAGATCGTGCAAGTTTGGAACGCTTGATCCGCAAAGACCAACGTTCCGCATTGATCGACGCTACCTTACCTTGGTCGACCGATTCTCGTCAAACCTCAACCAACCTTGCTTCATCATCGATCGACACAAAACTCTTTTTGTCAACCGATTCTGATCACTTGACATCAATCGACACTGATCAATGTACATCGATCGATTCTCAGCCGCGAGACATGGGTGCGCCTTTGATCTAACCACACACGCGAATGGAATCATGTATGACCAGGAAGGTCATATGCGTAATGCAACATGTCAGAAACTGGATACTCAGTGTATTGTTATCCCTGAACCTGATGCTGAGGAAGACACTCTACCTAAGACCTTGGAAGATTACAACGGTCCAGATCAGTACTACGCCAATAGGTCAGATATTCACTCCCAGACGTCCATAGGGAGAATCTAGAGTTGAAACCCCAGTATTACACGCTTATGGCACACGTACCCTACTGTGGGTTGCCACATAAGCATCCTATGGACAACCTTGAGAGGTTCGAGGATATCATTGCTGCTACTTATTGTGTAAGCTCTTCAAGTTCTCAGTTGCTGGAGATGCTGCACATTGGCTCAAGCAGCTACCACCAGGATCTCTTACATCCTGGGCTGACATCAAGAATGCATTCCTGCACAATTTCTTTGATGAGGGACGAGCAGAAGAACTAAGGAGCAGAATTGCTACTTTCACGCAGAAGCCTAGAGAGTCTATTAAGGATTCTTGGCTCAGATTTAAGTTCTTCCAGCGCGACTATCCACACCATTGATATAATGAAGTACAGCTTCTTAGTACTTTCTTTAGAGGAATCGGTTTGAAGTATCAGAGTGCTCTGGATACAGCCACCAATGGAAGCTTTAACACTAGAAATCTGGAGGAAGCTGTGAGGCTTGTCGAGAACTTAGCAAATATAAGCAGTATCAAGAACACCGATTCTGAAAGGAGGAAATCTTTAGCATTCCTTTGGAAAGAACAGCTAGATGAAGTAAAAGCTCAGCTGGAAAATGTCAGTCAACTACTTATGAGACAGGTTTGCTGAGCAGAAGGTGTAGATGATATGGATTCAGAGTAAGCAGATGTGAACTACATTGGAGGAACTGGATTTCAGAGGTCTGGGAACCAGTTTGGACACATAAACTTCAGTGGTAATGGTCAGAGGAGTAACTTCAACCAGAATGCACAACTTTAGTAACCCTACAGTAACTACAATAACAACAAAGGGTATGGAACTTCTTTCTACCAAAATCCACCACCACAGACTCATGAGAGCAAGATTGAAGCTATGCTTGAGCAGGTTCTTGAAGGACAGCAAAATCTGACAGTAGAATTCAATACGAAGATAGATATTATCTACAAAGAGCTGAACACCAAAATTTGAGCTTTGGGCACTCAGGTCAGGAAACTTAAAACCCAAGTAATTCAAATTGAAGAAGCTGTCAGGAGGCAAGAACAGGATGACTCTATGAGACACCATGTCAATGCCATACTGGATGATGATTTCAGAACAGAAATTCGTCATACAAAGATGGAAGAAGACGATCTTAAGGAGGAAGTTTATCTAGATCTCAAAGTTTCATTTCTTCATCAATCGATGGATTCCAATCCATATCAATCGACCGGGATTGATGGATATCAATCGACAGGTTACCATTGCGATCGATCGACGCCTACTGAATCATCTAAAACATGGAATGCCATCCAGATCATGACCCACAAAAAGTTCGCAGAAAGACACCGACATCCACCCATCCCTTCCTAATTCACCATCGATCGACACACAGAACATGTCAACGATCGAAAAGATCCCGTTCTAATCGATCGATCTGACACTTTTACAGGCCGAGTGCCGCTACCCCCGGTTTAAATTTCACAAATCAACGCACTAAAACAGCCATCAACCAACTCACTGAACCCTACACCAGAGCCTATGAACATTGATAGAACCACTACTGAGAATACTCTGAAGACAAGGAAAGAAAAGCTTCCTAAACATCTCAAGAGAGAACCGACTCTAAGGACATGGATGTTTTAACTAAGAGAGTTCTCAAAATCCCACTAGAAAAATCTTTTGATGAGGATTATTTTTCCCACAGACTGTGGATGTTCTTCAGAGAGACTAGGGAAACTGAAGAAGATATTAGGAGAATGTTTAACCATGTTAGGGAAAAGATGAGACAAAAGACTACATTGACAAAGAAGAGTGATCCTCGGAAGTTTGCAATACCATGTTCAGTTAAAGGTATTGAGTTTCCACATGCCTTATGTGACACAGGATCATCAGTCAGCATCCTGCCTAAATTCATGGCAGACAGTTTGGGTTTGAAGGTGGAACCTTCAAAGGAATCATCTACTTTTGTAAACTGTTCTGAGAGGAATTCAGGAGGTATAATCAGGGACCTGGAGGTGCAGATTGGTAATGCACTAGTTCCTGTGGATTTTCATGTCTTGGATATCAAGTTAAACTAGAAGTCTTCACTCCTCCTTGGAAGAGCTTTTATGGCCACAGTTGGAGCAGTTTGTGACATGAACACTAACAGGTTTTGTCTTACTTTGATTGATCCACATGTTTTTATGACCCAGTTCGTGTTTTTAAGAAACAAGTAAATTCATTGGAGACTGGAGAAGTTGGATAGATTGCAGCTTGCGAATGTGAAGCAGAGTACGAAAGTGACTATTCCGGATCGATCGGCACTCTATCATCAACATTGATCGGTTTATTTCACCAGTCGACCGATGCCACAGCCGATACATCGATCGACAGCCAGTCTACACATGGAACCCTGCCAGATCATTGCTATCCGAACTTTGCCTTACAATCTGTAAGCAACAAGCAAGATGATTACTCCATAGGCAGTTGGGCAGACAGCGGTTTCCATGAAAACTTTGCCATAGATACAACATTCATATAAGATTCAGAGGATCAAAAAGAGGAACATGAGGAGATTATGATGAGGAGTATGCCAGAGAAATTCATGCCATTCTCGCAGAAGAGAGACTCCTACAACCCATCAAAAAGACGAAGCACGCTACATCGATCGACACTGTTAAACCAGCATCGATTGATACTCAGCCGAAGTAGCAAAATCGGACTCAACAATTGATCGATCTACTCACTTCAACATCGATCGATCACAACATCACCGACTTCAGGAAATTTCGTAGCTTTCCAATTTTTTCCCAGGGCATCCAATAGGTATAAGAAAAGACTTGCTGTGGGAACCGAAATTCACACCATCGATTTCCGTAAAATAAGGAAACTTAGGAAAAACCTAATTTTGCAGAGGACCTGGATCTCTATGAAAGCCAACGATAAGTAACTAAATAAATGCGAAAAATATGGAAAACATGATAAAACGAATTTATAGAGAAAGTAGATCTTATTTCGATTTCGCGTAATAGCGTTGCGATCATTGCAAGAGTTTACAAAGGCTTTGGCCGCAGGGGCCGTCAGCGAAATATCATCATAAAAACCTAAACCTATTCGAGTCGCAGCTTGATAACAAAGGACGAAAAAGATAACAAAAAGAGAGTTTGATTGATTTCAGACTGAACCTTATGAAAGGTTGCCTACGTACCCCTTTCGAGGATCAAGTCGAACGTAGTTCAATTGGTAGATCTGGACAAGAGATTGAAATTCCTGGGCGAGTTCGATCTAGCAATTGAGCGCCAGTCATAGAAACCAAACTTGTTGAGAATAAAGCCTAAGTTTCTAAGTGCGGAAAATTCTAAGTCTAGAAAAGTTGTAAAAGTCTCAGATGAGAGCTCTGAAATTCGTCCTCTGCTTCTGTCCTCTGTCTTTTGCTTATATACTCCCTTCCTAGGCGGTTTACTCCTTCCAATTCGCCCAGATTCGAGTTTATCGAGAACTTCCATTTATATTGATCTTTCCTTTTTTCCCACGAAAATCTTCTATTTATCCTCAAACTTGACATTTATCTTCAAATATGCCATTTATCTTCTTTCTGCGAGTAAATCGTTAAAACGCCGTTGTATGTTTGGGTAGACTTCGATAAAGTCGCGAGATAGGCTTTATCGCGTTTTAGGACTTTTTGAACCGTTTTACGATAAAACCATTTTACGATAAAACCGTTTTACGACTTTATAAGAGATCGTTACCTGATGCAATGCCATTTTTAAATAAGTTTCTCGAGTTAATCGTAAAGTTTGGTAATGTTCGATGCTTCGGTTAATCGCTGCCGTTTTCTACGATTTACTCGAGGTTTATTAAAAACGCGTCTTTTACGATTTCTCACGAAGAATCTCAAGTAAATCGTATAGTTAGGCAATGTTCGGCGTTTCGTTTAAACGTTGCCGTTCTATACGATTTCCTTGAGTTCTTTCGAGAAAACAAGACATTACGGTTTTTATCGTAAAACTTGAACGATAGGACGGATCGAGACGAAAGGAGAGACGTTTTAACCGTGGTTCAGAAAACAATCGAGCCGAAGGACTTATTCCTCGAGGACGTGGGAGGTCGAGGCTCGGGACAGTCAGCTCAATGTACGGCGAGCTGTTCGTGAAGTGACCAGCTCACCGTACGGCGAGCTGGCTTGATGCCACCTAGCTCGCCGTACGGCGTTCTGGCTTTATACGAGATCGTTACCTAATGCAATGCCATTTTTAAATAAGTTTCTTGAGTTAATCGTAAAGTTTGGTAATGTTCGATGCTTCGGTTAATCGCTGCCATTTTCTACGATTTACTCGAGGTTTTATTAAAAACGAGTCTTTTACGATTTCTCACGAAGAATCTCGAGTAAATCGTATAGTTAGGAAATGTTCGGTGTTTCGTTTAACCATTGCCGTTCTATACGATTTCCTTGAGTTCTTTCGAGAAAACAAGACTTTACGGTTTTTATCGTAAAACTTGAACGATAGGACGGATCGAGACGTAAGGAGAGACGTTTTAACCGTGGTTCAGAAAACAATTGAGCCGAAGGACTTATGCCTCGAGGACGTGGGAGGTCGAGGCTCGGGACAGTCAGCTCAATGTACGGCGAGCTGTTCGTGAAGTGACCAGCTCACCGTACGGCAAGCTGGCTCGATGCCACCTAGCTCGCCGTACGGCGAGCTGAACCGGTTTGTTCGGCTCGTTGTACGTTGAACTTGGTTCGGTCGAACCTGCTCGTGGTTTACGGCGGATGCGGTTTTTCGCGGTTTTTTACTTAACTCGGGCAATCGTGTACTCGGTGTTTGTTTCGTTCGTTCTTCCGAGATGACGAAATAAGGTCGTGTCAGTTTGTAAACTTGTACTCAGCATTGAAATGAAGCGTGATCGGACAATGACCAATTAGCGTTAGTTAAGATTGATATGGCAAGTATGCCCGTGGTTGTGGAAAACGTTTTTCCGCTTTTAGGTATGATTTATATGGTGAAAGTTTCGTATAACCTTTCCTTTGTTTGTATGGAAGTTGTTTTCTTTTTTGCCCGAGGGAGATGAAGCTTTAAGAAGCTCGGTGCCGAGCCCATGCGAAGTCAGTTGCAGGATGGTTTCGTTCCGGATGCAATCGAGAGGAATGAGAGCAGGTGCTCGTGAACCGCAGAATGAGATCTTTCAGATCGTGGTGCGAGGAAACAAAGTTTAGATTGGTCGTTCAGCTTCAGATCGCATCGCTTGGTTTTCGCTATAAGGAAAATACTTTTTCGCAAAACCTGTTAAGTTTATTTTTGAAAGTTGCTTCGTTTTGACATGATCCTGAACATAGGAAGAAATTTTTGCATAAGTAACGGGCAATGATTTTAGTAAATTGACACGACGCGTGGAGATAACAATGTTTCCGCAGATTTTCGAGAAGACTTTTCTACTTAGTCGGTGAAAGTTTCTTGGAATCATTCACGGAATTTTTCCAAAGGTTATTTCATCGAGATCCAGTCGTGAAACCTTCTAGTGGGTTTCTTGAGCGGAACTAATCACTTGACCAGCAATAGGATCAGTCGGCGAGCAGGGAGAAGGTGTTTTCTATTGCTGCTTTGTGTTCTCTATTTTTCTTTTGCAGAAAATGTTTTTGAAATTATTCTGTGACTCACTTGGTTCGACGGAAAATGAGAGCAATGCTTTGACACCTAAAGATTTCTCATATAAATTCTCATTCCTGTATGAAACTTGTTTTATCAAGTTGGAGAAAATATTTATGACTTCGGCAAATCATTGAGTTTCACTCTGAAGTTTCGCAGAGATTTTCTAACCACATGATTGCGACGAGAGATGCTGTATAGTCCTCGAGATTATTTCCCAGACGGTTTGGATCAGTCTTTAGCGTTTAGACGGTTCTTAGATTGTCGTTTGCTTTTGGGGAAATTTTGACGAAGCGTCGCATTGTCCGAATATTTTTCCGCTTACTTTTGCGAGAGTTTGCTCTATAGAAAGCGTTTTCTTGATGCAAGGAAAAATGTTCGACGAAAGAAAAAAGATGAGTCTCCTTTGAAGGATTGGGATGATCGGCAATCCGGGTTGATTAAAGACCATGGTGGATTGGTGATGACTTGGAGTATGTCTGATTTACAAAATTTTCTAGGAGTGAGTCGGTTTTAAGATGACGTCAGCGGCTCTAGCTCCTTCTTTCTTTTTTAGGAAATGAGATGAGTACGCTTGAACGCGTGGCGATCATTTCTCGGTTGTACGAGTGATTGGATCGGTTTGCGAGTTATGCCTGAACAGTTAGAGAATGACAGATGAAGATAGACAAAAATTGCCTAGACTTAGCATGCTAGACTATCCCCCTAAATTCTAAGTTCTCTAGGGTCTACGGCAGTTTACAAGACGTTTTCATTCTTTGCCTACGAGAAATTAGAAGTCTAATAAAAATTTCAAATCAGACGTACCTTAGTTTCACCGATGATTTGGGACTGCCTCTTCTTCGTTCTTTGTCTTTTGACTTATTCTCGTACGAATCGGTTTTGACAAAATACCAAAGAGAGTTTCGGAGTGAAGAAGGGATTTCAACATCCAAGTTTATGTTCTGGTTTCCTCGTACTGCATGTTTTACTTAACTGACTAGGTGGGCTTCGTATATTGTTTGAGAAATCAATCACACGTTTATTATCAGATTTTTTCGACTTAACGTCGCAGAGTTTCGTAAAACCAGATTGCATTTAGAGAGTTCAAATTTTTTGTATAGTTTAGGAAAATTTAGTGTTAAGTCGATCGTTGCGGTAATGATCGATTCGAACTTATACGAAAAACAAGTCTTTGTGGTTTTTATCGGAAAATCGAAATAGGAACTCGAATTGAGACGGAACGAAAAATCAGCGCGATCGAGAGTCAAGAGATAAACTCGAGGATTGGTTCAGATCGCCATAGGACGAGCCAGATGAGCCCTCTCAGCTCGCCGTACGGCGAGCTGGTGCGGACAGTCTCGATTCTTCGTGTTGACTTGTTTTCGTCCGAGATCTTAACGGAAAGTCCGATTAAGACGAAACGAAAAGCTGTACGATCGAGACTGGAGAGAGAAGCTCGAGGAGTGGTTCAGGTCGGCATAGGGCGAACTGGGTGAGCCCTTTCAGCTCGCCGTACGACGAGCTGGTTTCGCTTGGCCAGGTCGCCGTATAGCGAGCTGGATGAGAAGAACCCTTGGGGAAAAGTCAGCGCCGCAAGGGCGAGGTGAAAGGCTAGTCAGCTCGCCGTACGGCGAGCTGGTTTGAACGCAACAGCTCGGCGTATGACGAGCTGGTTTAGCTTGGCCAGGTCGCCGTATGGCGATCTGGGCGATAAGAACCCTTGGGGCAAAGTCAGTGCCTCGAGGTCGAGGTGGAAAGCTGGTCAGCTCGCCGTACGGGGAGCTGGCGTGAACGGTTCAGCTTGCCATACGGCGAGCTGGTTTAGCTTGGCCAGGTCGCCGTATGGCGAGCTAGACGATAAGAAGGCCGGTCAGCTCGCCAAGATGGCAAGCTGGATTACTTGGCCAACTCACCATCTTTTCGAGCCAGAAAGTATCACCCAATCTACGAGTAGCCTAGGGTTTTCCCCGTGAGTAACTAACCCAGGGTTCTTCCGCGACCACCTTAGGGTTTTTCTCGCGAATAACCATCCTAGGGTTCTTCCGCGAGCAACCTAGGTTTTTTTTTCGCAAATAACTCAAGGTTTATTTCGCGAGTAACCTAAGGTTTATTTCGTGTGTAACCTACGGTTTATTTCGCGAGTAACCTACGGTTTATTCCGTGGTTTCTAGCAGAGCAAGTTTTGTCTTTCCGAATTGTTCCAACTCGGAACAAGAAAAAACACTACGGGGTTTGATAGATTTTATCGTTGCCCTTAGGGATCTGAGATAGAAGTTGTGAGCTTTTTTGTTGCTGTTCCCGTGGCGAAAAGTCGGGATTAGGTTTTTGATTTTGTTAAGTACTACAGTGTTTGCGTGAGCATTGGCTATAGAAGTAGTCGCTTCTGGAGTTGTTCTACCAACGTTTCCGCGAGCTGCGACTTTGTCTTTCATATTTCCAGACATCGTTCTGATCAAGCGTTTTGTGGCTATGAGTAAGAGTAATCCGAGCCCCCCTCCTTCTAGCGCCAAACTGTGGGAACCGAAATTCACACCGTCGATTTCCATAAAATAAGGAAACTTAGGAAAACCCTCTTTTTCCAGAGGTTCCGGATCTCTGTGAAAGCCAACAATAAGTAACCAAATAAATGCGGAAAATATGAAAAACATGATAATACGAATTTATAGAGAAAGTAGATCTTATTTCGATTTTGCGTAAGAGAGTTGCGATCATTACAAGAGTTTACAAAGGCTTAGGCCGCAGGGGCCGTCAGCAAATTATCAACATAAAACCCTAAACCTAGTCGAGTCACAGCTCGATAACAAAGGACGAAAAAGATAAGAAAAAGAGAGTTTGATTGATTTCGGACTGAACCTTATGAAAGGTTGCCTACGTACCCCTTTCAAGGATCAAGTCGAACGTAGTTCAATTGATAGACCTGGACAAGAGATCGAACTGCCTGGGCGAGTTTGTCTAGTAATTGAGTGTCAGTTATAGAAACCGAACTTGTCGAGGATAAAACCTAGGTTTCTAAGTGCGGAAAATTCGAAGTGTAGAAAATTTGTAAAAGTCTCAGATGAGAGCTGTGAAATTTGTCCTCTGCTTCTGCCTCTGCCTTTTGCTTATATACTCCCTTCCTAGGCGGTTTAGTCCTTCCATTTCGCCCAGATTTGAGTTTATCGAGAATCTTCCATTTATCCTGATCTCTCCTTTTTTTTCTCGCGGAAATCTTCTATTTATCCTCAAACTTGACATTTATCTTCAAATTTGACATTTATCTTCAAATTTGACATTTATCTTCTTCCTGTGAGTAAATAGTTAAAACGTCGTCGTATCTTTGGGCCAGACTTCGATAAAGTCGCGAGATAGGCTTTTATCGCGTTTTAGGACTTTTCGAACCGTTTTGCGATAAAACCATTTTATGACTTTCTTCGAGATCGTTTCCTGATGCGATGCTGTTTTTAAATAAGTTTCCCGGGTTAATTGTAAAGTTTGGCAATTGTCGATGCTTCGGTTAATCGTTTCCGTTTTCTATGATTTACTCGAGGTTTTATTAAAAACGCGTCTTTTATGATTTCTCACAAAAAATCTCGAGTAAATCATATAGTTAGGCAATGTTCGGCGTTTCCTTGAATTCTTTCGAGAAAACAAGACTTTACAGTTTTGATCGTAAAACTTGAATGATAGGACGAATTGAGAGGACACGAGAGACGTTTCAACCGTGGTTCAGAACATGATCGAGCCGGAGGATGTATGCCTCGAGTCAAGGACGTGGGAGTTCGAGGCTCGGGACAGTCAGCTCGACGTACGGCGAGCCGAACCGGGTTGGTTCAGCTCGCCATACGCTGAGCTGCTCATGAAGTGACCAGCTCGCCGTACGGCGTGCTGGTTTGGTCGAACCAGCTCGACTCACGGCCAGCTGGCTCGATGCCACCTAGCTCGCCGTACGGCGAGCTCGTCCGGGACCGACCAGTTCGCCGTACGGCGAGCTGAACCGGTTGGTTTGGCTCGTCATACGTTGAACTTGGTTCGGTCGAACCTGCTCGCGGATTATGGCGGATGCGGTTTTTCGCGGTTTTGTGCTTAACTCGGGCAATCGTGTAATCGGCGTTTGTTTCGTTTGTTCTTCCGAGATGACGATTTCCATGTTTTCCGAGGATTTCCATTGTTCGGAAATTTCGTAGATTTTTATAAAACAACTTCTCGTGTTTTATAAAACATATTTTTATTTTTACGGAAACTTTTAGCCATTGATTCCGTCGTGACCGATTTTGACACCAACAGAATTTCTTGTTTTTACCTTTTTATTTTTGATTATTACGTATCCCTTGTCGATGCTTTTGCCGCGAGGTGGAATCTTCGCCCTCTTTCAATTGCTTTTAATAACAGTGATCTCCGTCTTTTCCTGAGAAATCTTGTAATTTACTTCTATATTTTTAGCACGACCTCTTGTCTTCTTCTTACGGGAGATTAAGTAGTTTGAGAAGAGGGTTCTAGACTTCTTTTTGGGGGGCGGTAAAGAGCCACTGGTTCCGGACAACATTGTCGACTACCCTTGTTCTTTGGATTCTTGTAGGGCTGTTTATCTTGAACATGATGTAGATTCCACCGATTGCTTTAGGATACTAGGTTGTTTCGAGGTCAGTCCCGGGCAGTATATCATTGCTTTTGCTGCCAATTGGGATTTTTAGCTTAGATGCTCCGTAGACCTCATCGAATATGTTTTGCTAAACACTAGGATATTCTAGGCTTGTGGAGGAGGAGATTCTTAGGGCCTGGCGTGGATCTTGAGATTTTTCGTCGGGCCCTGTATTCTCCCACTCGAGTGTGGAGGTAGGAGGTTTCTGAAAGGAGGTTCCTCCGTGGAAGTGTGAACTCCTGGTTCTGATTTGGCGGGCTCGTCGTCTGGGTATGGAGGTTCCAGAGGCTCGGTGCTCCAGCCCAAATATTCTCTTGGGTCCGATGATCTATGGCTGGGCCCGGGGGCCGGGAGTGTAAAATTCTGAATTTTGAACACTGGAACTTGGAAGCTCATTCTTTAACCCTGAGGTTAAGTACTGGGCTTTAAAAGCTTAAGTCAATTGCTTTGGACCCTGGGGTAAGTCTTTTAATGCAAGGATGATTGCTCAGAACCTTGAGGTTTTCTGAGTAATCCTAAGGTACTTGACCTGGACCCGAAGGTGAGTAGATAAGGGATGTAAAATTCGGGATTTTGAACATCAGGGACCCTGGGGTCGGACCAGAGGTTGTTGTTTTGAGATCGTATTCTGCCTCCCTTAGGTAGGCCACTACCGATCTCAAGTGAGAATGCAAAATTCAGGATTTTGAACATTCAGGGCTCGGAGGCTTGTTGGATCGTATTCTGCCCCCCTTAGGTGGACCACTACCGATCTTATGTAAAAATTTAAAATTCGTAATTTTGAACATTTTGGGCCCGTAGGCCTATTATCATCGAGATCGTATTCTGCCCCCTTAGGTGGGCCACTACCGTTCTCGGGTAAGGATTCGCATTCTGCCACTTGGGCCACTATCGAGATCATGTAATGCTGCACTCTGCTTTCCGCAGAAAGCCACTCTCAGTCTTATATGTTTGGGTGGGTCTACTGAGAAGTCGTGAGCCACGTACCAGACTTTCTACTTTCCACGTCTGGATTAGCAGGATAAAAGTGCTCCCGGGGTTTTGTGCACCGTCTGCTCCCTGAAACCATGGGGCTGATCTCAGTACTCTGCAGTTATATGTCAAGCCCCCTACATCTTGTTTAGTTCGTAGCGTGTTTGATGCAGGGATTGAGGCATAGTATGTGTGTCTACTTGTAGATTACAGCTCAAGGCCTCTATGCAGGGGCTGAGGTATTGTCGACATTCTATTAAGGTTGATCAAGTCTGTTCCAATTCGCATATCCAAATATTAATATATGTGAAACCTGTCACGTAGATACGAGGACCGAGGTGCCCCTTGGTGCCCGGTCCTGCTTAGCGGTTTTGTAGGTGAAACGTGTCACGTAGATGTAAGGTTCGCCAGGATCGAGGTGCCCCTTGGGGCCCGATCAGCTAGTATGCCCCTTTTAAGTTCAAGGGATTCCTATGGCTCCTTCAATCGGAACTAAATGATGTTATATAAGCTTAGTCCGTAGACGTTTTTAGCATACATATGAGCAGGAAACCAGTGTACTTAAAATATATAGATAGCTAGGTATCTGTAGAAAACCCTATCCGGAGATCTAATTAGAAGTAGTAGAACTTGAGGTGCAGGGCGTTCTAGTAGTTAGGTTGGACCTTTCCTTTGATGTCTTGCAGCTTGTAGGCTCCTGCCCCCTACACTCCGATTATCTTATAGGGGCCTTCCCAACCTGGGGCTAGCTTCCCTGCAGATTTATCTTTGGTATGGTCGCAGACCCAGCGCAGGACCCAGTATCCTTGCTGGAAGGTCCTGGTCCTGACTGTCTTAGTGTAGCTCCTGACCACTTTCTGTTGATAGGAAATGTTCCTTAGGCGGGCGACCCCTATTTTTTCGTCGAGCAGATCCATGCTGAGGGTCAGCAATTCGTCGTTTTCCTCTTGGGAGATGGGTCCGGAGACAGTTGTTCTGACATGTACCTCTGTGGGTATTACTTATTCCATACCGTAGAGTAGTGAGAATGGAGTCTCTTGTGTGGCTGTTTTCAGAGTGGTCCGATAAGCCCAGAGGAATCCATGAAACTCTTCTGCCCAGCGGCTGTGGGCTTTCTCCAGGCGTTTCTTGATCATGTTGACCACGGTTTTGTTTGTAGATTCGGCCTGGCCATTTGATTGCGGGTGCGGCGGTGCGGAGAAGGAGAGCTTGATGTTTCACTCTTGGCCGAATTATCTAACGTCATGGCTCGTGAACTAGGGCCCGTTGTCTTTGACAATCTCTTGGGGCACGCCGAAGCGGGTTATCACGTTTGTCCATATGAACTTCTTTATTTTCTCTGTAGTAGTCGTGGCTAGAGCCTCGGCCTCTACCCATTTAGTAAAGTAGTCAGTTATTACGAGGAGGAATACCTTTTGCCCCGGTGCCATTGGGAACTTCCCGACGATGTCCATACCCCATTTTTGGAAGGGCAAGGGAGAGCTTAGAGATTTCAGGTTCTCCGGAGAGAGGTTGGAGATCGGACCTTGCCACTGACATTGATCGCAGGACCTGGCCTTTCTGAGGGTGTCACTGGCCATTGTGGGCCAGTAGTAGCCGGCTCTTCTGGCTCTGAGTACTAGGCTTCGGCCGCTGGAATATGAGCCGCATTCTCCTTCCTAGAGCTCTTCTAGGATTCGGGCCGCTTCCCTAGGGGTGAGACATCGCAGGTATGGTCTTGAAAAGGAGCTTCTGTATAGTTTTCCTTCGGTGATGCAGTATCTTGCTGCTTGCCTTTTTATTTTTCGGAGCTACTGTTTTTTATCATGATCCGCCTCACTAAGAATTTTGCTAAGGTGAGGGAGATGACCAGGGCGTCGTGATGAGAAGCCAGGACCCTCTCTTCTTCCTTGGCAGTGAAACTGATCTTGTCTGTCCTGAGGAGCATGCGCTTTGGATCCCTCATCTTTTGACTGTGTCTTGCGTTCCTGGTGCTGCGCTTAGCAGCCGCATGGCTTATACCGCTTATCTCTCAGCCTCTGGAGATCACATGGATAACTCGGTCTTGGTGCGGGGGAGACGCGGGATTCTTTTCTGAGGGCAAATTTGCGCCGTCCTTAGTCTGGAGACTTTTGGCCTTGTCGGAGAGGAATTCCATTAGATGCCCCTTCTTGAAGAGCTCGTTGACTTCCAACCTCAGGGCGATGCAGTCCTCCGTCTTGTGTCCGTGGTCATGGTGGAAGTCGCACCATCGGTTGGGGTTTGGATTAACGTCGCGGCCTTCATCTTAGGAGGCCATTTGACGTGCTGACCCATCTGCCTTAGAACGGTTACCAGTTTGGGCTTTGAGATAGACAGATGGGAGATGTCGGGCCATGTAGATACGCTCATTCCTTCGAGTCGAGGTAAGGGGACATTCGGTATGTCCGCCGGCTTCCCTTGGGGGCCTGGATTGGGATCCTTTGTCGCGATCGTTTCTGAGGTGCTTGCTTGGCTTAGGCTCCTGTTTCCTTTGGGCCTTGGCTCGGCTCGCGACGTCCTCTTCCCATCTCACTTGGGCCCGGGCCCTGGATAGGACATCCTCCATTGTTTTACACTGGTACTTGGTCAGTTCCTTCTACAGGTACCCGTCAAGGAGCAGGCCCCTTTTGAAGGCGGAGATTGCCGTCCCTGCATTGCACTCAGGGATAGTAACTTTTTCTTGGTTGAAGCGCGCGATATAGGCCCTGAGAGGTTCGGCTCTGTGCTGGAGTACTTCGTAGAGATCGTCGGAATTCTTTTCCAAGTTTCTGCTGCTGGCAAATTGCTCCACGAACTTGTCGCTGAGTTCTGCGAAGGACATTATAGATTTCGTAGGGAGATTGATGTACCACTGGAGGGAAGGACCAGTCAAGGTTGAGCCGAAGCCCCTGCACATGGCAAGTTCTCTCAGTCATCGGGGGACTGCTGCCGTTAGCATCCGTTGCTTGTAGAGGGCCACGTGGTTGTCCGGATCGCTGGTCTCGTGGTAGGTCTTCATGGTAGGGAAGGAGAATTTCCTTGGCATCTCGACTGAGGCAATCTCTTCCACAAAGGGCGTGTCGGAGTACGAGTTAGGGTCACTCCTCCTGATGGGGGAAGCTACACCTGGAAACCTTTCCACCATCGAGTGGATGGTGTTAAATATTTCAGAGAACATCTTCACGAGACCTGCCACGGCGGCTGGATCTGAGATCAGGGGGTCGTCGGGTGAGTATTTCTTGTCCTCCATATCAGAGTCACTGCTAATGGTTACTCACGTCCTCCTTGTCGTAGTTTCCTTTCCCTCTGGTTCCTTATCGCCGGGAGCTGTATGTTGAGTTGCTTCATCTTCGTTGGTAAGAGTATCGAGGGAGGGCATGGTTCGAACTTGGATTCGAAAACTTCGGCACTTGTTGCTGTTCTTTCCGAGATCTTTGTTCTCCTCTTGGAGAAGATGGTTTTCGGCTTCGAGCGCTCCTAACTTCTCTGCACTCCGTTGTAGCTGTTGGGGTGTGCTCGTCGAGTTTAGCTTTAAGGGTTTGAACTTCTTGGAGAAGCTCTAAACTATTGCCGGCTGTTTCTCGAGCCTCACGCAGCTCGGTGACTTCTTCCCGGAGGGTGTTGAGCTGATCGAGGAGCTCGTATTCTCTCGGAGTAGCTCTGGTGGGTTCGGTTGAGTCTTCTGGTGTCATCGTCACGTATTTGGATAACTCCCCTCTTTCTAGCGCCAAGCTGTTATGGTATTTTTGTGTAGGGTCGTTTTAGTACTACGGAACACAAGAAGGTCTATATGAAAATAGAGAGAAGCGAGGATGTTTGTATGAGGTAAGGAGAAGTCAAGAGAAACGACCAAGAAAACAAGTAGAGAAAGAGAGATCTTATTAGGTATTGGAAGGGTGGGCTACGATGTTGGTGTATGAACCCTTTATTCTAGGGTTTGGGTTCCCCTTATATAGATGTAGATGTCGGCATGCATTAGGTTAAACTCTTCCATATTGGCGAATATGGAAGTGTTCCCTTAAGTGGATAACTTCCATTTTAACCAAGGGTCGGTTTTGGAGCACGGGTCGGGCCCGGGGAACCTGAATGTAAGGTCCGAGCCTTGGGTCCCTTCAGAACAGGGGTCTAGAGGCCGGTACCCAGCCTGGGGGCTGGAGGAATCTGGTGCCTGGATATTTTTTCCAAACACAACCAGCTCGTTTATTGGCGAGCTGGCCATCCGTGACCTGCTCGCCTGTTGGCGAGCTGAACCGTCAAGTCCACCTCGCCAACAGGCAAGCTGGCCAAGCCCTGACCAGCTCGGCTGTTGGCGAGCTGAATTGTCCAGTCCAGCTCGCCAACATGCGAGATGGCTGTTGGGCCCAAATATGACCCGTTAGCTGAAGATGACAGGCCTGAATAAGAATAACCAATAATGGGCTTTTATGAAGCCCGTTAGTAATTACGTTTCGAGAAAGACGTTAGAAAGAAGCCGGAGGCTGTTTGCTAAGGAAGGAACGTCGACAAAACAGGTTACGGAGGAGAGCTCCAGACCTCATTTACGGAGAGCTAACAGGAGTAGCTCTAGCTTCTCTCGCAGGAACCTAATAAAACTGCCCAGGAGACTCTCGGAGACTAATCAGGAGAGGTTAAACGTGACCTGAGGCTATTTGAAGGAGGGGGAAACGAAGAGAAGAGGGACTTCTTCGAATTATTCAACACCTAAAGATTTTGACATATTTTATTTGTAACCATCACTATCGATTGTTATTCTTTCGATTAGATCATCAAGATCGTCTTTGTAAAATCTTTTGTTATCAAAATCAATATAAACAAACGCATTCATTCCCACAAGTTCTAACAGGATTCAGCCCACGATTGTCTTTTCCCCAATCTAAACCTAACCTAAACTAGAGAGTGAGTTTTATCCCTCACATTTTGGCGCCGTCTGTGGGCACGAGATAATTGAATCCTTCACTCCTTAACTTGAGAATGGATCCATCCAACCAGGCAACGAGCCCATCCATCCCGGATCCCGTGATCCAGATCGACGGCTCACCGAACAGAAGAGACCCGGATCCTCAAGATCCGGAACCTCGATCCGCCGATCACCGACCGAGCAACAGCCTCCGGCTAATGCTCAACCAAACCGAACTGGGATAGCTAACCCAAGGTCTTCCAGTGGAAACAACACCGGGGTTACGCTCCCTGAAAACTTCCAACGCCAAAACACTCCGCATCACTCGGAAGCTCAGCTATCCGAAATGCGCCGAATGATGGTGCAGTTGGTAGAAAGAGATTAGGATAATGAGCGTACGTTGCAACAGCTAACTGCCCGGCAACAACGGTTCGAAGAGGTGACTAGATCTCTAACCGAGACAACTCATCCGTCGCAACGTCAAGGCTCAGGAATCGCCTTCCGAGATCGACTCACCGAACCCACGTTCCCTCGCGGACGCCTGGACTTTTCCCCCAACAACATTGCTCGTAATGGGCAAGAGCCTGTTCTCCGGACACCCCTTACTGGGACAACCCCAGTATTTAGTCCACCTATAACTAGCGCTATGGGAAGTAACATAGCGACGACCAGCTCTGCACCCAATAGGGCTAACGAACACAGCACTCGATTACCGCCTCCGCCACCTATTTTTAGGTCCGGAGAAGGAGTGTCTCTCCCTCCTAGGTGTAGAGCACCAACTTCAGCTTACCAAAATGGAAGCGCGACCCCTAACCGAGACAACCCGGGGACGGAAGCTGATCCTACATCTCACCCCCCAAGTCGCGTCCCTCAAGGTGGCTCTAGAGCTAAGGAGCGATTTAGCCCACCTAACGCTTGGGATAACGATTACACTCGACTCCATCAAGAATCCTCTCATCAGATTCCTCGCGAAGACCCAACTGTCCTCCCCCTAGAAGGACCTGAGGCTATTCGCCGATACATGGAGCAAACTCACGCAGCTCTCCAGAAGCTGAACGCTCAAGTGCATAAAGCAACGAGCTCAGCTCCCGAAATCGAGAGCTTGATCGAGGAAACCCGTGGAACCCCATTCACAGATAAAATCACTAGCTCTTACATAAGAGATACCCGAAAAATTAGGATTCCCGAATATGACGGGCCCTCAGACCCCAAGGCTCATTTGAGAGCCTTCCGCTTAGCTATAGTGAAAGCTCATTTCACAAGAGAAGAATGCGAAGCAGGTTATTGCAGAACCTTTGCTGAGAACCTGGTCGGAACAGCTCTCGAATGGTTTTTGAGCCTCGAGCCAAACTCAATCGATAACTTCGACCAGCTCACTAACGCCTTCATGAAACAATACTCGACCCATATCCTTAAGAAAGCCTCCGAGGCTGACCTCTGGAAGATCAGGCAAGGAATAGGGGATTCGCTACGAATCTACATCGAGAAATTCAGAGTTAGAACTAAGCTCTCGAACCCCAACGATCAAGTAGCCATCGAAGCCCTTAGAAGAGGCCTCTGGTATAAATCAGAATTCTGGTCCGAGCTAACACTTAACCCTCCTCCAACTATTGATGATGCTCTTCACAAAGCATCGAGATACATTACCTTGGAGGAAGAAACAGCTGCACTGGATAAAATCCACAAGAAATCCCAGAATCACCCTAAAGGTGAAACCTCGGAAGCAAAAGGACCCTCTAGAAAAGGGAGCTCTCGGAACCATCAAACCCAGGGAGAACACTCATATGCTGTCGAGGAGGCCCAACAGGAAAAACCTGTTGCCGCAACGAGCAAAACTCCCTGGACGAAAGGCTACGATGAGAACAAACACTGCTCTTATCACGATCGAAAAGGGCACTCAACCGAGGAGTGCTGGGACCTCAAACGACAGTTGGCAGCTAAATTCGTAGCTGGGGAACTAAAGGATGTGGAACTAAAAAAGCCACCTCCTTACCAGAGAAGAGGTCCCAGAGACACCTCTCCGAAATGTGAAAGATCACCTGAGAAGGAAACAGATTCGCCACCGCCAGCTCCCAAGAAAAGAGTTGACATGATTCTTGAGAAATTTCCCCAAGGGAAGAGTCTACAAATCGAGACCCTCCTAAGCAAACCTCCGCCTCAGTCGAGCCCTAGCTCAAGAGTGGATTATATCCTCGGAGGCTCCAATAAATGTCAAGACTCAGTTAATTCAATCAAGAGCCATGTGCGGAAGGCTGTTTCTAGGGCTCAATCTAAGCCTCCCAATCCCGAAACCAACACTAAGATCTCTTTCTGGGAGAGCGAGACGTCAGACCTCGACAGACCTCACGACGACGCCTTAATTGTCACCCTGAACATAGCAGGTTACGAGGTGCCAAAGCTGATGGTTGATACCGGAAGCTTGGTCGATCTCATCTTCTAAAACGCCCTGAAAGGGATGGAAATAGATGACTACGAAATTATTGGTCAGAAAGCTAACCTTGTAGGCTTCTCTGGGGAAACAGTTACCTCCTTGGGAACCATCAAGCTCCCGGTCATAGCTGGAGGAATCATGAAAATGACCAACTTTGTGGTCATCGATAGGCCTTCTCCATTTCATGGGATCCTAGGAAGACCCTGGATCCATAAGATGAAGGCAGTAGCCTCCACTTATCACCAATGCGTGAAATTTCCAACACCTGACGGAATAACCACCGTACGAGGTAGTCAGAAGATCTCCAGGATCTGTTA
>CAKOAT010557376.1:266064-314910 GCA_932364175.1 Eruca vesicaria subsp. sativa
AGGTCCCCCTAGGAACCTAACCGAACGAGTTAGCATCGACGACTCTGATCCCGAGAAACAAGTGAACATCGGATCAGAGCTACCTCTCGAAACGAAAAAGGAATTAATCGACTTCCTGAAAAGCAACGTCAAAACATTTGCATGGACCACCAGTGACATGAGAGGTATAGACCCAAACGTCACCACTCACAAGCTCAATGTAGATCCTACTTTCAAACCGATCAAACAAAAACGCCGTAAGCTAGGCCTCGAAAAATCCCAAGCTGTCAACGACGAAGTAGATCGACTCACGAAAGGAGGGTCCATCCGAGAAGTACACTACCCCGATTGGCTAGCTAACCCCGTAGTAGTGAAAAAGAAAAACGGGAAGTGGAGAATCTGTGTAGACTTCACCGACCTAAACAAGGCTTGCCCTAAAGATAGCTTCCCGCTACCTCACATCGATCGCCTCATTGAGGCAACAGCTGGCCATCAGCTCTTGTCCTTTATGGATGCCTTCTCGGGATATAATCAAATCATGATGAATCCTGAAGATCAAGAAAAAACTGCATTCATAACTGAGCGCGGGACCTACTGCTACAAGGTAATGCCATTCGGATTAAAAAAACGCGGGAGCTACCTACCAGAGGCTTGTGAACAAAATGTTCGCTAGACAGCTCGGAAAAACTATGGAAGTATACATCGACGATATGCTGGTTAAATCCTCAGCTGGGGAAAATCACATCTCCCACCTAAAAGAATGCTTAGATATCCTCAACAAATACGATATGAAACTAAATCCCGCAAAATGCACCTTTGGAGTGCCCTAGGGCGAATTCCTCGGTTACCTCGTCACCGAGAGAGGTATCGAAGCCAATACGAAACAGATAGCTACCTTTTTGGAAATGCCGTCACCTAAAACAACCAGGGAGGTACAAAGACTGACCGGACGAATCGCAGCTTTGAATCGATTTATATCTAAGTCCACCGATAAATGCCTCCCATTCTACAAACTCCTAAAAAACAATAAGAAGTTTCTGTGGGACGAGAAATGCGAGGAAGCCTTCAAACAATTAAAAGCTTACCTCTCCGAGACTCCGATCCTATCCAAACCAGTAACAGGAGAACCCCTGTACCTATACCTCGCCGTGTCAACTGCGGCGGTTAGCGGCGTACTGGTACGAGAGGAGCAGAACGAGCAAAGACCCGTCTATTACACGAGCAAAAGCCTAATAGACGCCGAAACCAGATATCCTACCATGGAAAAGTTAGCTATGGCAGTCGTGACAGCTGCCAGAAAACTACGACCTTACTTCCAATCACACTCGATCGTGGTAATGACCTCACAGCCAATACGCACGATTCTGCATAGCCCTAGCCAATCAGGACGATTGGCTAAATGGGCCATAGAGCTCAGCGAATACGACATCGAATATAGACCCCGAGCTGCCATAAAAGCTCAGGTCCTTGCCGATTTCATCATTGAGCTATCATCTGAACAGCTAGACCCGAGAGCCGAAGCTCCAGAATGGAGCCTGTATGTCGACGGAGCCTCATCAAAACAAGGTTCCGGAATTGGCCTAAGGCTGACCTCGTCAGCCGGAGAAACCATCGAGAATCCTACAGGCTCGGCTTCAATGCTTCAAACAACGAAGCCGAATATGAAGCACCAATCGCAGGGCTAAGACTCGCCATAAGCCTCGGAATCCGAGAGCTGAACGCCTACAGCGACTCACAACTGGTAGCTAGCCAGTTCCACGGGGAGTACGAAACAAGGGACGAAAGAATGGGGGCATACCTCGAAGTCGTACAAGGCCTCACTAAACAGTTCAGTAAATTCGAGCTAACGAGAATCCCACGAGGAGAAAACTCCTCAGCAGACGCGTTAGCGGCATTGGCGTCCACATCAGATGCCCTAGTAAAACGAATCATACCCGTAGGAGGAATCGAAAAACCAAGCATCGACATAGCTACCAAAGCTGAGATCAATAGCAAACCGAAAGAGCAAACAGAAGGTAGCTGCTCCGAATCAGCAGCGACCCAAGTTTTAACCACATTCTGGTTCCCAAAAACAAAAGCCCGCAAATTCAGGAAGCACACCTCCGGGGGCATAGTCCAGCCTTCAAGCTCACTTGTCCTAAGAGTAAACACTCGCAGAACAAGATATTCCCCTGAACCCGAAACCCCAACCGGAGACACAATCCCTGCCCCGGAAATCAATAACCCACCTGGAGACTTTCCTCCAGATCTATTCCGACGAACCTAACAGAAGGAATATCCCCAGGAACACGACCTCTGGCCGCAACAACACCAGGGAACCTGATCCAGCACCGGGACCTCCTTCCTCCCTTCACGACAAAATCATAGGAACAGGGGACTGGAGAATTCCAATCATGCAGTATATTTCGGAGGGCAAGGTTCCCCCCCCCATAAATGGGAAGCTCGAAAACTTAAAGCAATAAGCGCAAGATACTGCATAATGGAATCTATCCTTTATAAACGAAGCGTATCGGGACCTTACCTAAGATGCGTCCACGGCCTCGACGCTATCAAACTCATGAAAGAAATGCACGATGGCTCCTGTGGAAACCACTCCGGCGGCAGAGCCTTAGCTATCCGAATCAAAAGGCAAGGCTATTTCTGGCCTACCATTATCGCTGATTCCGAGGTCTACTCGTCCTCACGCGACAGGTGCCAGAGGCACGCACCTTTTATACATCAACCATCGGAGAAATTATCCTCGATATCCGCCCCATACCCATTCATGAGATGGTCCATGGATATCGTAGGACCACTAGTCGTATCGGGAACAGGAAGGCAGAAGCTACGCTTCTTACTAGTCCTAACAGACTACTTCACAAAATGGATAGAAGCTGAGGTCTTCCAACAGGTAACTAAAGTCGAAACCGAACGACTCGTATGGAGAGACATCATTTGCTGCCACGGCGTCCCATACGAAATCCTAACCGATAACGGATCGCTATTCATATCTAACGACTTTAAAGACTTCTGCGACAAGTGGAGAATTCGCCTCACCATGTCAACACCACGATACCCCCAAGGAAACGGCCAGGCGGAGGCTGCTAATAAGTCAGTATTAGCGAACCTCAAGAAACGCCTTGGAATCGATAAAAGTTTGTGGTCCGAAAGGTTACCCGAAGTGCTCTGGGCATGCCGAACCACCCCACGAAGAGCTACGGAAGAAACCCCTTTCTCCCTAGCCTACGGGACGGAAGCCGTCGTCCCAGCCGAAACTGTCGCGGGGAGCCTCCGCCGAGAGCTCTGCACGACAAGTCCTGAAGCTAACAATCAGCTCCTATCAGATCACCTCGACCTCATCGAGGAACGACGGGATCGAGCCTTGCTCCGCATTCAAAATTACCAACAAGCAATGGCCCGACATTACAATTCTAAGGTCATGTCCCGGCAATTCGCTGTAAGTGACCTGGTACTCAGGAAAGTTTTTAACCATACCAAAGAGCCGGACGCTGGAAAGCTAGGGACCAATTGGGAAGGCCCCTACCAAATCATCCATGTGATACGTCCAGGCGTTTATAGGCTCATGAAGGTACGAACCGGGGTACCCGAAATCCGATCATGGAATGCCATGAATCTCAAGAGATACTACCAATAGGTACCTAAAATTTATTGAACTACGTCTGGCTTGATCCCTTGACTGGGTACGTAGGCAACTCCGTTATGAGTGCAGCCCCAATCTCATCTCAACATATTCATCTTCACACCCAAAGGGGGCATGTGTTCAGAACACCCAGCTCAAGCTATTAGCTCCATGATTATGTACTCCATCGAAGTTATAATAAAAACATCCACATTCAAGCATCTCATGTTTTTACAATCTGAAAACAGGTCCCGGCAAATCCGGACCTAAGGTCTTAAAATCCTACAATCTGAAAACAGGTCCCGGCAAACCCGGACCTAAGGTCTTAAAATCCTACAATCTAAAAACAAGTCCCGGCAAACCCGGACCTAAGGTCTTAAAATCTTAAAATCTAAAAACAGGTCCCGACAAACCCGGACTTAAGGTCTTAAAATCCTACTATCTAAAAACAGGTCCCGACAAACCCGGACCTAAGGTCTTAAAATCCTACTATCTAAAAACAGGTCCCGGCAAACCCGAACCTAAGGTCTTAAAATCCTACTATCTAAAAAACAGGTCCCGGCAAACCCGGACCTAAGATCTCAAAATCCTACTTCAGGTCACATTGAACCTGAACCTAAGGTCTTAAAAACCTACAATCTAAAAACGGGTACCGGCAAACCCGAACCTGAAGTCTTAAAACTCTACCATCCGAGTCAGATGTCGACGAACATGAGCCTCGATATCAAGGTCCTAAAATCCTTAACAGAATCCAAGGTCTCGAAACATGAGATGAACGAATTCAGGTGCTTTAAGAACCCAACCAAAAGTTTCAAAATCATTAGCTCGAGATATGGCTAATCCCGAATAAAATCAGGTCTCGAGAACCTAACCTCAAGGCCTCGTGTAGAGAGGTGACGTAACCTGTTCTAGAATTCTTTGTCGAAGGAATAAAGACCCATACTTAGAAAATCGAATCTGTACTAAGGGATTCATTGAAATAAGAGACGAAAATGTTCACAAGTCAAATGACTTAGAGAAAAACCAGAATGAAATAAAGGTTTAAAAGCCTCCCCAGGCTATTTAAATTAGAAGATCCTAAACAAAGCAAAGGTTTAAAGACCTCCTCAGGTCATAAGTGTTAAACAAAAGAAGAAAGCCTAGCAGGCGAAAAGTCTAGGAAAACATAAAGGCATAACTTTAAAAAGAAGAGGAGGATGACGTCTAGACTTCCATTTCATCAGCATCCTTCCCTTCATCTTTTTCTTCCTCACTTGCAACCAGCTCCTTAGCCAAGGATCCATCACCCGCTTCTTTCTCGCCATCACCTACGGCTGTTTCAACTGGAGCTGAAGCCAGATTCACCAGACCTAAATTAGAACCATATCCTCCGGAAAAGGACAGATTAAAAGTGTTGATCTCAAAAGTACCTGAACTCTCCGAGAACTGAGGCAGAGATAACTTGCTTACTGAAAAATCTGACACCTGAGCCCTCTCATACGCAGCGGTAGCCTCAGATATTAATGACATCAATCGCTGATACTCCTCGTCAACACTCTTGATCTCATTAGCCAACATTTCCTCAAGAAGGGCGGTATTGGCTTGAAGCTCCTGAGCATAAATCTGAAGGCTAACCTCTTCCTTCTTCTTGGCGAACTTCTCCTTGACAGAAGAACAAGATCTTGTTGTAAGCTTCAGCTACCTCTTTCTTCCCTTGACGGATAGCTAGCTTCACCTCAGCCTCCTTGTTCTTTTGGCTGATCTGCGACGAGGTAACCAGCTCTCGAACATGTTGCTCAGCGACTCTCTTAGCAGCCTCCAGCTCGGTTATCCTCCTTCCCTTCACTTGGAGATCGATAACATGACTCTCGATCTTCCCAGCCTGAATATCGGCCTTCAAGCCAAGCCTCTCTACCACACTTTCAAGCTCAGCAACCCTAGCGCTCGAGATTGATCGAGCTCCTCTTTAGTAGCCTTCACCATTTCAGTCACCTGAGCTAATTCCCCTGCCCGGGGAGCATTGTTGATCGTGTCCTCGAAGCTCAATTGGACTCGATTGATAGCCCCAGCTAGCTGAAAATGGAACAAACCAGCCATCAACCGATAGTTTCACTAAAAGAAACAGATAAAATAAATTTTGAGGTCTCTCACCTGACCCATGTAATGAGCGACCTCCACGTATTCCTCTCGGTTAGTCATGTTGTTGACTGCAGGAAGAGAGCAACCGGTCCTCTTCATGTGCCTCATCAAAGTGGCCAAACCCCAAGGGTCTTCCAAGACAGAACCAGGTTTCGAGTGGGTAAAGCTCCATCCCACGGTTCCTCCCCTTGAAGAGGAGGAGGAAGACCTGGACGATCTATCCACTTGGTCAACCCGAGACCTCTTAGGTCTGGGAGGCTCGATCTCGGAAGGCTCCTTGATCACTTGAAGGTCGGTTTCCTTGGCCTGAGCATCGGATTTGGGGGCAACCTCCTGAGCCTTTGAAGCATCAACAGCAGCGGCATCTTTGATCACGAGAGAAACTCCGTCATCGAGAACATCTCGCACCTGATTGAGAAAAGAGCCCCCTGGGTTCTTCTCACTCCCTCGAGAAGAACTAGCTGCTTTAGTTGCTTTGCCACGTGAGCGGTAAGACGGTTGAAGAGGCATCTTAGTTTGTTGAGTTCTCTCGGTCTCGGAGGTACTAGCTTCCGTCGAGATAGACACGATCGAGTTACCTTCGGAAACTGAATATAAAAAAAAAACTTGTTCAAAACCAAATAGTTCTAAACGTATAGCTACTACGTTTGGAAAGAAAGATAGAGCCGACTTACTTTCTAAGCCCGCAGCTGGAATAGGATCCAGAAATGAGGCTCCGTACCGTTCAGGAAACCTGGCTGCTCCTATGCGTGAAGTAGTAAAAGCTCCCCACGTACAAGGACTCTGCTTCAACTTACGATACAAAGCTCTAGTAAGCTTGTTAGTAAGTTTTTCAGGTTCTTCAATATCTGCAAAAAGAACCAACAGTCGTTAGACTACGCAAGATAAACGAAACATGCAAATACTTCCCCAAGGGGTCCTAACCCTAAACATCGGACCAAATAACCCTAAGGGTACGACCCTCAGGAACCGTCAAGGGATCCGTCTTCACATAGAAGTATTTATTTCTCCAGTCATCGTCGCTACCGGAGAACTTGAAAAGGCCCACCTTGAGTCGACAAGGCAGGTAGTAGGTACCACTGCCACCTTCCTTTGAAGCGCTCTCCTTGATCGTATAGAGGCTCATCAGGTCATGAATACCAACGGCAACCCCCTCTTCTCTAGCCCTAGTGATATAACCATCTACCACTCGGTTTACCGAAGGACAGAGCAAAGAAAGGGCTAACTGATAGTGATCTAGGAGATCCAGCAAGAGATCGGGAAGCGGGAACCTGAGATGACATTTGGTTATGTACTTCTCATGAACACAGAACCATCCCTCTGGAGCAGTCTCCGGGGTCTCATCGGATTTGCAAGCCCTTGCCAAATCTTTCGAACCTCCGGCTTGAACCATGAGATTGACCACATCCTGGCTCTTTAAAGAGGAAGCCACATGAGAACCAAGAGGGACACTTCCACTCGAGCCGTCGTTCTTCTTAGTTCGTTTCGAAATTCTTGTGGCTATCGATTCCTTAATCTTCTTACTCCTCTCGTTCTTCTTCATCGTTTCGCCGATTTCTTGTTTGACCTTCATAAGCCGAACACCGGAGGAAGAAATTTCAGTGTCTCTGGTACCTTCCTTAGGTCGCGTCATGTTAACCGAGAAAGGAGCCGGAGGATAGAATGAGAGCGAAAAAGAAATTTCGATTGAAACTAGAACTTTCGAATTAAAGGGTTCCAGAGAATCGTGATGAAGACAAGATAAAAAAAAATAACAATCTAGCCACGATAAATTAAAGAAGGAAATTGGACAGTTACCTTGGAAACCGAATCGAGGCGTGGAGTAGTGGTGAAAGCTGTAGTTAATGGTTACAACTTTATATCACATCGTGTCTCAAAAATCGGGGACGAAACTGTTCAAATATATTAACACGGGTCGTAGATCTTACCAAACGAAATCAGGATCGTCCGATTAAGGTCACGCGTATCTTCGAGTTTAATATAAAATAATCGTTATCTCAACAAGGGATATATATCAGGCGGCTAAGCTTTAGCTTCCGAGAAAAGAGGTCTCATCTCGAAAGCTGGGGGCAACTGTTGGGCCCAAATATGACCCGTTAGCTGAAGATGACAGGACTGAATAAGAATAACCAATAATGGGCTTTTATGAAGCCCATTAGTAATTACGTTTCGAGAAAGACGTTAGAAAGAAGCCGGAGGCTGTTTGCTAAGGAAGGAACGTCGACAAAACAGGTTACGGAGGAGAGCTCCAGACCTCATTTACGGAGAGCTAACAGGAGTAGCTCTAGCTTCTCTCGCAGGAACCTAATAAAACAGCCCAGGATACGAAGATAGAGGCGTATGATTCGGTCAAAAGGAAGCTGCCCCTCAGTTTACGGAGGCAGTCTTGGAGACTAATCAGGAGAGGTTAAACGTGACCTGAGGCTATTTAAAGGAGGGGGAAACGAAGAGAAGAGGGACTTCTTCGAATTATTCAACACCTAAAGATTTAGACACATTTTATTTGTAACCATCACTATCGATTGTTATTCTTTCGATTAGATCATCAAGATCGTCTTTGTAAACTCTTTTGTTATCAAAATCAATATAAACAAACGCATTCATTCACACAAGTTCTAACAGGATTCAGCCCACGATTGAATTTTCCCCAATCTAAACATAACCTAAACTAGAGAGTGAGTTTTACCCCTCACAATGGCCAAGCCCTGACCAGCTCGCCTGTTGGCGAGCTGAACCGTGCACTACAGCTCGCCCATAGGTGAGCTGGCCATCCCTGACCAGCTCGCTTGTTTTCCAGCTGAACTAAACCATCCAGGCCCCTCGACTCGAACATACTCTAAACCGTGATCGTAACATCTCTGCGTTTCATCTCGATCAGTCTTACCGTTGGAGTTTTACGATAAAAACCGAAAAGACTTGTTTTCTCGTAAAACCTCGAGTGAATCATATAAAACGGCAATTGTGATACAAAATGCCGAACATTGCCAAACAATACGATTAACTCGAGATTTTTTATAAAAAAATCACTAAAGACTTGTTTTATAAAAACGTCATCGTATCAGGAGACGATCTCATCTAAAGTCGTAAAACGGCTAAATCACAAAACGGTTGGGAAAGTCCTAAAACGCGATAGAAGCCCACTCACGACTTTAGACAAGATCCTGCCCAAAGAAATGATGACGGTTTACTCATTATTCGCAGGAATTGAAAGATCGAGAAAAATGGAAGATTTCCGATTAGCACAAATCGGGGTGGAAAAGGAAAGAACAGCCGCCTAGAGAAGGAGTATATAAGTAGAAGGTCGAGGAGAAGAACAAAGGACAGGATCTCATAACTTTTACAACTTTTCTAGACTTAGAACTCTCTGCACTTAGAAACTTAGACTTTATTCTCGACAAGTTCGGCTTCTATGACTGGCACTCAATTACTAGACAAACTTTCCTAGGCAGTTCGATCTCTAGTCCAGCTCTATCAATTGAACTGCGTTCGGCTTGATCCTCGAAAGGGGTACCTAGCCAGCCTTTCATAAGGTTCAGTCAGAAATCAATCAAAACCTTTTTCCTTATCTTTTCGTCTTTTGTTATCGAGCTGCGACTCAACCAGGTTTAGGGTTTTATGTTTCTAGAACTAGGTAACTCGCTGACGGCTTTTGCGGGAAAATTCTTTATAATCTCTTGTAATGATCGCAATGCTCTTACGCAAATACGAAATAAGATCTACTTTCTTTATAAATTCGTTATATCATGTTTTTCATATTTCCCACATTTATTTGGTTACTTGTCGTTGGCTCTCTCAGAGATCCGGGTCCTCTGGAAAATTAGGGTTTTCCAAAGTTTCCTTCTTTTACGGAAATCGACACTGTGAATTTCGGTTCCTATAGTTTGGCGCTATAAGGAGGGGGGGGGGGTGTCTGATTACTCTAACTCATAGTCGCAAAACGCTCGATAAAAACGATGTCTAGATATATAAAAGACAAAGTCACAGCTCGCAAAAACGCTGGTAAAAAAACTCCAGCAGCTACTACTCCTATAGCCAACGCTCACGCAGACGCCATAGTAGTTAACAAAATCGAAAACCTAATCTCGACTTTTCGCCACAGGAGGAGCAACAAAACAAGCTCGCGATTTCTCTCTCTAAACACAAAGGGCAACAATAAAATCTATCAATCCGCGTAATATTTCTCTTATTTCCGAGTTGGACAAATCACATTACGTATGGGTTGACCAAGAGACGTTTTCCGAGAACTTTTTTGGAAAATCTACTCTCCCAGAAATTGCGTCAAAACCTTAGGAAACTCGCAGAAAAACCCTAGGTTACTCGCGGAAAAACCTTAGGTTACTCGCAGAATAAACCTTATGTTACTAGCGGAAAAAAACCCTAGGTTACCCGCGATAAAAACCATAGGCTACTCGTGGATTTGGATGTACCGTCCAGCTCACCAACAGGCGAGCTGGACCGTTCAAACCAGCTCATCTATTGGCAAGCTGACCGGGCCAAACCAGATCTTCGTCTTGGAGAGCTGATTGGCCTTTCACCTCGACTCATGGCACTGGCTTTTCCCCGAGGGTCCTTACCATCCAGCTCGCCGGTTGGCGAGCTGGCCGAGCTCAACCAGCAAGCCATAGGCGAGCTGGACCGTTCAAACTAGCTCGCCAGTTGGCGAGCTGACCGTGCCAAACCAGCTCGCCATCAAGGCGAGCCGATCGGCCTTTCACCTCGCCCTCGAGGTACTGACTTTGCCCCAAGGGTCCTTACCATCCAGATGGCCAGTTGGCGAGCTATCCTAGCTGGACCGTTCAAACCACCTCGCCAGTGGGCGAGCTGGCCGTGGCAAACCAGCTTCCCCTCTTGGCGAGCTGATCGGCCTTTCTCCTCGCCTTCGAGGTACTGAATTTTCCCGGAGGGTCCTAATCATCCAACCACCAACATTGCAGGTTGCCCGAGCCTGATTGTACCCCACACAATAATCGCACTGCCTTTCATTTTGTCTTGATCGAAGTTTCGTTGAGATTTTATGACAAAAACAAGTCAACACAACGATTCAAGATTGTACTCACTGACTCGCCAGTAGGCGAGTTGAACAAGCTCGACGGATCGAAACATTTCTATCTCGAATCTCGATCAAAACGCATTTCTTTCTGTCCCAATCGGAGTAACCATTGGATCTTTACGATAAACTCGAGATATTTTATAAACAAAACCCGCTAAAGAATTGTTTTCTTGGAAAACTTTGAATAAATCGTATAAAACGGCAACGGTTAAACAAAACACCAAACATTGCCAAACTATGCGATTAACAGATCTTTTATAAAGACGGCATCGTATCAGGAAACGATCTCATCTAAAGTCGTAAGGCGACTAAATCGCAAAACGGCTCGGAAAGTCCTAAAACGCGATAGAAGCCCACTCACGACTTTAGACAAGATCCTGCCGAAAGATATGATGACGGTTTACTCATTATTCACATGAGTGGGAAAATGTCAAGTTTGAATATAGAATAGAAGTTTCCCGAAGAAAATTGGAAGATTTCCGATTAGCGCAAATCGGGGCGGAAAAGGAAAGACCAACCGCCTAGAGAAGGAGTTTATAAGCAGAAGGTCGAGGAGAAGAACAAAAGATATGATCTCATAACTTTTACAACTTTTCAAGACTTAGAACTCTCTGCACTTAGAAACTTAGACTTTATGCTGTAGGAGGATGCGCAGTAGACAACGAGAAACTTTGTTGGTTGGTATACTCCTTCGGCGTATACTAGAAGGATTACCTCTCCCAAGATGTTCTTTACCTCTCTGGTGACGCCTAGAAGCGGAATAACCTTCGTCGTTAGTGCATTTTCCTCCAGCCCTAGATCAGTGTATGCATGGAGGAAGATGATGTTGCCGGAGCTACTGTTTTCTATCAGGATCCACCTCACTAAGCAGTTTGCTAAGGTGAGGAAGATGACCAGGGCGTTGTGATGAGAAGCCAGGACCATCTCCTGTTCCTTGGCAGTGAAACTGATCTTGTCTGTCTCGAGGAGCAGGCGCTTTGGGTCCCTCATCTTTTAACTGTGTCTTGCATTCCTGGTACTGCGCTTAGCAGCCGCATGGCTTATACCGCTTATCTCTGAACCTCTGGAGATCACACGGATAACTCGGTCTTGGTGTGGAGGAGACGCGGGATTCGTTTCTGAGGGCCAATTTGCGCCGTCCTTAGTCTGGAGGCTTTTGGCCTTGTCGGAGAGGAATTCCATTAGATGCCCCTTCTTGAAGAGCTCGTTGACTCCAACCTCAGGGCGATGCAGTCCTCCGTCTTGTGACTGTGGTCATGGTGGAAGTCGCACCATCGGTTGGGGTTTGGATTAACGTCCGCGGCCTTCATCTTAGGAGGCCATTTGACCTGCTGACCCATCTGCCTTAGAAAGGTTACCAGCTCGGGCTTTGAGATAGACAGATTGGAGATGTCGGGCCATGTAGATACGCTCATTCCTTCGAGTCGAGGTAAGGGGCGATTCGGATGTTTGTCCCTGCTATGTCCGCCGGCTTCCCTTGGGGGCCTGGATAGGGATCCTTTGTCGCGATCGTTTCTGAGGTGCTTGCTTGGCTTAGGCTCCTGTTTCCTTTGGGCCATGGCTCGGCTCGCGATGTCCTCTTCTCATCTCACTTGGGCTCGGGCTCTGGATAGGACATCCTCCATTGTTTTACACTGGTACTTGGTCTGTTCCTTCTACAGGTCCCCGTCAAGAAGCAGGCCCCTTTTGAAGGCAGAGATAGCCTTCCCTGCATTGCACTCAGGGATAGTAACTTTTTCTTGGTTGAAGCGCGCGATATAGGCCTGAGAGGTTCAGCTCTGTGCTGGAGTACCTTTTAGAGATCGTCGGAATTCTTTTCCAAGTTTCTGCTGCTGGCTAATTGCTCCACGAACTTGTCGCTGAGTTTTGCAAAGGACCTTATAGATTTCATAGGGAGATTGATGTACCACTGGAGGGAAGACCAGTCAAGGTTGAGCCGAAGCCCCTGCACATGGCAAGTTCTCTCAGTCCTCGGGGGATTGCTGCCGTTAGCATCCGTTGCTTGTAGAGGGCCACGTGGTTGTCCGGATTGCTGGTCTCGTGGTAGGTCTTCATGGTAGGGAAGGAGAATTTCCTTGGCATCTCGACTGAGGCGATCTCTTCCACAAAGGGCGTGTCGGAGTACGAGTTAGGATCACTCCTCCTGATACGGGGGAGCTACACCTGGAAACCTTTCCACCATCGACTGGATGGTGTTAAATATCTCGGAGAACATCTTCTCGAGACCTGCCACGGCGGCTGGATCTGAGATCAGGGGTCGTCGGGTGAGTATTCCTTGTCCTCCATATCAGAGTCACTGCTGATGGTTACTTATGTCCTCCTTGTCGTTGTTTCCTTGCCCTCTGGTTCCTTATCGCCGGAAGCTGTATGTTGAGTTGCTTCATCTTCGTTGGTAAGAGTATCGAGGGAGGGCTTGGTTCGAACCTTCGGCACTTGTTGCTGTTCTTTCCGAGATCTTGATTCTCCTCTTGGAGAAGATGGTTTTCGGCTCCGAGCGCTCCTAACTTCTCTGCACTCCGTTGTAGCTGTTGGGGTGTGCTCGTCAAGTTTATCTTTAAGGGTTTGAACTTCTTGGAGAAGCTTTAAACTATTTCCGGCTGTTTCTCGAGCCTCGCGCAGCTCGGTGACTTCTCCCCAGAGGTTTTTGAGCTGATCGAGGAGCTCGTATTCTCACGGAGTATCTCTGGTGGGTTCGGTTGAGTCTTCTGGTGTCATCGTCACGTAGTTGGATAACTCCCCTCTTTCTAGCGCCAAGTGGTTATGGTAATTTTGTGTAGGGTCGTTTTAGTACTACGGAACACAAGAAGGTCGATATGAAAATAGAGAGAAGCGAGGATGTTTGTATGAGGTAAGGAGAAGTCAAGAGAAACGACCAAGAAAACAAGTAGAGAAAGAGAGATCTTATTAGGTATTCAAAGGGTGGGCTACAATGTTGGTGTATGAACCCTTTATTCAGGGTTTGGGTTCCCCTTATATATATGTAGATGTCGGCATGCATTAAGTTAACTTCCATTTCAACCAAGGGTCGGTTTTGGAGAAGGGGTCGGCCCCGGGGAACCTGAATGCAAGGTCCGGGCCCTGGGTCCCTTCAGAACAAGGTTCTAGAGGCCGGTGCTCAGCCCGGGGGCTGGAGGAATCTGGTGCCTGGATATTTTTTCCCAATATGACCAGCTCGCTTATTGGCGAGCTGGCCATCCCTGTCCAGCTCGCCAACCGTCAAGTCCACCTCGCCAACAGGTGAGCTGGCCAAGCCCTGACCAGCTTGGCTATTGGCGAGCTGAACTGTCCAGTCCAGCTCGCCAACAGGCGAGATAGCCAAGCCCTGACCAGCTCGCCTGTTGGCGAGCTGCACCGTCCACTACAGCTCGCCCACAGGCGAGCTGGCCATCCCTGACCAGCTCGCTTGTTTCCCAGCTGAACTAAACCAACCATGCCCCTCGACTCGAACGTACTCTAAACCGTGATCGTAACATCTCCTCGTTTCGTCTCGATCCGTCTTACCGTTGGAGTTTTACGATAAAAACCGAAAAGACTTGTTTTCTCGTAAAACCTCGAGTGAATCATATAAAACGGCAGTTGTGATACAAAACACCAAACATTGCCAAACTATACGATTAACTGGAGATTTTTTATAAAAAGATTACTAAAGACTTGTTTTCTTGGAAAACTTCGAGTAAATCGTATAAAACGTCAACGGTTAAACAAAACACCGAACATTGCTAAACTATACAATTAACATATGTTTTATAAAAACGGCATCGTATCAGGAAACGATCTCATCTAAAGTCTTAAAACGGCTAAATCGCAAAACGGCTCAGAAAGTCCTAAAACGCGATAGAAGCCCACTCACAACTTTAGACAAGATCCTGCCCAAAGAAATGATAACAGTTTACTCATTATCCGCAGGAATGGAAAGATCGAGAAAAATTGAAGATTTCTGATTAGCGCAAATCGGGGCGGAAAAGGAAAGAACAGCCGCCTAGAGAAGGAGTATATAAGTAGAAGGTCGAGGAGAAGAACAAAGGACAGGATCTCATAACTTTTACAACTTTTCTAGACTTAGAACTCTCTGCACTTAGAAACTTAGACTTTATTCTCGACAAGTTCGGTTTCTATGACTGGCACTCAATTACTAGACAAACTCGCCTAGGCAGTTCGATCTCTAGTCCAGCTCTATCAATTGAACTACGTTCGGCTTGATCCTCGAAAGGGGTACCTAGGCAGCCTTTCATAAGGTTTATTCAGAAATCAATCAAAACCTTTTTCCTTATCTTTTTCGTCTTTTGTTATCGAGCTGCGACTCAACTAGGTTTAGGGTTTTATGTTTCTAGAACTAGGTATCTCGCTGACGGCCTTTGCGGTCAAAGTCTTTATAATCTCTTGTAATGATCGCAACGCTCTTACGCAAATACGAAATGAGATCTACTTTCTTAATAAATACGTTATATCATGTTTTTCATATTTCCCTCATTTATTTGGTTACTTGTCGTTGGCTCTCTCAGAGATCCGGGTCCTCTGGAAAATTAGGGTTTTCCTAAAATTTCCTTCTTTTACGGAAATCGACAGTGTGAATTTCGGTTCCCATATTTTGGCGCTAGAAGGACGGGGGGGGGGGTCTGATTACTCAAACTCATAGCCGCAAAACGCTTGATAAAAACGATGTCTAGATATATAAAAGACAAAGTCAAAGCTCGCAAAAACGCTGGTAAAACAACTTCAGTAGCGACTACTCCTATAGCCAACGCTCACGCAGACGCCATAGTAGTTAACAAAATCTAAAACCTAATCTCAACTTTTCACCACAGGAGGAGCAACAAAACAAGCTCGCGATTTCTCTCTCTGAACACAAAGGGCAACAATAAAAACTATCAAACCCCGTAATATTTCTCTTATTTCCAAGTTGGACAAATCACATTACGAATGGGTTGACCAAGAGACGTTTCCAAGAACTTTTTTGTAAAACCTACTCTCCCAGAAATTGCGTCAAAACCTTAGGAAACTTCCGGAAAAACCCTAGGTTACTCGCGGAAAAACCTTAGGTTACTCGCGGAATAAACCTTAGGTTACTCGCGGAAAAAACCCTAGGTTACCCGCGATAAAAACCATAGGCTACTCGTGGATTTGGATGTACCGTCCAGCTCGCCAATAGGCGAGCTGGACCGTTCATACCAGCTCATCTGTTGGCAAGCTGACCGGGCCAAACCAGATCTTCGTCTTGGAGAGCTGATTGGCCTTTCACCTCGACCTAGTGGCACTGACTTTTCCCCGAGGGTCCTTACCATCCAGCTCGCCTGTTGGCGAGCTGGCCGAGCTCAACCAGCTAGCCATAGGCGAGCTCAACCAGCTAGCCATAGGCGAGCTGGACCGTTCAAACTAGCTCGCCAGTTGGCGAACTGACCGTGCCAAACCAGCTCGCCATCATGGCGAGGCGATCGTCCTTTCACCTCGCCCTCTAGGTACTGACTTGCCCCAAGGGTCCTTACAAACCAGCTGGCTAGTTGGCGAGCTGTCCAAGCCGGACCGTTCAGACCACCTCGCCAGTTGGCGAGCTGGCCGTGCCAAACCAGCTTGCCGTCTTGGCGAGCTGATCGGCCTTTCTCCTCGTATTCGAGGTACTGAATTTTCCCGGAGGGTCCTAACCATCCAACCACCAACATGGCAGGTTGGCCGAGCCTGATTTTACGACAAAAACCTGGAGTTTCGTTGAGATTTTACGACAAAAACAAGTCAGCACGACGATTTGGGATTGTACTCACCGACTCGCCAGTAGGCGAGTTGAACAAGCTCAACAGATTGAAACGTTTCTATCTCGAATCTTGATCAAAACGCATTTCTTTTCGTCCCAATCGGAGTAACCATTGGATCTTTACGATAAACTCGAGATATTTTATAAAAAAAACCCGCTAAAGACTTGTTTTCTTGGAAAACTTTGAATAAATCGTATAAAACGGCAAAGGTTAAACAAAACACCAAACATTGCCAAACTATACAATTAACAGATCTTTTATAAAGACGGCATCGTATCAGGAAACGATCTCATCTAAAGTCGTAAGACGACTAAATCGCAAAACGGCTCAGAAAGTCCTAAAACGCGATAGAAGCCCACTCACGACTTCAGACAAGATCCTGCCAAAAGATATGATGACGGTTTACTCATTATTCGCAGGAGTGGGAAAATGTCAAGTTTGAATATAAAATAGAAGTTTCCCGAAGAAAAATGGGAAGATCGAGGAAAATGGAAGATTTCCGATTAGCGCAAATAGGGGCAGAAAAGGAAAGACCAACCGCCTAGAGAACGAGTTTATAAGCAGAAGGTCGAGGAGAAGAAGAAAGGACATGATCTCATAACTTTTACAACTTTTCTAGACTTAGAACTCTCTGCACTTAGAAACTTAGACTTTATGCTGTAGGAGGATGCACAGTCGACAACGAGAAACTTCGTTGGTTGGTATACTCCTTCGGCGTATACTAGAAGGATTACCTCTCCCAAGATGTTCTTTACCTCTCTGGTGAAGCCTACAAGCGAAGTAACCTTCCTCGTTAGTGCATTTTCCTCCAGCCCTAGAACAGTGTATGCATGGAGGAAGATGATGTTGCCGGAGCTATTGTTTTCTATCAGGATCTGCCTCACTAAGCAGTTTGCTAAGGTGAGGGAGATGACCAGGGCGTCGTGATGAGATACCAGGACCCTCTCATGTTCCTTGGCAGTGAAACTGATATTGTCTGTCCCGAGGAGCAGGCGTTTTGGATCCCTCATCTTTTAACTGTGTCTTGCATTCCTCGTGCTGCGCTTAGCAGCCGCATGGCTTATACCGCTTATCTCTGAGCCTCTGGATATCACATGCATAACTCGGTCTTGGTGCGGGGGAGACGCAGGATTCGTTTCTGAGGGCCAATTTGCGCCGTCCTTAGTCTGGAGGCTTTTTGCCTTGTCGGAGAGGAATTCCATTAGATGCCCCTTCTTGAAGAGCTCGTTGACTTCCAACCTCAGGGCGATGCAGTTCTCCGTCTTGTGACCATGGTCATGGTGGAAGTCGCACCATCGGTTGGGGTTTGGATTAACGTCCGCGGCCTTCATCTTAGGAGGCCATTTGACCTGCTGAACCATCTGCCTTAGTCCGCGGGCTTTGAGATAGACAGATTGGAGATGTCGGGCCATGTAGATACGCTCATTCCTTCGAGTCGAGGTAAGGGGCGATTCGGATGTATGCCCCTGCTATGTCTGCCGGCTTCCCTTGGGGGCCTGGATTGGGATCCTTTGTCACGATCGTTTCTGAGGTGCCTGCTTGGCTTAGGCTCCTGTTTCCTTTGGTCTTCTTCTCATCTCACTTGGGCCCGGGCTTTGGATAGGACATCCTCCATTGTTTTACACTGGTACTTGGTCAGTTCCTTCTACATGTCCCCGTCAAGGAGCAGGCCCCTTTTGAAGGCGGTAATAGCCGTCCCTTCATTGCACTCAGGGATAGTAACTTTTTCTTGGTTGAGGCGCACGATATAGGCCCTGAGAGGTTCGGCTCTGTGCTGGAGTACTTTGTAGAGATCGTTGGAATTCCCAAGTTTCTGCTGCTGGCAAATTGCTCCACGAACTTGTCGCTGAGTTCTGCGAAGGACCTTTTAGATTTCGTAGGGAGATTGATGTACCACTGGAGGGAAGGACCAGTCAAGGTTGAGTTGAAGCCCCTGCACATGGCAAGTTCTCTCAGTCCTCGGGGGATTGCTGCCGTTAGCATCCGTTGCTTGTAGAGGCCCACGTGGTTGTCCGGATCGCTGGTCTCGTGGTAGGTCTTCATGGAAGGGAAGGAGAATTTCCTTGGCATCTCGACTGAGGCGATCTCTTCCAAAAAGGGCGTGTCGGAGTACGAGTTAGGGTCACTCCTCCTGATGTGGGGAGCTACACCTGGAAACCTATCCACCATCGACTGGATGGTGTTAAATCTCTCGGAGAACATCTTCTCGAGACCTGCCACGGCAGCTGGATCTGAGATCAGGGGGTTGTCAGGTGAGTATTCCTTGTCCTCCATATCAGAGTCACTGCTGATGCTTACTCACGTATTCCTTGTCGTTGTTTCCATTCCCTCTAGTTCCTTATCGCCGGGAGCTGTATGTTTTGTTGCTTCATCTTCATTGGTAAGAGTATCGAGGGAGGGCATGGTTCGAACTTGGGTTCGAAACCTTCGGCACTAGTTGCTGTTCTTTCCGAGATCTTGGTTCTCCTCTTGGAGAAGATGGTTTTTGGCTTCGAGAGCTCCTAACTTCTCTGCACTCCGTTGTAGCTGTTGGGGTGTGCTCGTCGAGTTTAGCTTTAAGGGTTTGAACTTCTTGGAGAAGCTCTAAACTATTGCCGGCTGTTTCTCGAGCCTCGCGCAGCTCGGTGACTTCTCCTCGGAGGGTGTTTAGCTGATCGAGGAGCTCGTATTCTCGCGGAGTAGCCCTGGTGGGTTCAGTTGAGTCTACTGGTGTCATCGTCACGTAGTTAGATAACTCCCCTATTTCTAGCGCCAAGCTGTTTGGTCAAAATCGGTACGACGGAATCAATAGCCAAAACTCCCCGCAAAAAATACAAAAGGAATAGTTTTATAAAACCCAAGAAGTCGTTTTATAAAACTCGAAGTCATTTATAAAACTCGAGAAGCAGTTTTAAAAAACTCAAAGATCATTTTATAAAACTCGAGAATCGTTTTATAAAACTCGAAGAATCGCTTTACAAAACCCGAGAATCGTTTTATAAAACTCGAGAATCGTTTTATCAAACTCGAGAATCGTTTTATAAAACTCGAGAATCGTTTTATAAAACTCAAAGAATCGTTTTATAAAACTCGAGAATCGTTTTATAAAACTTGAAGAATCGTTTTATAAATTCCGAGAATCGTTTTATAAAACTCGAGAATCGTTTTATAAAACTCGAGAATCGTTTTATAAAACTCAAAGAATCGTTTTATAAAACTTGAGAATCGTTTTATAAAACTTGAGAATCGTTTTATAAAACTCGAAGAATCGTTTTACAAAACTCGAAGATCGTTTTATAAAACTCGAAGATCGTTTTATAAAACTCGAAGATCGTTTTATAAAACCCGAGAATCATTTTATAAAACTCAAGAATCGTTTTATAAAATTCAAAGAATCGTTTTACAAAACCGCAAAAAACCGAAACAGCCGTGAAACGCGAACTAGTCGCAACTAGTTCGCCCATCGGCGAACTAAGCCAAGCTGGCTTAGTTCGCCGATGGGCGAACTAGGAGACCCGTGACTAGTTCGCCCACCGGCGAACTAAGCCAGCTTGGCTTTGTTCGCCGATGGGCAAACTAGTCCCGTCCCGACTAGTTCGCCGGTGGGCGAACTAGTCCCGTCCCGGCTAGTTCGCCCACCGGCGAACTAAGCCAGCCGGCTTAGTTCGCCGTTGGACGAACTAGAGACTTCCTGGATGTCCCGAGCGTCGATCTCCCGCATCCCTGATTCGAAACTTACGTCTTTCGACACAGTCGTATTCTGAAGGTCCCGAGCCTCGATCTCCCGTTCTATCTCGATTCGACCTACCGCTCGAGTTTTACGATAAAAACCGTAAAACTTCGTTTTCTCGACAAAGAACTCGAGGAAATCGTATAAAACGGCAACGGTTAAACGAAACACCGAACATTGCCTAAACTATACGATTTATTCAAGATTTCTTGTTAAAATCGTAAAAAACGCGTTTTTAATAAAAACGTCGAGTAAATCGTAAAAAGCGCGTTTTTAATAAAAACGTCGAGTAAATCGTAAAACCTTACGATTAGCTCGAGGAATTAACTAAAAACGGCATCAGATCAGGAAACGATCCTGTACAAAGTCGGAAAACGGATTTATCGCAGAACGGCCCGGAAGGTCCTAAAACGCGATAAAAGCCCATCTCGCGATCCTAACGGAATCTAACCCGAAGATACGATAACGTTTTGACGGTTTACTCGCAGGAGGAAAATAAATGTCAAGCTTGAAGATAAAAGGCAGGTTTGAAGAAAAATAGAAGGTTTCTGCGGAAGAAAAGGAAGGATCGAGAAAAATGGAAGATTCCCAAAATACTCAAATCTGGGCAAAATGGAAAGACCGAATGGCCAAGGCGAGGAGAATATAAGTAAGAGTTCTAGGGCAGAAGCAAGGGACACGATTTTCAGATCTCTCACCACCAGAAATTAGCATTTAGGAATATTTCTGTTTTCTATTAGCTAGCTGCGTCTCAATTAGGATTTTTCGTTCTTAAGCTTTTCGGCTACTCTTTTTGTACCAGTTCTACGCAGATTCGGAATAAGAATCTCTTTGCTCTCAATTTCGATTATTCTTTTAAAAATTCTAAGTTTATCGTGTTCTTAATCTTCGTTGTGCGGTTCTGCAGATAGTCGGTTCCTCTGTAAACTTAGGGTTTTCCCGAAGTTTCCTTATTCACGATTATTTGACAGTAGGTGGAATTCGGTTCCCACAGTTTGGCGCTAGAAGGAGGGGGGGTCGGATCTATCTTACACCGAGCCGCAACATGTCCAACGAAGAAACGATGACTGGTGACAACCAAACTCGCAACGAACGCGATAACGTTGAAACAACACCACCACAAGGTGCGTCTGCGGCCAACGCTACAAACGCTAACGCCGAGACCCTCGAGAAGATGCTTTCCGAGTTTAACAAAAAATCGGAAGAGCAGGAAAAGCTCATTGGTTTGCTCACAAAACGGGTAGAAACCCTAACCGCGAAAACCCGAGCAATTCGCCCCCGCGGAACTACTAAGATCCGCGGAAGGAGGCTCAACCAGAGGATATTCTTATATTTTTTTGGACATAATTTTTAATACAGTCTCGTATTTTTTTATCTTCTTCTAAACCTTCAGAATACAGGCTCTTCGCCACCTGGGGCTGTAGTATGTTCCAAGGGTTGGGCTGTTCGCCCATTAACGCTCCTACGGATCCTGACGCGACGCTGAATGAATCGGAGAAACCTCCTACTCACGAACAGGAGACCGAGGGCGACGACATCTAAAGGGTTAATCTGGAGACAAGCGACCAGGCCGATTCATCGGACGAAGACGCTGACGTCCATCCTAGGAGAAGAAAGACTCGAAGTCCTCTGCCGGAGTCTTCTCCCGAACGTTCTTTTATTGGAGACGAGGGGGAACTCGACTTCGCGCGATACGCAAAAACCGCCGAGGAACGATCTCCAGTCACTCGCAGCAAACGCAAAGGTCGGGAAACTGCTGGCGGTCTGACCGAGATCCGCGATCTCCGCGAATATATCACCAAAACGGCCGCAGCGGTAAAAGCGGTGAAATCTCAGATTCACCACGCTACCAGCGCCGCACCCGAGATTGATAGGCTACTGTACAAATCTCGGAAAACGCCCTTCACGGCTCGCATCACCGAGATCAAACTGCCCGATCCCGGAAAACTTAAGGTGCCGACTTACGACGGGACGTCCGATCCCAAAGCGCACCTACAAGCATTCCAGATCACCATGGGACGATCCAAGCTCAAGGACCACGAAAAAGACGCAGGCAACTGCCGCCTATTCGTCGAAAACCTAGAAGGAGCAGCGCTCGAATGGTTGGCCAAACTTAGGCGAAATTCGATTGGAAGTTTCCGTCGACTTGCTTCGGAATTCCTGAAGCAGTACTCGATGTTCATTAACCCGGACACCTCCGACGCCATCCTCTGGAGCTTGGTGCAGAAGGAGGACGAATCTCTCTGCGATTTCATGAGTAGGTTCAAACTCGTCATGGCTAGGGTTAGCGGGATTAGCGACAAAGCCGCCATCGACGCGTTAAGGAAATCGCTCTGGTATAAATCAAAATTCCGCAAGTGGATAACTCTCGAGAAACCGCGGACGATCCAGGATGCGCTCCATAAAGCCACTGACTTCATAACCATCGAAGAGGAGCCCAAATTACTGTCCGAGAAGCATAAGCCGACGAAAACATCCGCAAAGGATAACGCGTCCGAGCAGAAGCAGAAAAAGAGGAACTCTCGTAACGACAAATTCGTCCATCATGAGGGACATGATCTCCAAGGGGCGCATAACTACACCATCAACTCCGGATCGGAGCAAGGGCGAACTGCGGGAAACACGTGGACGAGAAATTCGAATTACGACGAGACTTCTTTCTGCGACCTCCACCAAACTCGCGGGCATTCCACCGTGAACTGCAAAGTTCTCGGCGCCAGACTTGCCGCAAAATTGGTCGCAGGAGAACTTTCCGAGATATCCAGTGGCAAGGATCTCATCTGCGATTCGGATCGCCTTCCGAAGAATGACAGGAACACGCGAGCAGAAACTCCGCCTCAGGGAAACCAGTCAGGAGAAAAACACGGACGAAGACAAGACGAGAAGGGTAACGACGCTAACCGCCGAAAAATCAACATGATTATCGGCGAATCGCAATACTACAACGACACCATCTCGTCTATAAAATCCTACCAACGCAAAGCCGAAACCGGCTAGAGTTGGAAGGTGCCGACGGATGTCTCTCCGAAAGGAGTGATCTCATTCGACGATGCTGAAACCGGCGGAATCGATCAACCTCACGCCGATCCTCTTGTCATCGACTTAGTAATAAGAGATTTAGAAATCGCTCGGATATTGGTCGATACCGGGAGTACTGTCAACGTGATCTTCCGCAACACGCTAGCACGCATGGGAATCGATCTCTCGGAAGTCGAGCCGATTCCAAAACCGCTGACTAGTTTCTCCGGCGAGACGTCAATGACCCTGGGATGAATCGGACTACCCGTTGCCGCAAAAGAAGTGACGAATATCGTTAACTTCGCGGTAGTCGATTTCCCGGCTATCTACAATGTAATCATGGGCACGCCTTGGATAAATTCCATTAAGGAGGTTCTGTCCACGTATCACTTAGGCATCAAATTCCCGACGCCTACGGGAGTTGCAGTAATTTGGGGATGCCAAAGACAATCGTTATCTTGCTTCCTGGCCGAACACAGGCTGCGGCAATTGGCGGTCGCGATCGTGAAACCAAAACGGGCAAAGGTCAAGGCACCGCCCACAGAAGACGACCCAAAGCAAGCAACGGCCGAGAAACCAGAAGTTTCCGCACCCATCGCTTCCATCCGACCGGAGGAGACAATCCCGGACAAAGACATCGATCCCGCAACTGAAGCGATCGAGAAGTCTGCGACAGCCGAGTAAGCACAGTCGCGCAATCAATCAGAACAACGAGATGGCTTGATTTCCGAAAGGAATACGTAGGCAGCTCGCCTAAAGACGAGTTCAGCTTCTCCGCTACTATCAGAAAACGTAAATCCGGAAAATCGCTTCCGCAGTAACAACTATTTAATCGTCTTTCTAAAAAAATTGCATATCAAAATATTTCGGAAAGAACTGGCGAGACGTCGCCTAAACTCTCAAAGAAAAATATTTCCCCAAGTCCGTCCGCGACTATAAAAACACGAACGTTCGGTGATTGGTGTTGGGGTCAAAATCGGTACGACGGAATTAATAGCCAAAACTCCCCGCAAAAATACAAAAGGAATAGTTTTATAAAACCCGAGGAGTCGTTTTATAAAAACTCGAAAAGCCGTTTTATAAAACCCAAAGATCGTTTTATAAAACTCGAAAAATCGTTTTAGAAAACTCGAAAAGCCGTTTTATAAAACCCGAAGATCGTTTTATAAAACTCGAGAATCGTTTTATAAAACTCGAAAAGCCGTTTTATAAAACTTAAAGATCCTTTTATAAAACTCGAGAATCGCTTTATAAAACTCGAAAAGCCGTTTTACAAAACCCGAAGATCGTTTTATAAAACTCGAGAATCGTTTTATAAAACTCGAGAATCGTTTTATAAAACTCGAAAAGCCGTTTTATAAAACCCGAAGATCGTTTTATAAAACTCGAGAATCATTTTACAAGACTCGAAAAGCCGTTTTATAAAACCCGAAGATCGTTTTCTAAAACTCGAGAATCATTTTATAAAACTCGAAAAGCCGTTTTATAAAACCCGAAGATCGTTTTATAAAACTCGAGAATCGTTTTATAAAACTTGAAAAGCCGTTTTATAAAACCCGAAGATCGTTTTATAAAACTCGAGAATCGTTTTATAAAACTCGTAAACTCGTTTTATAAAACTCGAGAATCGTTTTATAAAACTCGAAGAATCGTTTTATAAAACTCGAAGAATCGTTTTACAAAACCGAAAAAACCGAAACAGCCGTAAAACACGAACTAGTCACGACTAGTTCGCCCACGGGCGAACTAAGCCGAGCCGGCTTAGTTCGCCGATGGGCGAACTGGGAGACCGAGGCTCGGGACGTCCGGGAAGTCGAGTGTTTCCTAATTCGCCGATGGGCTAACTAGGAGACACTAGACTAGTTCGCCCATCGGCGAACTAAGCCGGCCCGGCTTAGTTTGCCGATGGGCGAACTAGGAGATGCTCGACTAGTTCGCCCATCGGCGAATTAGGAAACACTCGACTTCCTGGACGTCCCGAGCCTCGGTCTCCCGCATTCCCGATTCGAAACTTACGTCTTTCGATACGGTCGCATTCTGAACCACGGCCGAAACATCTCCCGTTTCATCTCGATCCGACCTATCATTCGAGTTTTACGATAAAAACCGTAAAACTTCGCTTTCTCGATAAAGAATTCGAAAAATCGTATAAAACGGCAACGGTTAAACGAAACACCGAACATTGCCTGAACCATACGATTTATTCGAGGTTTCTCGTTGAACTCATAAAAACGCGTTTTTAATAAAAACGTCGAGTAAATCTAAAAACGTGTTTTTAATAATATGTCGAGTAAATCGTAAAACCTTACGATTAGCTTGAGGAATTTATTAAAAACGACGTCAGATCAGGAAACGATCCCGTAAAAAGTCGGAAAATGGATTTATCGCAAAACGGCCCGGAAGGACCTAAAACGCGATAAAAACCCATCTCGCGATCTTAACGGAATCTAATCTGCATATTCGATAACGTTTTGACGGTGTACTCGCAGGAGGAAAATAAAAGTCAAGTTTGAAGATAAAAGGAAGGTTTGAAGAAAAATAGAAGATTTTCGCGGAAGAAAAGGAAGGATCGAGAAAAATGGAAAATTCCCGATATAGTCAAATCTGGGGGAAATGGAAAGACTGGAGGGCCAAGGCGAGGAGTATATAAATAGGAGGTCTAGGGCAGAAGCAAGAAGACATGATTTTCAGAGCTCTCATCACCAGAAATTAGCAATTAGGAATATTTCCGTTTTCTGTTAGCGAGCTGCGTCTCAATTAGGGTTTTCGTTCTTAAAATTCTAATGATTTTGCCGACGGCTCACGCAGCTTAGGCGCAAACAATCAGAACTACGCAGATTCGGAATAAGAACCTTCTTGCTTTCCATCTCGTTTATTTTCGTTTTAATTTTAAAGTTCATCGTTTTCTTAATATTCGTTGTGCGGTTCTGCAGATAGCCGGTTCCTCTGGAAACTTAGGGTTTTCCCGAAGTTTCCTTTTTTACGATTATTGACAGTAGATGGATTTCGGTTCCCACAGTTTGGCGCTAGAAGGAGGGGGGGGGGTCGGATCTATCTTACACCGAAGCCCCAACATGTCCAAGGAAGAAACGATGACTGGTGACTACCAAACTCGCGACAAACGCGATAACGTTGAAACAACACCACCACAAGGAGCGTCTGCGGCCAACGCTACAAGCGCTGATGCCGAGACCCTCGAGAAGATGCTTTCCGAGTTTAACAAAAAATCGGAAGAGCAGGAAAAGCTCATCGGTTCGCTCACGAAACGGGTAGAAACCCTAACCGCGAAAACTCGAGCAATTCGCCCCCATGGAACTACTAAGATCCGCGGAAGAAGGCTGGACTTTGGCGCTCCTACGGTTCGTCCCAGAACCGAGCAGGGTAACTTACCGGAAAAGGATTCCGGAAAAGACAATCCTGACGCGACGCTGAAGGAATCGGAGAAACCTCCTACTCACGAACAGGAGACCGAGTGTGACGGCGTTGAAAGGGTTAACCTGGAGACAAGCGACCAGGCCGATTCGACAGACGAAGACGCTGACGTCCATCCTAGGAGAGAAAGACGCGAAGTCCTCTGCTGGAGTCTTCTCCCGAACGCTCTTTTATTGGAGCCGAAGGGGAACTCGACTTCGTCGATACGCAAAAACCGCCGAGGAGCGATCTCCGGTCACTTGCAGCAAAAGCCGACAAGGTCGGAAAACTGCTGGCAGTCTAACCGAGATGCGCGATCTCCGCGAATATATCACCAAAACGGCCGCAGCGGTAAATGCGGTGAAATCTCAGATTCACCATTCTACCAGCACCGCACCCGAGATTGATCGGCTACTATAAGAGTCTCGGAAAACGCCCTTCACGGCCCGCATCACCGAGATCAAACTGCCCGATCCCGGAAAACTTAAGGTGCCGACTTACGACGGAACGTCCGATCCCAAAGCGCACCTACAAGCGTTCCAGATTACCATGGGACGAGCCAAGCTCAAGGACCACGAAAAAGACGCAGGCTACTTCCGCCTCTTCGTCGAAAACCTGGAAGGAGCCGCGCTCGAGTGGTTCGCCAAACTTAGGCGAAACTCGATCGGAAGTTTCCGTCGGCTGGCTTCGGAATTCTCGAAGCAGTACTCGATGTTCATTAACCCGGAAACCTCCGACGCCGACCTCTGGAGTTTGGTGCAGAAGGAGGACGAATCTCTCAGCGATTTCATGAGCAGATTCAAACTCGTCATGGCTAGGGTTAGCGGAATCAGCGACAAAGCCGCCATCGACGCGTTAAGAAAGTCGCTCTGGTATAAATCAAAATTCCGCAAGTGGATAAATCTCGAGAAACCGCGGACGATTCAGGATGCGCTCCATAAGGCCACTGACTTCATAACCATCGAAGAGGAGACCAAAATCCTGTCTGAGAAGCATAAGCCGACGAAAACATCCGCAAAGGATAACGCGTCCGAGCAGAAGCAGAAAAAGAGGAACTCTCGTAACGACAAATTCGTCCATCACGAGGGACAGGATCTCAAGGGGCGCATAACTACGCCATCAACTCCGGTTCGGAGCAAGGGCGAACTGCGGGAAACACGTGGACGAGAAATTCAAATTACGACGAGAATTCTTTCTGCGACCTCCACCAAACCCGCGGGCATTCCACCATGAACTGCAAAGTTCTCGGCGCCAGACTTGCCGCAAAATTGGTCGCGGGAGAACTTTCCGAGATATCTAGTGTCAAGGATCTCATCCGCGATTCGAATCGCCTTCCGAAGAACGACAGGAACGAGCGAGCGGAAACTCCGCCTCAGGGAAACCAGTCAGGCGAAAAGCACGGACGAAGACAAGACGAGAAGGGTAACGGCGCTAACCGCCAAAAAATCAACATGATCATCGGTGAATGGCAATACTACAACGACACCGTCTCGTCCATAAAATACTACCAACGAATAGCCGAAACCGGCTCGAGTTGGAAGGTGCCGACGGATGACCCTCCGAAAGGAGTGATCTCATTCAACGACGCTGAAACTGGCGGAATCGATCCTCTTGTCATCGACCTAGTAATCGGCGATTTAGAAGTCGCTCGGATCTTGGTCGATACCGGGAGTACTGTCAACGTGATCTTCCGCAACACGCTAGCACGCATGGGAATCGACCTCTCGGAAGTCGAGCCAATTCCAAAACCGTTGACTAGTTTCTCCGGCGAAACGTCAATGACCCTGGGATCAATCCGACTACCGGTCGCTGAAAAAGAAGTAACGAAAATCGTTAACTTCGCGGTAGTCGATTTCCCGGCTATCTACAACGGGATTATGGGCACGCCTTGGATAAATTCCATGAAGGCGGTTCTGTCCACATATCACTTAGGCATTAAATTCCCGACGCCTACGGGAGTCGCAGTAATTTGGGGATGCCAAAAGCAATCGTGATCTTGCTTCTTGGCCGAACATAAGCTGAGGCAGTTGGCGGTCGCGATCGTGAAACCAAAACGGGCAAAGGTCAGGCCACCGCCCACAGAAGACGACCCAAAGCATGCAACGGCCGAGAAACCAGAAGTTTCCGCACCCATCGCTTCCACCCGACCGGAGGAGATAATCCCGGACAAAGACTTCGATCCCGCAACTGAAGCGATCGAGAAGTCTGCGACAGCCGAGTAAGCACACTCGCGCAAACAATCAGAACTACGAGATGGCTTGATTTCCGAAAGGAATACGTAGGCAGCTCGCCTAAAGACGAGTTCAGCTATCCCCCCTTCCAAAACGGGGGGGGGGGGGAGTGGGTGAGTATACGAGTATTCGTATACTCCCAAAATTTTTTACAAAATTTCTTTTAGCTTTGTAATCGAAAAATTTTCGAAATTTTTAATAAAGACAAAGTTAGAATATCTCCGCTACTATCGAAAAACGCAAATCCGGAAAATCGCTTTCGCCGTAACAACTACTTGATTGTTTTTATAAAAACTTGCATATCAAAATATTTTCGGAAAAAACTGGCGAGACGTCGCCTAAACTCTCAAAGAAAAATATTTCCCCAAAGTCTGTCCGCGACTATAAAAACACGAACGCTCGGCGATTTGCCCCGTCGAGCATTCTAGCCGTCCTAAACAAACGCGCCAACTTATCGGTCCGCATACATCCGACGAGGATAAAATAGCGCGCTATAAAAGAAATCCAAATTTTTGGTCAGCACTTCAGAGAAACTTAGAAATTGTTCCCGGTGAGATGCTCGGTTCCAACCAGACGAATCGTATAAGCCGAGAACCTATCGCGGATTCTAAATTGGTATGGAATCAGGTTAAAATCGCAACGGGCAAAACGAAAGCCGACTAGTCATTGCACAGCCCCAATCCGAAAGTAAACCTAGGTCTTGCCCTAAACCCAGCACACTGGTCGCTAACGTCTCAAGGCATGAATCGAGATCCTAAAGGCATGTCTCTTCGCCCACATCTAAACACTTGCGAAAATCGAAATCTCCTGAGTTAACGAAACGGACGATTTACACCAAAGAGTTAGATACGAGATGACAACTCGTATTCTTCCCTCTTCATCTAACACAAAACACGAATTTCATACTTAGAAAACAATTTTATTAAGAAAGTCTTCGAATACACACCTCCCAGCGGTAGGGATTCAAAGCCAACAACGGCCAGTCCTGGAAAAACAACAACAAAAATCGAAAAACTAATAAAATCACACATTGAAGTCATCAAACGAAGGCTGATCGACTTCACCATCCACGTCCGAAAATCCCAGGAAGAACTTTGACCGAATCCGGCGACACCACGATGGGATTCCATTGATCCCACATGCGCGCCTTAAGGTCAAAAAATTCGGACTGCATATCTTTTTCCCGATTCAGGTTTTCCCGCCGCACGGAGAATTCCTTAGCAAACGAATACCCTTCGTTCTGAGTTAGGGATAACCCATGAACGATCCCGCGCCATTCGCGATAATCACCATGCGCTCGTTGAACAGCTTCCGCATCCGAACAACCGGTTGCAAATCGCTCGCGGCGAGTCTTCATCTCCTCGGCAACCTCTTGCTTGCCCGCACGATGAGCACGACGAATCCTTTGGTCAGAAAGCTCCTTTGCACGACGCGACCTAGCCGCACACTCATCCCTCACGCGAGCAACCTCCCTCGCAACCACTTCTTCGGCTTGGTTGGCCTCGACCTCTTCCCGAAGACGAGCAACTTCCTTTTTGGCCATATTCGCTCGAAACTCGGCAAGGCGAGCCTCAGCAGAACGGTTGTCTAGGGCTCGGCTCATGATAAGGAAACCCTACCAAAGAAAAGAATTAAGCGATATCATAAAAACTGCTCGAAAAAGAAAACGATAAACACACGTACCTCCTTAGCTTTCTCGGACCCCCTAATAAACTCCGGGACTTGATCATGGTCGATGTCTGGGAAATGGGAGGTCGATGACCCGCCCGCTTTCGTCGAGACGCCTTCTTCCATCTGACTATCAAAAAAATCCTTGAGATTGTTGTCGGGAGAAGCCGCGCGTTCAGAATCATCATCTTCGACAACCGGATTTTTATCCCTTCAGAAGCTTGATCTGCCACTCCTCGTCGAGGGAACATACGGAATGAACTCCTCGATAAACGGATCCTCTTCGTAATTTGGAAAATTCGCAAAGAGTCGAGATCGGAAGAAGGCAACCGCTTGGCGGACGCGTTGCGGAGAAAAACTGCACCAACCAACTTCACCATGTTTGAGAGAAGTGGTGATGCTCCGGAGATCCGCGGGATACAGAGGCAAAGGGTTGGTCACTGCGGAAAAACAGAAACGAATAAAAAAATATAATCAGAAGAAGAGGATTCGTATGAACTCGATTCGCATACCTCTCCGACCCCACGTGGTCGTAAAAAACGGAATGCGGCCCTCCCCGACCGACGCGCTGTCAATACGAACATAGAAGAAATTTTTCTTCCAAGAAGTAGAAAGCATTGGGCATCCCGTAACAATTTCGTCACGAGGGCATAGAGTGACCCTCCGCGATTGCCCCGTGGGTTTTAACAGACCCTCGAGATGATCAACGTTAAGGGTGATTCCCTGCTCATAACTCAGCGTCAAAAGACCAACGAGTTGCTTTAAACTAGGGGGAGTCAACTGACTGATCGATAGCCCCAGCCTGTGAAGGTAATGCACAATGATTTCCGGGATCGGAAACCATAAGTGGCATTGTTGCAAGAAAATGTTGTAACATGTGAAAAAACCCTCGGGCGCATCCCTGTCGCCCTCCCCGGAAAGTGGGGAACGAAACTCAACAGCCTCTGGAACTCGGCAAAATTCGCGCATGTAATCGATACTGTTAAAAAGCGTCGAGCTCGGATTTCCGGAAATTTGATTGACGTCCGACAAGGCTGGAACCCAAATCCCAGGCCTAGCGGACCCCGACTCATCTCCCAACGCCCAAAATGCCTCGAGGTCCGTCGGATCGACTAGCGGGGACGAATACTCTTCTTTCGGAACCGAAGCTGGAGGCGGCGAACTCGTTCCCTCAGAATTGTGAAAATTGGAACTAGTTGAGGAACGAGTCTTTCTTCCTGAAAACATGTTTGAAGATCTTCAAAGAAAGTGGAGAGAAAAATTTCTTGAATAAGTTGTAGAAAGTGGAGTAAAGAATTCAAAATTTTACTCCATATACTTATAGGGAAGAATTTTACTATTCACCTTTGGACTTTTGGCCATTAAAGTTCCGCCTAATTCTACCAAACTCGCCAAACGAGCTCAATCCACTCGCAAGAACCTCACGATTCTTACGAGCTGGGGGGCTAACTGTTGGGGTCAAAATCGGTACGACGGAATTAATAGCCAAAACTCCCCGCAAAAATACAAAAGGAATAGTTTTATAAAACCCGAGGAATCGTTTTATAAAAAATCGAAAAGCCGTTTTATAAAACCCGAAGATCGTTTTATAAAACTCGAAAATTTGTTTTATAAAACTCGAAAAGCCGTTTTATAAAACCCGAAGATCGTTTTATAAAACTCGAGAATCGTTTTATAAAACTCGAAAAGCCGTTTTATAAAATTTAAAGATCGTTTTATAAAACTCGAGAATCGTTTTATAAAACACGAAAAGCCGTTTTATAAAACTCGAAGATCGTTTTATAAAACTCGAGAATCGTTTTATAAAACTCGAGAATCGTTTTATAAAACTCGAAAAGCCGTTTTATAAAACCCAAAGATCGTTTTATAAAACTCGAGAATCGTTTTATAAAACTCGAAAAGCCGTTTTATAAAACCCGAAGATCGTTTTATAAAACTCGAGAATCTTTTTATAAAACTCGAAAAGCCATTTTATAAAACACGAAGATCGTTTTATAAAACTCGAGAATCGTTTTATAAAACTCGAAAAGCCGTTTTATAAAACGCGAAGATTGTTTTATAAAACTCGAGAATCATTTTATAAAACTCGAAAAATCATTTTATAAAACTCGATAATCGTTTTATGAAACTCGAAGAATCGTTTTATAAAACTCGAAGAATCGTTTTACGAAACCGCAAAAAACCGAAACAGCCGATGGGCGAACTAGGAGATGCTCGACTAGTTCGCCCATCGGCGAACTAAGCCGGCCCGGATTAGTTCGCCAATGGGCGAACTAGGAAACACTCGACTAGTTTGCCCATCGGCAAACTAAGCCGGCCCGGCTTAGTTCGCTGGACGTCCCGAGCCTCGGTCTTCCGCATTCCCGATTCGAAACTTACGTCTTTCGATACGGTCGCATTCTGAACCACGGCCGAAACATCTCCCGTTCCATCTCGATCCGACCTATTGTTCGAGTTTTACGATAAAAACCGTAAAACTTCATTTTCTCGATAAAGAATTCGAAGAAATCGTATAAAATGACAACGGTTAAACGAAACACCGAACATTGCCTGAACCATACGATTTATTCGAGGTTACTCATTGAACTCATAAAAAACGCGTTTTTGATAAAAACGTCGAGTAAATCGTAAAAAACGTGTTTTTAATAAAACGTCGAGTAAATCGTAAAACCTTACGATTAGCTCGAGGAATTTATTAAAAACGACGTCAGATCAGGAAACGATCCCGTAAAAAGTCGGAAAACGGATTTATCGCAAAACGGCCCGGAAGGACCTAAAACGCGATAAAAACCCATCTCGCGATCTTAACGGAATCTAACCCGCAGATTCGATAACGTTTTGACGGTGTACTCGCAGGAGGAAAATAAAAGTCAAGTTTGAAGATAAAAGGAAGGTTTGAAGAAAAATAGAAGATTTCCGCGGAAGAAAAGGAAGGATCGAGAAAAATGGAAAATTCCCGATATATTCAAATCTGGGCGAAATGGAAAGACCGGAGGGCCAAGGCGAGGAGTATATAAATAGGAGGTCTAGGGCAGAAGCAAGAAGACATGATTTTCAGAGCTCTCACCACTAGAAATTAGCAATTAGGAATATTTCCATTTTCTGTTAGCGAGCTGCGTCTTAATTAGGGTTTTCGTTCTTAAAATTCTAAGGATTTTGCCGACGGCTCACGCAGCTTAGGCCTCTCTTCTGTACCAGTTCTTACGCAGATTCGGAATAAGAACCTTCTTGCTTTCAATCTTGTTTATTTTCGTTTTAATTTTAAAGTTCATCGTTTTCTTAATATTCGTTGTGCGGTTCTGCAGATAGCCGGTTCCTCTGGAAACTTAGGGTTTTCCCGAAGTTTCCTTTTTTACGATTTATTGACAGTAGGTGGATTTCGGTTCCCACAATTGGCCCCGTCGAGCACGCTAGCCGTCCTAAACAAACGCACCGACCTATCGGTCCGCATACATCCGACGAGGATAAAATAGTGGGCTATAAAAGAAATCCAAATTTTTGGTCAGCACTTCCAGGCAACTTAGAAATTGTTCCCGGTGAGATGCTCAATTCCAACCATACGAATCGTATAAGCCGAGAACCTATCGCGGATTCTAAATCGGTATGGAGTCAGGTTAAAATCGCAACGGGCAAAACGAAAGCCGACTAGTCATCGCACAGCCCCAATCCGAAAGTAAACCTAGGTCTTGCCCTAAACCCAGCACAATGGTCGCTAACGTCTCAAGGCATGAATCAAGATCCTAAAGGCATGTCTCTTCGCCCACATCTAAACACTCGCGAAAATCGAAATCTCCCGAGTTAACGAATCGGACGATTTACACCAAGAGTTAGATGCGAGACGACAACTCGTACTCTTCCCTCTACATCTAAATACGAAAGTCTTCGAATACACACTGCCCTGCGGTAAGGATTCAAAGCCGCCAACGACCAGTCCCAGAAAAACAACAACGAAATAATAAAAACAAGAACATCACATAGTGAAGTCATCAAACGCGACTGGTCAACCTGGCCATCCACGTCCGAGATCCCAGGTCCAACTTTGACCGAATCCGGCGACACCACGATGGGATTCCATTGATCCCACATGCGAGCCTTAAGGTCGAAAAGTTCGGGCTGCATATCTCTTTCCCGATTCAGGCTTTCCCACCGCGCGGGGAATTCCCTAGCAAACGAATACCCTTCATTCTGAGTTAGGGATAACCCATGAACGATCCCGTGACATTCGCGATAATCACCATCTCTCACAACGAGCCTTCATCTCCTCGGCAACCTCTCGTTTGCCCGCACGACGAGCACGACGAATCCTTGAGAGCTCCTTGGCACGACGAGATCTAGCCGCACACTCATCCCTCACGCGAGCAACCTCCCTTGCAACCACTTCTTCGGCTCGGTTGGCCTCGACCTCTGCCCGAAGACGAGCAACTTCTTTTTCAGCCATGTTCGCTCGAAACTCGGCAAGGCGAGCTTCAGCGGTATGGCTGTCTAGGGCTCGGCTCATGACAAGGAAACCCTTCCAAAGAAAAGAATTAAGCGATATCATAAAAACTGCTCGAAAAAGAAAACAATAAACACACGTACCGCCTTGGCTTTCTCAGACCCCCTAGTAAACTCCGGGACTTGGTCATGGTCAATGTCCGGAAAATGGGAGGTCGATGATCCGTCCGCCTTCGTCCAAACGCCTTCTTCTGTCTGACTATCAAGGAAGTCCTTGAGAATATTTTCAGGAGAAGCCGCGCGTTCAGAGTCATCATCTTCGACAACCAGTTTTTTATCCCTTCGGAAGCTTGATTTGCCACTCCTCGTCGAGGGAACATACGGAATAAACTCCCCGATAAACGGATCCTCTTCATAAATCGGAGAATCCGCAAAGAGTCGAGATCGGAAGAGGCCAACAGGCGAGCTGGACCGTTCAAACCAGCTCATCTGTTGGCATGCTGACCGGGCCAAACCAGATCTTCGTCTTGGAGAGCTGATTGGCCTTTCACCTCGACCTCGTGGCACTGACTTTTCCCCGAGGGTCCTTACCATCCAGCTCGCCTGTTGGCGAGCTGGCCAAGCTCAACCAGCTTGCCATAGGCGAGTTGGACCGTTCAAACTAGCTCGCCAGTTGGCGAGCTGACCGTGCCAAACCAGCTCGCCTTGGCGAACTGATCGGCCTCTCACCTCGCCCTCGAGGTACTGACTTTTCCCCAAGGGTCCTTACGATCCAGCTGGACAGTTGGCGAGCTGTCCGAGCTGGACCGTTCAAACCACCTCGCTAGTTGGCGAACTGGCCGTGCCAAACCAGCTTGCTGTCTTGGCGAGCTGATCGGCCTTTCTCCTCTCCTACGATATACTGAATTTTCCCGGAGGGTCTTAACCATCCAACCACCAACATGGCAGGTTGACCGAGCCTGATTGTACTCTATACAATAATCGCACTGCCTTTCATTTTGTCTCGATCGGATTTTCGTTGAGATTTTACGACAAAAACAAGTCAGCACGACGATTCGGGATTGTACCCACAGACTCGCCAGTAGGTGAGTTGAACAAGCTCGACGGATCAAAACGTTTCTATCTCGAATCTTGATCAAAACGCATTTATTTTCGTCCCAATCGGAGTAACCATTGGTTCTTTACAATAAACTCGAGATATTTTATAAAACAAACCCGCTAAAGACTTGTTTTCTTGGAAAACTTCGAATAAATCGTATAAAACGGCAACGGTCAAAAAAAACACCGAACATTGCCAAACTATACGATTAACAGATTTTTTGTAAAAACGGCATCGTATCAGGAAACGATCTCATCTAAAGTCGTAAGACGACTAAATCGCAAAACAGCTCGGAAGGTCCTAAAACGCGATAGAAGCCCACTCACGAATTTAGACAATATCCTTCCGAAAGATATGAAGACGGTTTACTCATTATTCGCAGGAGTGGGAAAATGTCAAATTTGAAGATAAAATACAAGTTTCCCGAAGAAAAACTGAAAGATCGAGAAAAATGGAAGATTTCCGATTAGCGCAAATCGGGGCGGAAAAGGAAAGACCAACCTCCTAGAGAAGGAGTTTATAAGCAGAAAGTCGAGGAGAAGAACAAAGGACAGGATCTCATAGCTTTTACAACTTTTCTATACTTAGAACTCTCTGCACTTAGAAATTTAGACTTTATTCTCGACAAGTTCGGTTTCTATGTCTGGCATTCAATTACTTGACAAACTCGCCCAGGCAGTGCAATCTCTAGTCCATCTCTTTCAATCGAACTACGTTCGGCTTGATCCTCAAAAGGGGTACCTAGGCAGCATTTCATAAGGTTCAGTCAGAAATCAATCAAAACCTTTTTCCTTATCTTTTTCGTCTTTTGTTATCGAGCTGCGACTCAACTAGGTTTAAGGTTTTATGTTGCTAGAACTAGGTAACTCGCTGACGGCCTTTGTGGCCAAAGCCTTTATGATCTCTTGTAATGATCGCAATGCTCTTACGCGAATACGAAATAAGATCTACTTTCTTTATAAATTCGTTATATCATGTTTTTCATTTTCCCGCATTTATTTGGTTACTTGTCGTTGGCTCTCGCAAAGATCCGGGTTTTTTGGAAAATTAGGGTTTTCCTAAGTTTCCTTATTTTACAGAAATCGACACTGTGAATTTTTGTTCCCACACTGTTGTCTATCAGTATCCGTCTCACTAAGCAGTTCGCTATAGTGCGAGAGATGATGGTGAGAATCCAGGACCCTCTTTTGGTCTTTGGCGCTTCGGGTCCCCCGTTTCTTGGCTGTGTCTTGCATTTCTGGTGCTACGTTTAGCAGCTACATGGCTTATCCCGCCTATATCCGAGGCTCCTAAAATCACGTGAATTGCTCTGTCTTGGCACGGAGGAGATACGGGCTTTGCTTCAGTGGGTCGGCCTGCGCCTTCCCTGGTCAGGAGACTCTTCGCCTTGTCGGAGAGAAATTCCTATAGGTGACCCTTCTTGAGAAGCTCAATTACCTCCAGCCTCAGTGCGATACAATCTTCCGTCTTGTGGCTGTGGTCATTATGGAAGTTGCACCACCGGTTGGGATTTTGATTGGCATCTGCAGCCTTCATTTTTGGACGCTACTTGACCTGCTGGCCAATTTGTCTTAAGACATTCACCAGCTCGGGCTTCGAGATGGACAAGTGTGAGATGTCAGGACATGTTGATACGTTCAGTTCGTCAAGTCGAGGTAGGGAGTGATTTTGATATCTGCCCCTGCTATGTCTGCTTTCTTCTCTCGTGGGCCTGGAGTGGGATCCTTCGTCGCGATCGCTCCTTAGATGCTTGCTCGATATGGGCTCTTGCTTCTGATGGGCCTTAGCTCAACTCGTGACATCTTATTCCCATCTTACTTGTGCCCAGGCTTGAGACAAGACTTCCTCCATCGTCTTACACTGGTAATTGGTTAGCTCCTTGTACATGTTTCCATCGGGGAGCAGACCCCTCTTGTAGGCAGAGATAGCTGTCCCTGCGTTGCACTCGCGATTGGCTACTTTTTCTTGGTTGAACCATGCGACGTAGGCCCTGAGAGGTTCGGCTCTGTGTTGAAGTACTTCGTAGAGGTCATCGGAATTCTTTTCCAGGTTTCTACTACTGGCGAACTGCTCCACGAACTTGACGCTGAGTTCTGTAAAAGACTTTATGGACCCCGTGGGGAGATTGATGTACCATTGGAGGGAAGGACCAGTCAAGGTTTAGCCGAAGCCTCTGCACATGGCGGGCTCTCTTAATCCTCAGGGGATGGCGGCTGTCAACATTCGTTTCTTGTAAAGAGCCGCATGGTTATTGTTGGGGTTAAAATCGGTCACGACGGAATCAATGGCTAAGAGTCCTGGAAAAAGCATACAAGAAACTATGGACTTTCTACGAAGATACAAAGTTACAGAAAACTCGTATCAAAGTATGAAATAATTAAAAAGTCCTCATGTTGGGGTCAAAATTGGTAATCTCGAAATCAACGTCTACGATTACTTCCCCTTATGTTCTGCGAAAGGATCTTAGGTAAACGACCAAAACCAGACAACCGACCAGCTTACCAAGACGGCAAACTGGACAGACCAGCCCATCTTGCCGGCTTGGTGAGCTGACGACGGCCAATCAGCTCGCCCAGCCGGTGAGATGGCCGTGTAACCAGCTTTCCGGCTGGGCTAGCTGAACCGTCCCGTCTAGGTTGCCGAAACGGCAATCTGACCAACCCAAGCCTCACCCTCCGCATTGCCCAAACTCAAGGCATATGTCCCTCGACTCGACCGTGCTCTTAACCGTGATCGGAACATCTTTTGTTTCGTCTCGATCTGACTTACCATTGAAGTTTTACGATAAAAACCGCTAAAGACTTGTTTTCTCGTAAAACCTCGAGTAGATCATGAAAAATGGCAACAGTTAAATAAAACTCTGAACATTGTCAAACTATACGAGTGACTCGAGATATTTTATAAAAAATGGCATCGTATCATGGAATGATCCCGTCTAAAATCATAAAACGGCTAAGTCACGAAACGGCCCGGAAAGTCCTAAAATGCGATAAAAGCCCACTCACGACTTTAGACGAGATCCAGACTAAAGATATGATGATGGTGTACCTATTATTTGAAGGAACGGATTAATGTCAAGTTTGAATACAAAATAGAAGTTTTCCAAGGAAAAATAGGAAGATCAAGATAAATGGAAGATTTCTGATAAACACGAATCAGGGCGGAAAAGGAAAACCAACCGCCTAGGAGAGGAGTATATAAAAGCACAAGGTCAAAGTAAAGAGGAAAAAAAACTTTTACAAATTTCTACACTTAGAACTCTCTGCACTTAGAAACTTAGGCTTTATTCTAGAGAAGTTTAGTTTCTATGACTGATGCTCAATTACTAGACATACTCGGCCAGGCAGTTCAATCTCTTGTCCAGCTCTATCAATTGAACTACGTTTGGCTTGATCCCCGAAAGGGGTACGTAGGCAGCCTTTCATAAGGTTCAGTCCGAAATCAATCAAAACCTTTTTTTCTTAAATTTTTTCGTCTTTTGTTATCGAGCTGCGACTCAACTAGGTTTAGGGTTTTATGTTGCTAGAACTAGGTAACTCGCTGATGGCACCTGCAGCTAAAGCCTTTATAATCTCTTGTAATGACCGCAACGCTCTTATGCGAATTCGAAATAAGATCTACTTTGTTTATAAATTTGTTTTATCATGTTTTTCATAGTTTCTGCATTTATTTGGTTACTTGTGTTTTGCTCTCGCAGAGATCTGGGACCTCTGGAAAATTAGGGTTTTCTTAACTTTTCTTATTTTATGGAAATCGGTAGTGCGAATTTTTGTTCCCACAGTTTGACGCTAGAAGGAGGGGGAGGGGTACGGATTACTCTAACGCATAGCCGTAAAACGCTCGATCAAAACGATGTCTGGATATATGAAAGAGAAAGTCGCAGCTCACAAAAACACGGATAAAACAACTCCAGAAGCGACTACTCCTATATCCAACGCTCACACAAACGCTGTAGTACTTAAAAAAATCGAAAACCTAATCGGTACATTTCGCCACGGGAGGAGCAACAAAACAAGTTCGCGATTTCTCTCTCTGAACATAAAGGGCAACGATGAAATCTATCTATCCCCGTAATGTTTTTCTTATTTCCGAGTTGGACAAATCTCGTTAGGTATGGGTTGAGCAAAAGACGTTTTCCGAGAACTTTTCGGAAAAAAAAAACCTGCTCGCCCAGAAACTGCGTAAAAACCTTAAGAACCTCGCGGAAAAAAACCCTAGGTTACTCGTGCCAAAACCCTAGGTTACCCGCAGAAGAAAAAAAACCCTAGGTTACTCGCGGAAAAGCCCTAGGTTACTCGCGGAAAAAGCCCTAGGCTACTCGTGAAATAACCCTAGGCTACTCCCGGAATTGGCCACACAACCAAGCTCGCCACCTCGGCTAGCTGGTCGGCCTTTCTCCTCGCCCTCGAGTCACTGACTTTGCCCCGAGGGTCCGCACCATCCAACTTACCACCAAGACGATATGGCTAGGCCAGATCGTACTCCAAACAATAATCGCATTGCTTTTCGTTTCGTCTCAATCGAAATTTCCGTTGAGATTTTATGACGAAAACAAGTCAGCTCGACGTCTGGGCGAGCTGGCCGAGCTCGACCAGCCCAACGTCTGGGCGAGCTGACCGAGCCCAACCAGCTCGACGTCTGGGCGAGCTGACCGAGCTCAACAAACTCGATGTCTGGGGGGGCTGACCCAGAGTGACGTCTGGGTGAGCTGACCAAGCTCAACCAGCTCGACGTTTAAGCGAGCTGACTGAGCTAAACCAGCTCGACGTCTGGGCGAGATGATTAAGCTCAACCAGCTCGACGTCAGGGCGAGCTTACCAAGCTTAACCAGTTCGACTTCTGGACGAGATGACCAAGCTCAACCATCTCGACGTCCGAGTGAGCTGACCGAGCTCAACCACCTCGACGTCCGGGCGAGCGGACCAAGCTCAACCAGCTCGCCGTCTGGGCGGGTTGACCAAGCTCAACCATCTCACCGTCTGGGCGAGATGACCGAGCTGACTGAGCTCAGTCAGCTCGACGTCTGGGTGAGCTGACCAAGCTCAGCCAGCTCCCCGTGTGGGCGAGCTGACCATACCGTCCAGATCGCCAAGACGGTAAGCCCAGACACAAGGCATATGCCCCTCGACTCCATCATACTCCGAACCTCGATCGTAACACTTTTAGTTTCGTCCCAATCGGAGTAACTTTTGGAACTTTACGATAAAACCACAAAGACTTGCTTTCTCGTAGAACCTCGAATCGATCATCTAAAACGGCAACGGTTGACTCAACAAAAAAGTTGCCAAACTACACGAGAGATTTAAACTCTGTAAACACAGTCCGGTTTTACGAAATTCTGCCACATTAAGTCGAAAACATATAATCATAAACATGTGATGGATTTTTCAGCAATATACTCAGCACACCTAGTCAGTTAAGTAAAACCAGCAGTACGAAGACACAAGAACATAAACTCCGATATTGAAATCCCTCCCTCACTCTAATATTCTAGTTGGTATTTCGCCGAAGATCAATTCATACGAAAATAAGTCAAGAGACGAAGAAAAAAGAAGAGGCAGTCCCAAATCATCGATGAAACTAAGGTATGTCTGATTTGAAAATTTTATTAGACTTCTAATTTCTCGTAGGCAAGGAATGAAAATGTCTTGTAAACTTCCGTGAAACCTAGAGAACTTAGAATTTAGGGGGATAGTCTAGCATGCTAAGTAGTAGGCAAATTTTGTCTGTCTCGATCTATTGTTCTCTAACTGTACTGGCAGAACTCGCAAACCGACCCAATCTCTCGTACAACCGAGAAACGATCGCCACGCATTCAAGCGTACTCACCTCATTTCCTAAAGAAAAAAGGAACTAGATACTCAGATGTTGTCTTAAAACCGACTCGTTCCTAGAAATTTTCATAAAACAGACATACTCCAAGTCATCACCAATCCACCATGGTCTTTAGTCGACCAAGATTGTCAATCATTCCAATCATTCAAAAGAAATTCATCTGTTTTCTTTCAACTTAAAAAAAAAAAGGGAGCAAGTAGGTGCGTATACTATACTCGTATACTACCATATTTCAAAAAAAAACATTTTTTCCTCGCTTTAAGAAAACGCTTTCTATAAAGCAAACTAAATAGACAGAAAAATATTCGGACAATGCGATGTCTCGCCAAAATTATCCCAAAAGCAAACGACAATCTAAGATTCGTCTAAACGCTAAGAACTGATCCAAACCATCTGGGAACTAATCTCGAGCATTGTACAGCATCTCTCATCGCAATCATGCTGATAGACCATGATTTTGACCCACTTTTGGTCATATTTTCTATCTGTTTTTATTATAATTATCTATGTTTTGGAGTCTATTAGGTATGTTTCAGGTTCAGGAGCATTTTGTGATAAAGTGATGATTTAAGTGCCTTTTGGTTCTTAAAGAAGAGTTTTCCAAGATGACTACGAAGATCCGATATAAGAGATACATATCGATCGATACACACCCTGTGTAATCGATCGATGACGCTTCCGTAGAAGTTGAAATCGAGATCCTCCATCGATCGATGTACGCAATGTACCATCGATCGATACAGAGCGTGATGAGCAAGATTTATTTGGCCAACTTGAAGCCCAAGTTCTCACCAAATTACAAGACTGCCCCTAACGAGTTTTTAACCTAATTGGACTCCCTATTTATACCTATGCCTATGAGCCTTAAGAGATATGAAGTTTTGAACCAAGTTTTGTATTCTATTCTATTTAACAATAAAAGCATTTTCTTTTCTTCTTATTCTTTTGCTACGAATCTCTTGGCTATGTCTGAGTAGATTCATATGTTAGATTTGGGGTTCAAATAGTTATGAGGGATTAGCCCCAACTATGGATTGTTGAGTTGTTATATTCACTATCCAAATGAACCCTAATGCTTACTCTAGACTTGCTACCTAGAGTATTGATTATGGAGTGACTAATATAATAGTCATCTTCCTGAAATCATTTAGCTAAACCCAGACTCTATTAAGGCACGATGCGACATCCGGTCTTATAGAAATTCTCGGGTGAACAAAGTTCGATCCGATCTGATACTTAATATTGATCGATGCTCTTCTATAGTTATCGATCGACGACAGCTTATATCGATCGAGACTTCGATAGCAACATCGATCGATGCAATCGGCAATCAGATCAATGGACGAGCCTAACTAGCCACAGCTATAGATTTGTCTAAGGATTGAAGTTCTCATATATTTGCAAGCAATTCGTTAAGACATCCATAGATTTATAATCATGATTTTCTGAATAGTAACCTTGAATCTAACTATTTTCCTTCATTGTTTTCAAAACCCAAAACCTATTCTCTTTAGCAACTTACCATTGCTACTTATTTTATTTACTGTTTTAAACCTTTTTCAACCTAGCTCAATCACTTAGGATTATATCTTTTGTGTCTCTAGTTCCTTGTGGATTCGATCCCTAAGTACTACGATTGAACCTCTTATTTGAGAGAGTAAAATCACTCCTTAGGGTAATTTGAGTGATATCAAATTTGGCGCCGTTGTCGGGTAACTAAGATCACTATTAGATTTAATCCGATTCAGTCTAGGTTATTTGTTATTTTATTTTTCTATCTTTTGACACAAAATCTTTTTCTTTTTCTTTTTGTCTCTTTCAGGTACATGCCCAGCAGTACTAGAAGCAACAAGAACAAGCAGCTTTTGTACTCAGAAGATCCCAACAACCTAGAGCGTAGCATCCGCAAGGACATACGCTCCGCATCGATCGATACCAACACCATCGTATCGACCGATACGCCCTTTCCACCGACGATCAACAACCGTTCGTCAACCGATACCTTCACCACCTCATCGATCGACATCAACAACCGTTCGTCGACCGACACCCTCCACTTGACATCGATCGATACACCACATCTGACATCGATCGATACTAACCGGCGAGACATGGTAGCGCCTATGATTCTCATACCCGATGAGAATGGAGACCTGCGTGATCAAGATGGTCACCTGCGAAATGCAGCAGGTCAGAAGCTGAATGATCAGAAGGAGATCATTATTGAAGAAGAGACTGCACCTACAGGCATCATTCAACCTGTAGAAGAGACCAGAACTTTGGCTGATTACAACCGTCCCGATCAGTTCTATTCAAACCGATCAGCCATCCTACCTCCTGCTATTCAGAGAGGAGATTTTGAGCTCAAGCCGCAATACTACACAATTGTGGGTCAAATCCTTTTTGTGGTTTGCCCCATGAGCATCCTATGGACCATTTGGAGAGGTTCGAGGATCTTGTCACCCTAGTCAAAGCAAAAGATGTCCCTCAAGACTATCTTTTCTGAAAGCTTTTCAAGTATTCTCTATCTGGAGAAGCTTTGCAGTGGCTAAGACAACTACCACCAGGTTCCCTTACCACCTGGAATGATATCAAACACGCCTTCCTGCGTAATTTCTTTGATGATTCACGCGCTGAAGACTGGAGGAAGAAGATTGCTACATTCACCCAAGCCCCTGAAGAGTCATTCAAAGATACTTGGAACAGATTCAAGTCCTACCAGCGAGACTGCCCACACCACGGATTCAACCAAGTACAACTGCTCTGCACCTTCTATAGAGGCATCAGCCCGATTTCAAGAGAGCCCTTGATCAGCTAGCGATGGCAACTTCACCACCAGGAATCCTCAGAATGCTATCAAGCTAATTGAAAACTTAGCTTCCAGCAACAGCACAAGAAACTATATGAAGACTACATCCCTTGGGAAGGAGTACGTCAATGAAGTTCAAGCACAGCTAGACAACATTCAGAAGCTCCTAAACAAGCAGATCTGTTCAGTGGAAGAATCAGAAATGGTTGAAGAAGACGTCAACTGGATTAGTGGAGCCGGTTTTTAGAGATCTGGTAACCAAGGAGGATTCAGAAACTTCACAGGCCAGAGAAGCAACTATAACCAGAAGCCCAACACCTTCAGCAGCAACCCTAACAACAACATAAGCTATGGAAGTATCCACACCCACCCACCCAAGATACTAATCTGGAGGAATTGATGGACAAGATACTTGAGAGTCAGCAGAAGCTCGAGGTAAACTTCAATGGAAAGATCGATTCTGTCTACACCACCTTCATGACGAAGATAGATGCACTCAGCACCCATGTGAAGAAGCTAGAGAACCATGTGTTGCAGACAGGAGAAGCAGTTAAGAAGCAGGAGTTTGCCCACACCCAGAACATCAATGCCCTCCTAGATGATGACTTTTGGCAAGAGGTAGTAGAAGAGATTCAGAGATCTGATGATGAGAGTGAACTAGAATTCTCCTACGACTACTATCGATCGATATCACCAGCTCGACATCGATCGATATCACCTTTAGTTCGTCGATCGATTGACTTCGACGAGTGTCGATCGATGAATCCCGACGAAAACCCTCGCGAGTGCAACTCCGTCAAGATTATGTCTCATGCCGAATTCGCCGCACTTTACCCACATCTGCCCAGCCCTGTCATCGATCGACATGATGCCCCCATCATCGATCGACAGCCAAACCCTGGCATCGCTCGACACACATCTACCCGTGTCGATCGATATGAAGTACCCCAACGCCGAGTGCCACTACCAAAAATCGACAGTGCAGGTCTTGACGCTTTCCGGGAGCGATATTACACCACCAGAAACCCTACAGCAGCCCTAAAAGAGAGACCCACAGATATTTTTGAGTCCATGGAGATAAAAATGGAAAATATGGGAAGCTAATGTGAAGGAGTTGTCAAGCTTCAGAAAAAGAGTCCTCATAATACCTAAAGAGAAACCTTTTGAAGAAGCCTACTTTTCACATAGATTGTGGATGCTCTTTAGAGAATCAAAGGAGACAAAAGAAGACATCAGGAGGATGTTTAACCAAGTCAGAGATAGCCTCAAGCAGAAGATCACACTGAAAAAGAAGAATGATCCAGGGAAGTTCACAATATCTTTTTCCATTAGAGGTGTTGAGTTCCCACGTGCCCTTTGTGACACAGGAGCTGGAGTTAGCATCTTACCCATGCTCATGGCAAATCATCTAGGTCTGAAGATAGAGCCTTCTGAAGAAACCTTCATCTTTGTAGATTGTTCTCAGCAAAGCTCTGGAGGCATCGTTCGCAACCTTGAGGTACAGATTGGAGAAATCCTAATTCCTACAGACTTCCATATCCTCTCCAACAAGCTGAACTTCAAGACTTCTCTACGACTTGGAAGAGCCTTCTTAGCCACAGTTGGAGCTGTTTGTGACCTCCAAACAAACAAGCTCTGCCTCACCCTCATCAACCCTTCCATTCACTACGATCCTGTACCAGTAATCAAGTTCCCAAGGCCAGCCAGCTCAACACTCGTAGCCACATGTTTCTGTGCCCACGAATTTGATTCTATGGAAGAGTATGAAACCGAAGAAGCAGTATCGACCGATGACACCACTTCCCCATCGATCAATATCCTTGCAGCACCATCGACCGACAGTACTACCCGATCATCGCTCGATGGAGCATTCCGATGTACCGAAGCCGAGTTCCCAGAAGCCGATTTTAACGCAGAAGATTGGGAAAACGATCACTACTTGCCCGAGCTTGCTAGTATCAATACTCAGGAGGAGTATGATGAAGATTATGAGGAGGAACGAGCTATAGAGTACCGATTTATTCGAGAAGATGAAGAGCAACCTCCGTTCCCGACCTTCATCCGACGAGCATCGACCGATATGACACCTGGTCCTTCGATCGATATGCCCTACCCCAGATCGCGCAAACGGTGGTTCGACTCAACAAGCGACGAACCCTACTGCAGACCAGTCTATGTCCCACATGACCCACGAGACGGAGATTACTCGATTGGAAGCTGGGCCAGCGATTATCACGAAAGTTTTGCAGTAGACACAGCACCCCTACAAACCGCGACTCAACCTGCAGATCCCGTATCGCTCGATAATGAGTACAAGCCATCAACCGACACGGTCTTCAAGCCATCGACCGACGAAGACATCTCTCCATCGATCGATATCAATCACAGAACACCAACCGATCCTGCCACAACACCATCCGAGGTACAAACACCTAAATTTGATTTAAATTCACTAATTCCGGATGAATTTGGTATTTTCAGGGATTCAGATGGTCAATGACGTGCTATAGACGGGAGAATCATTCCTATCTCCACATAAGATGTTGCAGACTTACTCCGGATGGCCAATGGACCTATCATCGAAAACGAACCAAACCAGACAAAGCGCCCATCGACCGATGCATGGAGACGAGCATCGATCGATACACATCGAGAGTATGGGGCGAGAGCTTTCCAAAACGGAGAACGTCGTTTCTTTTGGGAAAAGAAAGATGAATATGGAGTCTACAGAGATGAATCTGGCCATGCAAGAGCAGTAAACGGAGACATCATCCCTGTCACCAAAAAAGATATGGATAACTTGCTGAAGAGAGCCTCACCATTTGGTCGCTCTTGTTTCTGTCTACCAGGATATGCTGATCAGTTCGCTAAAGGAGTTCCAGATGGAAAGCTCTACACACAGAACGAAGTCACCTACATGCTAGATGGCCTCACCAGCGATCACAACTGGAAGATAGCAGGCGTGAAAGTTGACCTTGAGGAAAAACTATCAAGACTTCGAGGTGAAATGGTATGGCAGACCAGCCACACTGACAAAGTACGAAAGAAACGAGATGCCCTACAAGAAGAAGTCAACACTTTGCGCGCACAGCTGATATCTCAGCCACAGCCATCAACCGATACAGATCCCCTTGCATCGATCGACACACCCGTACCTAACCCGATCGAGCACCAATTCCAGAAGCTATCGATCGATGACCAACCCAGTCCATCGATCGACACCCGTGCTCAAGACTTCTGTACCAAGGAAGAATTTGAAGCAACCACAGCCGATATCTACAAATTCATTGAGGCTTGTGAAAACGAAGATTACTATATACTGGACACGTATTGGTTTCTAGTGCAGAGTGATGTTCGACGTTTAGAACTTAGAACAGAAGGGATTCAGAAGGAGGTAGAAGATATCCAAAGACAGCTCGCCAGCCGACCTGACCCATCCCCATCAATCGATGAAGCACCCAACGCATCGATCGATATGCAACCTCCAACCTCAACCGATGATCCAACACACGACGACACCATGCAGCGCACAACAGAACATATGTACAGCATGATTGGCAACCATCAGTACAGCCTTGCCAACTTAGAAAGGTGGTTCGAAAAGATCCATGCAGAAGTTTATGGTTTGAAGACTAGCATGACCAGAAGTGAGAAGGCCACAAGAAGCTTTCTAACCTCTTGGTTTGATGAAACACAAGAAAAGGAGGACACTTGTTTACCAACAAGTACCTGCAACCCACCTCACTAGCAACCATACTTCCATAGTCAAGCTATACTGACTTTAAACAAGCCCTGAGTGGGAGGCAACCCACTATTAGGTACCTTACTAACTTATTTTATTTTATTTTTACTTACTAGTTTCATTTTTATTTGTTTTTAGGAAGATAGACACACGATCCATACCTATCGACCGATATGACCCAGTCGATATCGCTCGACACAGACCAACACGCATCGATCGACGATGGCGACTCACCATCGATCGATACCCATATCGGTCAGGTATATCGTTTCCAATTTTCGATATCAGTTACACATATTTAATTTTTCTTATGCTCTAACTCCGACTAATTATACACTGAGGACAGTGTATGATTTAAGTCTGGGGGGAGTTGATTA
>CAKOAT010557376.1:317559-341812 GCA_932364175.1 Eruca vesicaria subsp. sativa
GTTATGAGGGATTAGCCCCAACTATGGATTGTTGAGTTGTTATATTCATTATCCAAATGAACCCTAATGCTTACTCTAGACTTGCTACCTAGAGTATTGATTATGGAGTGACTAATCTAATAGTCATCTTCCTGAAATCATTTGGCTAAACCCAGACTCTATTAAGGCACGATGCGACAGCCGGTCTTATAGAAATTCTCTGGTGAACAAAGTTCGACCCGATCTGATACTTAATATCGATTGATGCTCTTCTAGAGTTATCAATCGACGACAGCTTATATCGATCGACACTCCGATAGCAACATCGATCGATGCAGTCGGCAATCAGATCAATGGACGAGTCTAACTAGCGACAGCTATAGATTTGTCAAAGGATTGAAGTTCTCATATATTTGCAAGCAATTCGTTAAGACATCCATAGATTTATAATCCTGATTTTCTGAATAGTAACCTTGAATCTAACTATTTCCTTCATTGTTTTCAAAACCCAAAACCTATTCTCTTTACCAACTTACCATTGCTACTTATTTTATTTACTGTTTTAAACCTTTTTCAACCTAGCTCAATCACTTAGGATTATATATTTTGTGTCTCTAGTTCCTTGTGGATTCGATCACTAAGTAATATGATTGAACCTCTTATTTGAGAGAGTAAAATCACTCCTTCGGGTAATTTGAGTGATATCACATGCGTTTAGAAAACCTCTGCCAAACTTCAGAGTGAAACTCGATGATTTGCCAAAGTCATAAAGATGTTTTCCAACTTGAAAAAATAAAGTTTCATGTAAGAGTCATAAAATTATACGAAAAATCTTTAGGCATCTAAGCATTGCTCCCTTTTTCCGTTGAACCAAGTGAGTCATGGAATAATATCAAAATATTTGTGAAAGAGAACAATCAAAAACAAAAGTAGCAGCAATAGAGAACACGTCCTCCTTGCTCGCTGACTGATCCTATTCTTGGTTAACTGATTCATTCCGCTCAAAAAACCCGCTAAAACGTTTAGCGACTAGTTCTCTGTGAAATAACCTTTGGTAAAACTCCGTGAGTTACTCCAAGAAACTATCACCGAAGAATCAAAAACGAAGCGGAAAGGTTTCTCAAAAATCTGCGGAAACATTGTTATCGCCATGGGTCGTGTCAATTTACTAAATTCATCACCCGTTACTTATGAGAAAAATCCTTTGTATAGTCAGGATCATGTCATAACGAAGTAACTTTCGAAAGTAAACGTAACATATTTTACGAAAAAGTACTTTCCTTATAGCAAAAACCAAGCTATACGATTCGACGCTGGACGACCAATCTAAAGTTTGTTTCCTCGAACCACGATCTGAAAGATCTCGCACCACGGTGATATACCATGATTTTGACCCGCTTTTAGCCATGATATTGATATGTTTTTATGAGTTTTATATATGTTTTGGAGTCTATTAGGATGATTTAGGTGCCCTTTTGGAGCTTAAAGGAGAGTTTTCCGAGATGACTATGAAGATCAGACAATAAGGAAACATATCGATCGATACACACCCTGTGTAATAGATCGATGACGCTTCTATTGAAGATGAAGTCGAGATACTCCATCGATCCATGTACACCATGAACCATCGATCGATATGATGCGTGGAGAACAAGTCCAACTTGGCCGACTTGAAGCCCAAGTCTTCCCAATATTACAATAATGCCCCTGACGAGTTTTTAACCTAATGGAACTCTTATTTATAGTTTTTGCCATTGTGTTTGGCTAGAAATGCCTTTTATGCTTTTGAATGTTTCTATTGTTCTAGTTACTTTTGTACTTGAAAAGTTTTTCATACTTTTCTTGTTACTTTGTTATATTCTATACTTAGCAATAAAGTATTTATTTTCATCTTAATTTCTTAAAGGTTATAGAATTCTAGATTTAGAGGAAACACACAAAGAGATTTGTTGTTCCAAGAACCAAAAGTTCAATCCTCTAATCTTTAAGTTTCTATTATTACCTAGCTGTTATAAATCTCTTAGCTATGTCTGAGTAGATTTCTTTGTTAGATTTAGGGTTCAAATAGTTATGAGGGATTAGCCCCAACTATGTAATGTTGAATTATTGATATTCATTATCCAAATGAACCCTAATGCTTACTCTAGATTAGCTACCTAGAGTATAATCATGGATGTGATTTAACTTGATAATCATTTTCCTAAAATCATTTAGCATGAGCTTAGATCCTCTACGGTTGTGCGAGAGCCGGTCTATGATCTTGGTGAACACAGTTTTGATTCGATCTTATGCTATATCGATCGATACTCCTATAGAGTTATCGATCGACGACAACCTATATCGTCCGATCTGGCGATCGTACCATCAGTCGATATTGCCGGCAATAAGATCAATGGATGTGTCTATTTAGCGACTGCTATTAGATCTGTCTAAGAATCAAAGTTCTCATATATCTTGCATGCAATTCATTAAAACATCTATAGCATTATAATCCTAATTATCTGAATAGTAACCTTGAATCTAACTACTTCCTTTTGTTTTAAACCTTAATCCATTCTCTTAAGCAACTTATCATTGCTTACAAAACTGCAATTTACTATTTTAAACCTAATCAACCTATGAGAGAGTAATTCACTTCTTAGGGTTAAACATTTGAGTGATATCAAATCAGGCGCCGTTGCCGGGGAACTTTGAAAACATTAGATTTAATCTGATTAGGTCTAGGTTACTTTTCTTTAATTGTTTAATTATCTTCTGACACCAAAAAAATTTTCTTGTCTTTTTCAGGTACATGCTCAGTAGTACTAGAAGCAACAAGAACAAACACCTTTTGTACTCATAAGATCTTCACGGCTTGGAACGTAGCATCCGCAAAGACCTACGCTCCACATCGCTCGATATCAACAACGGTTCATCGACCGATACCTTTCACCCGACATCGATCGATATATCTCATCTTACATCGATCGATACTAACCGGCAAGACATGGTAGCGCCTATTATTCTCACTACCGATAAGAATGGAGACCTGCGTGATCAAGATGGTCACTTGCGTACTGCAGCAGGTCAGAAGTTGAACGCTCAGAAGGAGATCATACCTGAGCAAGAGACTGCACCTACATACATCATTCAACCTAGAGAAGAGGCTAACCAAGCTAGATCTTTGGCTGAGTATAACCGTCCAGATAAGTTCTATTCCAACAAATCAGCCATCCGCCCCCCTGCTATTCAGAGAGGAGATTTCGATCTTAAGCCGCAGTACTACACCCTTGTAGGACAAATACCCTTCTGTGGGTTGTCCAATGAGCATCCTATGGACCATCTGGAGAGGTTCGAGGAGCTCATAACCGTCATAAAAGCCAATGGAGTCCGTCAAGACTATCTTCTCTGGAAGCTTTTCAAGTACTCTTGATATACCATGATTTTGACCCACTTTTAGTCATGGTATTGAAATGTTTTTATGTATATTTACTACAATATAGGGTCTATTTAAAGTATTTACAGGTTCATGTACGTTCTGGAGAAATATGGTGATTTTGGTCTCTTTTGGAGCCTTTAAGTGCAGAACTGCGCAGACGCGTCAGATGTTTAGATATGGGTGGAGACCTTCCGATGGTGCGATTTATCTGATCTTTTGACACAAGATAGAGCTTTGGGTTAGCTTTCCAGTCCCACCGCTTTGGGGTCCATCCAACGGTTATATCAGAAGTTATGCCCGTTTTACTGAAGAGTGGTCAGTCTGCCTCGCGATAGAAGGCTGCCGAGAAGATATGTGCATGTCAATCGATGGGAGACACTTCATATAGTTGATATGGATGCCAGAATGCGGGCCAAGTATACTTCGGGACCAACTGAAGCCCAGAAGAAACCTAAATTACCAGAATGCCCTTGGACGACCAAAAACCTTATTAATGTTATTTGCAAGACATTGTTGACGGCTATGCTATCTACGCTTTCTTTTCATCTTTTGTTTTGATTATTCTTAGTGAGGAGAGAAGAGGGGAACTCCTTCAGAATCCTCTTGGAACTCCATTGGAATTATCTTTATTTATTTATTATATTATTATTCAGACTATGATTTGTGTTTCTTCTATCATGTCTGAGTAGTTCATCTTGTTAGGTTTAGGGATTTCATGAGCTTAATGTCAAACTGAATATCAATTAGGATTGCTAGAATATCTATAGATCTCTACACCAGGGTGATTTGTAATACTAGGATCTGGAGTAATTAGGATATCACGATAGTGTGACTGACTGCTTGAACCTAGAATCATAGGACAATTGAGATCCACGAAAGTGCAGTCAATTAACGGAACCCGAATCCTGCTGGATTAGATACTTAGGCACATATGAGAATTTGGTCTAGGAATCTAGTTGAACATAATCGATTAGGTCGTTAATGCTTGTCTGAGGTAATATCGATCGATACTGAGGCCATAGTATCGATCGATACTCACTTCTTGTTCGCATGCGAAAGGTGGAACAAGGACTTAGACATCTGATTAGTAATTGCATTGATAGATGGATTACTTACTTATTAAAATCGGTTCTAGAATGAATCTATAAGCTGTTAGCATCTTGAATTGTTGTTTTGAATCTCTTGATTGATAAATCCCTAGGTCTAGCTATTTCTCCTTATTGCTTATAAACTCAACCAATCGAACAACTACTTTGTTCACATTGCTTTTATTTACTGTTTTATAAATTGTTTACCTAGTTTAACTTTGATTTCTATAGTCTATTGTGTGCTCCTTCTCTCTGTGGATTTGATCCCTAAGTACTATGATTGAAGCTCTTATTTGACAGAGTAATTCACTCCTTAGGGTTAAACATTTGAGTGATATCAAATTAGGCGCCGTTTCCGGGGAGCAAGGATTCGCCATTAGACTTGAGCAAGGAATATAGGCAGTTGAGACGAGAGTGAAATCTAGGAAACCCTATATTCCCAAGCACCTCAAGAGAGAAATTAACAAAGTGGAACTTGATGGATTTCACAAAAGGGTGAATAGGGTTCCCAAGAATATGTCTTTCGAGGATGCATATTAAAAGTGCAGACTTGGCAATTTCTTCAGAGAAAGCAGAGAGACAGATAAGGACATTGAGCTGCTATTCAACAAGACATGTCGTAAGCCTAGTAGAACTCTGAAGAAGGAGCAAGATTCAGGGAAGTTTCTGATTCCATGCTGTATACATAACCATGATTTGCCAACCGCCCTCTGCGATATGGGATCTGTAGTCTGCATCTTGGCAATAGACACTGTTGAAGTAATAGGATTAGAGGTGGAACCTTCTAAAGATAGTTTCACTTTCGTAGACAGCACCAGAGTTGATTCAGAAGGCATCATCAAGAATGTTAGAGTGGAGATAGGGGATTGCACTGTTCCAGTAGACTTTCATGTCATGGAGATTAAACCAGGCACAAAAAAATCACTTCTCTTCGGAAGAGCCTTCATGGCTACAGTGGGAGCAGTTTGTGATCTTAAGAAGAACAGAATGTGCCTGACTAATGTTGATGAAACTGTCTTCTATCATCCTTTGAAAAAGAAGACCGATGAGAAGTTTATTTCATGCATAGAGATGTATGAAGATCCAGCACCTAAAGATGGTTCAAACCACGCGTCAACAAAGCCAGAATCACCATCGATCGACAATCATCATTCAGCATCGGTCGACAAACAGCCTTCAGAATCGATCGACACGAAGCATTCAACATCGACCTATACCCTCTGTATTTCAGAACAGATTGAGACTTAAGAATCTAAGTCTGGGGGAAGGAAAAAGAGTAGGAAGAAGAAAAAGAAAAGGAATGAAGATGCAGATTTCCTATCACTAGTTCCTTCACAAGGTCAAGAGGGAAGTCTTGAGTATAAAGTGCGCTGCAAAGGAAGTTCTGAACCTTTTGCCAAGGTTAGGGTGTTATGTGATCCAGAGCTGAGAGATAAAGGAGAAGTATCTGCCAGAGCTTTTACCAACTACATCAACAAACTGAGGAAGAGAGACACTGAGACTTGTTCTGGAGCAAGTTCACATCTTCACCCGGACTAAATCAGATCTCTAAAAGTCAAGCTAATGACTAAAATAAGCGCTGAGTGGGAGGCAACCCACTATTAGGTAATTTTCAATACGGTTTTATTTTCATTTATTACTGATATTTTGTTTTCTTAGGATTTCAGGTATTAGGAAAAAGATTCAAGGAAGATGAGTTCTGCACCAGCTATCGACAGACAACCGGCCGGTGTCACTCGACAGATCATCACAAGTATTGATCGCCACTTAACTATGTTGATCGATCCTCACATCAAAGCAGGTATACAGTCTTTCTTTGTTAAATTTTTCCTTATGATTTATTGTCCCACCAATCTTAGGTTGTATAACATTGGTCACAGTGTTATTTGAGTCGTGGGGAGGTTCTACTAATATTAGGTTTGAGTTAGATATTTAAAATAAAAACCTGAGTAGACGATTTCCTTGGATATCGACCGATTAGAGCATGTCGATATCGATCGATAGTACATCACTTACATCGACCGATGGTAACTCTTTTTCATCGATCGATACTTAATCTGGTCAGGTATATCGTTCTTACTTGTTACATTTCGTACTTATGCTTTATGATTTTCACCTTACCACCGACTGTGTTACACTGGGGACAGTGTAATTTAAGTCTGGGGGGATTACTAACGTTTATCTACTTTATGGGTCTTATTTAAAATGTTTTCAAAAAGTTTTTATTGAGTCAAGAAGGGGATGATGATCTATTTCGATTTATTACTTGTCATATACCCACTCTTTAGACCAGTCTTAGATTTACTGACTGCAGAAGTACTAGAGATACTAAAGGGGATCAACCTGTCAACTATGTTTGCACTTGCTGAGATCGTTTGAAGGAACCAAAGCTGGCCTCCAACCTAATATTGACTTGATTTGCTTGTCTTGGGGATTGGTATACAAGGGATCGGAATCCTCCTGCAAGTCTGAAAGGTACAAGTTTGTAAATTTTTGGTTTCCTTCTCTCCTTCCTTTGGCATCCAAAAAGAGAAAAATAAAAAGATTGAGATGATTTCCTGAGAGGCAGAGGGAGAGGTACATTACCTATGACCCCAGTATTCTAAATCAAAGTAATGATCACATATTGTGGAAGCGAGGGAGAGGTAAATTACCTATGACCCCACTATTTGCCTACACTTTGTCAAAAGAACTACAAAAAGTAGAAAGATCAAGAAGATGAACATCACTTGTTCATTGGGATTGATAGATAAAAATATATATATATATATTGGGATTCAGAGAAGGGAGATATAGGGAGAAAAGAAACTAGAATAAGACTACCTATTTACTCAGAAACTTGCTTGAGTTGAATCCAAGTGTTCCTTGATCGATACTCCCAAGGTAAAGCCTGCACTTTTATTTTATGCAAGAAATGAGGTTAGTAGAGGGGATTGTCAGACAGGATCTGTTGAGTTGTTGACTAGGTGAATTTTGTTGCTATACTAGGATATTGTATAATGTGCTTCTAAGGTTATGATGTTTATGATTTAGTTTGCACTACTAGAGAGATGGTGACTGAGTTTTTCAAAATATTTTGTGTCCCTGCTGTTTTCAAACCTCTTTCAGAGAGACTGCTTGTATGTTTTGCTTGAGGACAAGCAAAAGGGTAAGTTTGGGGGAGTTGATATACCATGATATTGACCCACTTTTAGTCATGGTATTGATATTTTTTATGTATATTTACTACAATATAGAGTCTGTTTAGAGAATCTACAGGTTCAGGTACGTTCTGGAGAAATATGGTGATTTTGGTTTCTTTTGGAGCCTTTAAGTGCAGAACTGCGCAGACGCGTCAGATGGTTAGATATGGATGGAGACCTTCCCATGGTGAAATTTAACGGATCTTATGACCCAAGATAGAACTTTGAGTTAGATTTCCAATGCCACCGGTTTGGGGTCAATCCAACGGTTAGATCAGAAGTTATGCCCGTTTTACTGAAGAGTGGTCAGTGTGCCTCGCGAGAGAAGTCTGTCGAGTAGATATGTGCATGTCGATCGATGGGAGACACTTCATATTGATCGATATGGATGCCAGAATGCGGGTCAAGTGTATTTCGAAACCAACTGAAGCCCATAAGAAACCTAAATTACCAGAATGCCCTTGGACGACCAAAAACCCTATTTATGTTATTTGCAAGCCATTGTTGACGGCTATGCTATCTACGCTTTCTTTTCATCTTTTGTTTTGATTATTATTAGTGAGGAGAGAATAGGGGAACTCCTTCAGAGTCCTCTTGGAACTCCATTGGAATTATCTTTATTTTCTTATTCTATTATTATTCAGACTATGATTTGTGTTTCTTCTATCATGTCTGAGTAGTTCATCTTGTTAGGTTTAGGGATTTCATGAGCTTAATGTCAAACTGAGTATCAGTTAGGATTTCTAGAATATCTATAGATCTCTACACAAGGGTGATTTTTTATACTAGGATCTGGAGTAATTAGGATATCACGATAGTGTGACTGATTGCTTGAACCTAAAATCATAGGACAATTCAGATGCACGAAAGTGCAGTCAATTAACGGAACCATCCTGCTGGATTAGATACTTAGGCGCATATGAGAATTTGGTCTAGGAATCTAGTTGAACATAATCGATTAGGTCGTTAATGCTTGTCTGAGGTAATATCGGGATACTCAGGCCATAGTATCGATCGATACTCACTTCATGTTCGCATGCGAACGGTGGAACAAGGACTTAGACATCTGATTAGTAATTGCATTGATAGATGGATTACTTACTTATTAAAATCAAGTTCTAGAATGAATCTATAAGCTGTTAGCATCTTGAATTGTTGTTTTGAATCTCTTGATTGATAAATCCCTAGGTCTAGCTATTCCTCCTTATTGTTTATAAACTCAACCAATCGAACAACTACTTTGTTCACATTGCTTTTATTTACTGTTTTATAAATTGTTTACATAGTTTAACTTTGATTTCTATAGTCTATTGTGTGCTCCTGCTCTCTGTGGATTCGATTCCTAAGTGCTACGATTGAACCTCTTATTGAGAGAGTAATTCAGTCCTTAGGGTTAAACATTTGAGTGATGTCAACTCTCTATCTGGAGAAGCTTTGCAGTGGCTTAGACAACTACCACCAGGTTCTCTCACAACTTGGAGTGACATTAAGAACGCATTCCTGCGTAACTTATTTGATGAGTCACGCGCTGAAGAATGGAGGAAAAAGATTGCTACATTCACTCAGAATCCTGAAGAGTCATTCAAAGTTGCATGGAACAGATTCAAGTCCTACCAAAGAGATTGCCCACACCACGGTTTCAACAAAGTGCAACTTCTTTACACTTTCTACGGAGACATCACATTGGATTATCAGAGAGCTCTTGATACAGCTAGTGATGGCAACTTCAACACCAGGAATCCACAAGAGGCTATGAAGTTAATTGATAACTTAGCTTCCAGCAACAGCACGAAGAAATTCATGAAGACAAAAGCTACATCATTCCTTGGGAAAGAATATATCAATGAAGTACAAGCACAGCTGGATACCATTCAGAAGTTACTAAACAAGCAGATCTGTTCAGTGGAGGATGCAGAAACTGCATGTGAAGATTATATAGAATAAGATGTGAACTAGGTCAGTGGAGCTGGTTTTCAGAGGTCTGGTAACCAAGGAGGATACATAAACTACACAGGCCAGAGAAGCAACTTCAACCAAAATTCACAGAAGCCCAACACCTTCAGCAGCAGCAACCCCAACAACAACAGGAGCTATGGAAACTCATTCTACTCCAACCCACACCCACCCACCCAAGATACTAAACTGAAGGAGATGCTTGACAAGGTCCTTGAGAGTCAGCAGAAACTCCAGACAGACTTCAATGGGAAGATCGACTCCGTCTACAAACCCTCCAAACCAAGCTAGATGCTTTAAACACTCATATGAAGAGGCTGGAGACTCAGGTGTTTCAGACAGTAGAAGCCCTAAAGAAACAGGAGCTTGCCAACAACCATAACATCAATGCTGTCCTGGATGATGAATTTTGGCAAGAGGTAGTAGAAGAGATTCAGGAATCTAATGATGAGAGAGACTGCGTTCACGACTACTATCGATCAATATCACCCCATGATCATCGACCAATACGTTCCCATGTACATCGATTGATAGACTTTGATGAGTGTCGATTGATGGATTTTTACGAGTACCCGTACGAGTGCAGTACCGTCCAGACTATGCCTCACGAAGCCTTCGCAGTACCCCAACGCCGAGTGCAACTCCCCAAGATAGATGGTGCACGTATTGACGCATTCCGGGAGCGGTATTACACTACTAGAATCCCTCAGAAAGCCATCTTGTATAGACCTACGAATATCTTCGAGTCCATAGAGATAGAAAAGGAAACTACTTGAAGAGTTCTCAGAAAAAGGAAAGAGAAGATACCGAAGCCTTATAAAAGGGAAGCTACTGAGATGGAATTGTCAAGCTTCAGAAAAGGAGTTCTCAGAATACCTAAAGAGAAACCTTTTGAAGAAGCCTACTTTTCACACAGATTGTGGATGTTCTTTAGAGAAACAAGAGAGGCAGAAGAAGACACAAAGAGGATGTTTCATCAAGTTAGAGAGAGTCTAAAGAAGAAGACCACACTGGAGAAGAAGAGCGATCCAGGGAAGTTCACAATACCTTGTTCCATCAGAGGTGTTGAGTTCCCTCGTACCCTATGTTATACAGGATCTGGAGTCAGCATCCTACCCAAGCTTATGGCAGACCAGCTAGGTCTGAAGATCGAGCCTACTGAAGAATCCTTCATCTTTGTGGATTGTTCTTAGCAGAACTCTAGAGGAATAGTAAGAAACCTTGAGGTACAGATTGGAGATGCCCTAATTACTACAAACTTCCATGTCCTAGCCAACAAACTCAACTTCAAGACTTCTCTACTACTTTGAAGAGCCTTCTTAGCCACAGTTGGAGCCGTTTGTGATCTCAAATCCAACAAGCTATGTATAACCTTCATCAACCCTACCATCCACTACAATCATGTTTCAGTCATCAAGTTTCCAAGGATGAAGAACCCAGCACTCGTAGCAACATGTTTCTGTGCCCACGAGTATGATTCCATGGCCGAGTACGAAACAGATCCAGACGTATCGACCGATGGCAGCCTTTTACCATCGACTGATACCAGTCGACCCGCGTCGACCGATGGCTACACATGGTCATTGATCGACAAGCTATTCCAGAAGATCGCGGACGAGTTTCCAGACGGCGATTTTGGCACCAATGATTGGGAGAACGATCATTACATGCCCGAGCTAGCCAGCATCAATACTCAGGAGGAGTACGATGCAGATTATGAAGAGGAAAGAGCCACCGAGTATAGATTTCTTCGAGAAGACGAAGTTCGACTTCCCCTCCCATCTTTCATCTTCCGACCATCGACCAATAGAGACCCTTCTCCATCGACCGATATGCCCCAACCCAGTTCGCTCAAACGACGTTTTGAATCAACGAGCGACGAACCTTACTGCGCACCAGTCTATGTCCCACACGAACCACGAGACGGAAATTACTCGATTGGAAGCTGGGCGAGCAGTTATCATGAGAGTTTTGCAGTAGATACAGCACCACTACCATCCGCGATCCAACCTGAAGCACCCGTATCGACCGGCACGGAGCACCAGCCATCGACCGACATGTTCCTCAACAGATCGACAGATGCACCAGCTCCACCATCGATAGATACAACATCTACACCATCCGAGGTACAAACACATAGAATTGATTTTACATTACGAACTCTGGATGAATATGGTATTTTCAAGGATCCAGAAGGTCATGCACGAGCGCTAGATGGAAGAATCATTCCATTAGCCATCCTTCAGATGGCTAATGGGCCAGTCAACCCTTCCACCCAACAACCCCGTTACCCTTACGATCAGCAACAATTTCAGCAAGCATCGACCGATACATGGAGACGTGCCTCGACCAATATACAACGCGAATTTGGGAAGTGAGCTTTCAAAAACGGAGTTCGTCGTTTCTTTTGGGAAAAGAAAGACGAATATGGAGTCTACAGAGATGAGAGTGGTTATGTGATATACCATGAATTTGACCCACTTTTGGTCATGGTATTGATATTTTTTTATGTATATTTACTAAAATATAGAGTCTATTTAGAGTATTTAAAGGTTCAGGTACGTTCTGGAGAAATATGGTGATTTTGGTGTCTTTTGGAGCCTTTAAGTGCAGAACTGCGCAAACGAGCCAGATGTTTAGATATGGATGGAGACCTTACCATGGTGCGCTTTAGCTGATATTTTGACACAAGATAGAGCTTTGAGTTATCTTTCCAATGACACCAGTTTGAGGTCAATCCAACGGTTAGATCAGAGGTTATGCCCATTTTACTGGAGAGTGGTCAGTCTGCCTCGCGAGAGAAGGCTGCCGATAAATATATATGCATGTCGATCGATGGGAGACACTTCATATCGATCGATATGGATGCCAAAATGCGGGCCGAATATATTTCATGACCAACTTAAGCCCAGAAGAAACCTAGATTACTAGAATACCCTTGGAAAACCAGAAACCCTATTTATGTTATTTGCAAGCCATTGTTGACGGCTACGCTATCAACGCTTTATTTTTCATCTTTTGTTTCATTGGTCTTAGTGAGGAGAGAAGAGGGGAACTCCTTCAGAGTCCGCTTGGAACTCCATTGGAATTATCTTTATTTTCTTATTCTATTATTATTCAGACTATGATTTTGTGTTTCTTCCATCATGTCTGAGTAGTTCATCTTGTTAGGTTTAGGGATTTCATGAGCTTAATGTTAAACTAAATATCAATTAGGATTGCTAGAATATCTATAGATCTCTACACCAGGGTGATTTGTAATACTAGGATCTGGAGTAATTAGGATATCATGATAGTGTGACTGATTGCTTGAACCTAGAATCATAGGACAATTGAGATGCACGAAAGTGCAGTCAATTAACGTAACCCAAATCCTGCTGGAATAGATACTTAGGCGCATATGAGAATTTGGCCCAGGAATCTAGTTGAACATAATCGATTAGGTCGTTAATGCTTGTCTGAGGTAATATCGATCGATACTCGGGCCATAGTATCGATCGACACTCACTTCTTGTTCGCATGCGAAAGGTGGAACAAGGACTTAGACATCTGATTAGTAATTGCGTTGATAGATGGATTGTTGTTTTGAATCTCTTGATTGATAAATCCCTAGGTCTAGCTATTTCTCTTTATTTTTTATAAACTCAACCAATCGAACAACTACCTTGTTCACATTGTTTTTATTTACTGTTTTATAAACTGTTTACCTAGCTTAACTTTGATTTCTATAGCCTATTGTGTTCTCATGTTCTCTGTCGATTCGATCCCTAAGTACTACAACTGAACATCTTATTTGAGAGAGTAATTCACTCCTTAGGTTTAAACATTTGAGTGATATCAAATTAGGCGCCATTGCCGGGGAGAAAGGATTCGCCATTAGACTTGATTAATAGGTTTAGTCTAGGTTTTATTTACTGTTATAGTTACTTACTGAAAATTTTTCTTGACTTTCAGGTACATACATGTCTATTAGTACCAGAAGCAGCAAGGAGGAATTACTTTTTATCTCAGATCCTACAAGATTGGAGCGTTCGATCCGCAAAGAAAAACGTTCCCTATCGATCGATAACAACACTTTTTCGTCGATCGGTACTCGCCCACCCACATCTACCGAAGCTACCCTTCTGTCGAACGATATTTCCCACCCAACATCGATCGATACTTCACCTTGAAGATCGATCGATACTGAGCAGCGAGACATGGTTGCGACGATATCACTTGTACGAGATGAGAATGGAGACTTGCATGACCAGGAAGGTCATCTGTGTAATGCAGCAGGTCAGAAGATAGATAAAGAAGGAACTGCAATCCTTGAGCCATCTGCTACCACTAAGGATGCTAGAGTTTCTCGCAAGAGAACGCTAGCAGAGTTCATCAGGCCTGGAGAGTTATATACCAACATGTCTGCTATCTGAGTACCTCTTGAAGTCCCAGAATTTCCAGTACACCCCAAACACCTCCTTCATGTGAGTGAGCACCCTTATTGCGGTCTGCCTCATGAAAATCCCGTGGACCATATTCAGACACTAGAAGACTATACGTCTGGAATCAAGAAGAATGAAGCAACGAAAGACTACATCATCTGCAAGTTGTTCATGTTTTAACTTTCTGGGGATGCTAAACGTTAGCTGAGGTGTCTACGACCATGATCTCTCACTACATGGAATGATGTCAGGAATGCATTCATTAATGAATTCTTCGATGATGCAAGGGCTGAAGAGATAAGAGATAAGATTTGGACACTCTCAAGGACCTACAAAAGCTTTCAGAAGCTCTTGGGAGAGGTTTATGGGATACACAAAGAATTGTCCACATCATGGTTTTACGGAGATTCGATTATTAAAGAAGTTCCACTGGAGTGTTGATGTAAGCTACGGTGTTATGATGGATACTGCCAGCGAAGGAAGCTTTCAGACAAGGACCATAGAGGAAGCTAAGAGGCTGATGGAGAACATGGTGTCTAGCAACAGTGTCAAAAATCTGGATATACACACGATAAAATCAGCTGCAAAGGATAGTGACAAGAATGTTGAGGCTGAGACTGGTTCTGTACATGAAGTTTCATGGGTGCAACAAGCTACATACCAGGATGAGGATGAGATGGAGTTTACGCTAGAGAAGCTCTTGAACGAACATCAAGAGATGACTGAGCGTTTCAATCTGAAATTGGATTTTTTCTGCAAAGATTTGAATGGAAGGTTAGAAACCTTAGATAGCCATGTTAAGATGAACGCTTATCATACTGCAGAAGCTGTGAAGCAAGAAGCTTTGGTCAAAAAGAAAGCTGTGGAAAGTGAGAGGCCCCAGGTTGATGACATCCTCGATATTGGATTGGAGAAAATATTTGAGCAGGAGAAGCTGAAAGAAAATGCTTTTCAAGTCGAAAGCTCTATGTCTATAAGCAGCTCGTACTTGTGTCGACCGACACAAACACCCGAGCATCGCTCGACATCATCACCTGAGCGTCGACCGATACAATGTGATGTGCATCGATCGACACCACTTTTGGGATCAGATAAGTTTGTTGGCATTCAAAACCACTCCAACTTTACCGCTCAACACCGACATCCTCCCACCCTACTTCGAGTTAAAACAGCTGCTGTTGATCGACAGGAGAAGCAGAACATTGATCGACAGGAGAAGCAGAACATCGATCGACAGGAGAAGCAGAACATCGATCGACATCCGCCCATGCCATGTCGAGTTAGTTTACCAGATCTTGATGCACACCGCTTGAAGGAACTCGAAACCCATCTCAGACTCCAGTTTTCTTCAACGCAAGAGAGAAGATGAATCAGCAATCTGCAGAAGCATCAAAGCAAGGGAAATAAACCCTAGCTGAAACCTCTTTTGTTGAGAATGTCGATCGACGACATTCACCAGGTATCAAACGACAGCAAGGGGATGGATACGAAACTGCCATAGATAGTCAGGTAACGAAAGATGAGATTCAAGTTGCAACGAGAGTGAAATCTAGGAAACCCTATATTCCCAAGCACCTCAGGAGAAAAATTAACAAAATGGAACTTGATGGATTTCAAGGGTGAAGAGGGTTCCCAAGAATATGTCTTTCGAGGATGCATATTATAAGTACAGACTTGGTAATTTCTTCAGAGAAAGCAGAGAGACAGATAAGGACATTGAGCTGCTATTCAACAAGATATGTCGTACGCCTAATAGAACTCTGAAGAAGGAGCAAGATCTAGGGAAGTTTCTGATTCCATGCTGTATACATAACCATGATTTGCCAACCGCCCTCTGCAATACTGGATCTGCAGTCAGCATCATGGCAATAGACACTGCTCAAGTAATAGGATTAGAGGTGGAACCTTCTAAAGATAGTTTCACTTTCGCAGACAACACCAGAGTTGATTCAGCAGGCATCATCAAGAATGTTAAAGTGGAGATAGGGGATTGCACTGTTCCAGTGGACTTTCATGTCATGGAGATTAAACTAGGCTCAAAACATTCGCTTCTCTTTAGAAGAGCCTTCATGGCTACAGTGGGAGCAGTTTGTGATCTTAAGAAGAACAGGATGTGCCTGAATAATGTTGATGAAACTATCTTCTATCATCCTTTGGAAAAGAAGACCGATGAGAAGTTTATTTCATGCATAGAGATGTTTGAAGATCCAGCTCCTAAAGATGGTTCAACCCGCGAGTCAGCAAAACCAGAATCAACATCGATGGACAATCACCATTCAGCATCGGTCGACAAGCAGCCTTCAGAATCGATCGACACGAAGCATTCAACATCGATCGATACCCTCTGTATTTCAGAACAGACCGAGACTGAAACGTCTAAGTCTGGGAGAAGGACAAGGAGTAGGAAGAAGAAAAACAAAATGAATGCAGATGCAGATTTCCTATCACTAGTTCCTTCACAAGGCCAAGAGGGAAGTCTTGAGTATAAAGTGCGCTGCAAAGGAAGTTCTGAACCTTTTGCAAAAGTTAGAGTGTTATGTGATCCAGAGGTGAGAGATAAAGGAGAAGTATCTGCCAGAGCTTTTACCAACTACATCAACAAACTGAGGAAGAGAGACACTGAGACTTGTTCTGGAGCAAGTTCACATCTTCACCCGGACTAAATCAGATCTCCAGAAGTCAAGCTAATGACTAAAATAAGCGCTGAGTAGGAGGCAACCCACTGTTAGGTAATTTTCAATATGGTTTTATTTTCATTTATTACTGATATTTTGTTTTCTAAGGATTTCAGGTATTAGGAAAAAGATTCAAGGAAGATGAGTTCTGCGCCAGCTATCAACAGACAACCGGCTGGTGTCACTCGACAGATCATCACAAGTATTGATCGCCACTTAACTGTGTTGATTGATCCTCACATCAAAGCAGGTATACAATCTTTCTTTGTTAAATATTTTTCCTTATGGTTTATTGTCGCACCAATCTTGGGCTATATAACATTGGTCACAGTGTTATTTAAGTCTGGGGGAGGTTCTACTAATATTATGTTTGAGTTAGATGTTTAGAATAAAAACCCGAGTAGACGATTTCCTTGGATATCGACCGATTAGAGCATGTTGATATCGATCGACAGTACATCACTTGCATCGATCCGATGGTAACTCTATTTCATCGATCGATACTTAATCCGGTCAGGTAAATTGTTCTTACTTGTTACATTTCGTACTTCTCCTTTATGATTTTCACCTTACCACCGACTGTGTTACACCGGGGACAGTGTAATTTAAGTCTGGGGGGGGGGATTACTAACGTTTATCTACTTTATGGGTCTTATTTAAAATGTTTTAAAAAAATTTGTATTGAGTCAAGAAGGGGATGATGATCTATTTCGATTTATTACTTGTCATCTAACCACTCTTTAGACCAGTCTTAGATTTAATGACTGCAGAAGTACTAGAGATACTAAAGTGGATCAACCTGTCAACTATGTTTGCACTTGCTGAGAATGTTTGAAGGAACCAAAGCTGACCACCTAGTATTGACTTGATGTGCTTGTCTTGGGGAGAAGGAAAATATAAGGGGAAAAGAAACAATAATAAGACTGCCTATTTACTCAGATATCTGCTGGAGTGAGAGTCCACGTGTCCTTTGATCGATATTCCCAGTGTAAAGCCTGCACTTTTATTTTATGTAAGAAATGAGGTTAGTAGAGGGGATTGTCAGACAGGATCTGTTGAGTTGTTGACAAGGTGAATTTGGTTGCTATACTAAGATATTGTATAATGTGCTTCTAAGGTTAGGATGTTTATGATTATGTTTTCACTACTAGAGAGATGGTGACTGAGTTTTTTAAATCTTTTTAGTCCCTGCTGTTTTCAAACCTCTTTCAGAGAGACTGCCTGTATGTTTTGCTTGATGACAAGCAAAACGGTAAGTCTGGGGAAGTTGATATACCATGGTTTTAACCCACTTTTGGTCATGGTATTTATATGTTTCTATGTATATTTACTACAATATAGAGTCTGTTTAGAGTATTTACAGGTTCAGGTACGTTCTGGAGAAATATGGTGATTTTGGTGCCTTTTGGAGCCTTTAAGTGCAGAACTGCGCCGACGCGTCAGATGTTTAGATATGGATGGAGACCTTACCATGGTGCGATTTAGATGATCGTTTGACATAAGATAGAGCTTTGAGTTACCTTTCCAATGCCACCAGTTTGAGGTTAATCCAACGGTTAGATTAGAAGTTATGCCCATTTTACTGAAGAGTGGTCAGTCTGCCTCGCGAGAGAAGGCTGCCGAGAAGATATGTGCATGTCGATCGATGGGAGACAATTCATATCGATCGATATGGATGCCAAAATGTGGGCCGAGTATATTTCATGACCAACTGAATCCCAGAAGAAACCTAAGGCCATAGTATCGATTGATACTCACTTCTTGTTCGCATGCGAAAGGTGGAACAAGGACTTAGACATCTGATTAGTAATTGCATTGATAGATGGATTATTTACTTATTAAAATCGAGTTCTAGAATGAATCTGTAAGCTGTTAACATCTTGAATTGTTGTTTTGAATCTCTTGATTGATAAATCCCTAGGTCTAGCTATTTCTCTTTATTGTTTATAAACTCAACCAATCGAACAACTACCTTGTTCACATTGTTTTTATTAACTGTTTTATAAACTGTTTACCTAGCTTAATTTTGATTTCTATATTCTATTGTGTGCTCCTGCTCTCTGAGGATTCGATCCCTAAGTACTACAATTGAACCTCTTATTTGAGAGAGTAATTCAGTCCTTAGGGTTAAACATTTGAGTGATATCATTATGCACGAAGCATCAATGGTGACATCATCCATGTCTACAAAGAAGACATTTAGAAGCTGCTTAATAGAGCCAAAATGTTTGAGCGCTCTTGTTTCTGTTTACCAGAGCATGATGAACCATATGCTAAAGGAGTTCCAGTTTGCAAGCTCTACACACAAGCAGAGGTCACACACATGCTAAATGAAAGAACCAGTGAACACAACTGGGAGAAAGCAGGATTGAGCTTAGAACATGAGAAAGTCATCTCGAGACTTCAAGGAGAACTACTATGGAATACGTCTAGCAATGAGCTAGCTCGCAAAGAGAGACAAGCCTTACAAGAAGAGGTCGATGCACTTCGCAAAGAACTTGAATCTCAGGCATGACCATCGACCGATGCACCACCATCAACATCGATCGACACGACATTTGCCGCACCTATAGAGCGTCACCTACAGAAGCTATCGATCGATGATATACCCAGCACATCGATCGATACACGCGTACCAGAGTTCTGTACCAGGGAAGAACTTGAAGAGACAACAGCAGAGATCTACAGATCTATTGGTTCCCAGTACAAGGTGACGTTCAAGATTTGAATTGCACAGTGGAGAATATTCAGCAGGACATCAAAAACATCAAGAACCAGCTCGCGAGCCAACCTGCCTAATCCGCATCGATCGACGAGCTCTTGTACCCATCGACCGATGGACTTCCATCCACATCGATCGACAGGACTACACCAAGATCGATCGATACCACCCTATCGCCTGTGCACAATACCCAAAACCTCAACACCATGCCGATGAGTACTATTGATCGATATCACCCGCTCAACATTGATCAATATCGCCTTTAGTACGTCGATCGATAGATTCAGACGAAAACCCTCGCGAGTGCAATTCCGTCAAGATTATATCTCACGCCGCCTTCGTAGCACGTCACCCACATCCCTGTCATCGATCGAAAAAATGACCCTGTCATCGATCGACACCAGGATCCTGGTATCGACCGACACACTCCAGCCAGTGTCGATCGATACACAATACCCCAACACCGAGTGCAGCTTCCTAAGATTGATAGTGCACGTCTTGACGATTTACAGGAGAAGTATTACACCACCAGAAGCCCTACAGCAGCCCTAAAATAGAGACCCACGGATATCTTTGAGTCCATGGAGATAGAAAAGGAAACTCAGGGAAGAGTTCTTAGAAAAAGGAAAGAGAAGATACCTAAACCCTATAAAAGAGAAGCTAATGAGAAGAAGTTGTCAAACTTCAGAAAAAGAGTCCTCAGAATACCTAAAGAGAAACCTTTTGAAGAAGCCTATTTTTCACACAGATTATGGATGTTCTTCAGAGAAACCAAGGAGACCGAAGGAGACATCAGGAGGATGTTTAACCAAGTCAGAAACAGCCTCAAGCAGAAGATAACACTGGAGAAGAAGAGTGATCCAGGGAAGTTCACAATACCATGTTCCATCAGAGGTGTTGAGTTCCCTCGTGCCCTATGTGATACAGGATCTGGAGTTAGCATCTTACCCAAGCTTATGGCAGACCATCTGGGACTGAAGATAGAGCCTTCTGAAGAAACTTTCATCTTTGTGGATTGTTCTCAGCAAAGCTCTGAAGGCATCATTCGCAACCTTGAGGTACAGATTAGAGAAACCCTAATTCCTACAGACTTTCATGTCCTCTCCAACAAGCTCAACTTCAAGACTTCTCTACTACTTGGAAGAGCCTTCTTAGCCACAGTTGGAGCTGTTTGTGACCTACAAACCAACAAGCTCTGCCTAACCCTTATCAACCCTTCCATCCACTACAACCCTGTTCCAGTCATCAAGTTTCCAAGGACAGCAAGCTCAACACTCGTAGCCACCTGTTTCTGTGCCCACGAGTATGATTCTATGGGAGAGTATGAAACCAAAGAAGCAGTATCGACCGATGACAACCCTTCTCCGTCAACCGATACCGTTGCAGACCCATCGACCGATAGCACTACCTGGTCATCGATCGATAGGGTATTCCAACAGATCGAAGACGAGTTCCCGGACGCCGATTTCAGCACAAATGAGTGGGGAAACGATCATTACATGCCCGAGCTAGCAAGTATCACTACTCAAGAGGAGTATGATGAAGATTATGAGGAGGAATGAGCGATAGAGTACCGATTTCTTCGAGAAGATGAAGAACAACCTCTTATCCCGACTTTCCTCCACCGAGTATCGACCGACGGCAGTCCTCTACCATCGACCGATACCAACCAACCCGAATCGCCCGATGTATGCACCGTGTCAATAACGATCTGCTATTTCCAAAGACTATTGACGAGTTTCCAGGCAGCGATTTTGATACCAATGATGAGTACGACACAGATTTTGCAGAAGAAGGGGCCACCAAGTATAGATCTCTTCGCCTAAACGAGGCCAGATGCAACTTCTTCTCTTGCATCTTCCGCCCATCGATCGATGCACACCCTACCCCATCGACCGATATGCCTCAACCCAGATCTCTCAAACGACGTTTGGAATCAACGAGCGACGAACCTTACTGCACACCAGTCTATGTCCCACGTGAGCCACACGACGGAGATTACTCGATTGGACACTGGGCGAGCGGTTATCATGAGAGTTTTGCAGTAGATACAACACCATTACAACCTGTGATCCAACCTGAAGCACCCGTATCGATTGACCCGGAGCATAAGCTGTCGACCGACATGTTCCACAAACAATCGACCGATGCACCAGCTCCACCATCGATCGACATCAATCTCCAACCACCAACCGATCCTGCCACAACACCATCCGAGGTACAAACACCTAAATTTGATTTAAATTCACTAATACCGGATGAGTTTGGTATTTTCAGGGATTCAGATGGTCATGCACGAGCTATAGATGGGAGAATCATTCCAATCTCCATAGAAGATGTTGCAGACATCCTTCAGATGGCCAATGGACCTATCATCGAAAACGATCCGCACCAAAGAAAACGGCCATCGACCGATGCATGGAGACTCGCATCGATCGATACGCACTGAGAATATGGGAAGAGAGCCTTCAACAACGGAGTTCATCGTTTCTTTTGGGAAAAGAAAGATGAATTTGGAGTCTACGGAGATGAATCTGGCCATGCAAGAGCAGTAAACGGAGACATCATCCATGTTACCAAAAAAGACATGGGAAACTTGCTGAAGAGAGCCTCATTATTTGGACGCTCTTGTTTATGTCTACCAGAGTATGCTGATCAATATGCTCAAGGAGTTCTAGATGGCAAGCTCTACACACAGGCAGAAGTCACCTATATGCTAGATGGAAGAACCGGAGATCATAACTGGGAGATAGCAGCCATGCAACATGAACATGAGAAAGACCAATCAAGACTTTGAGGTGAACTACTATGGAATACCACCAGCACTGACTTAGCACGATATAAAAGACAAGCCCAACAAGAAGAAGTCAACACCTTGCGCGCACAACTGAGATCTCAGACATTGGCATCGTCCGATACAGCTACCCCTGCATTGATCGATACACCTGTCCATAACCCGATCGAGCACCACTTCCAGAAGCTATCGCTCGATGACAAACCCTGTCCATCGCTCGATTCCCGTGCTCAAGAATTCTGTACCAGAGATAAACTAGAAGCAGCCACAAGAGATATCTACAAATCTATTGAGTTTTGTGGAGACGAAGATTACAGATTACTGGACAGATATTGGTTACCAATACACGGATTACAGTGCACAATGGAGGATATTCAGAAGGAGGTGGCAGATATTCAAAGACAGCTCGCCAGCACAACCTGCCCCACCCCCATTGATCGATGACACCCACCACACATTGACCGATGTGCAACCTCCAAAATCAACCGACGATCCAACACACCACGACACCATGCAGCGGACTACAGAACACATCTACAGAATGCTTGGACACCAGCAGTATAGCCTTGCCAGCTTAGAGGAGTGGTTGGAAAGGATCCAAACTGAAGTTTATGGTTTGAAGACTAGTATGACCAGAAGCGAGAAAGCCACAAGAAGCTTTTTAACCTCATGGTTTGAAGAATCACAAGACAAAGAGGACACTTGTTTGCCAACAAGTACCTGCAACCCACCTCACTAGCCACCATAATTCCATAGTCAAGCTAATTGACTTTAACCGAGCGCTGAGTGGGAGGCAACCCACTGTTAGGTATTTTATTTCTTTATTTTATTTTATTTTATTTTTACTTACTATTTTTCGTTTTTATTTGTCGATATCGCTCGACACATACCTACACGCATCGATCGACGATGGCGACTCACAATCGATTGATATCCATATAGGTCAGGTATATCGTTCACAACTTCGATATCAGTTACACATTTAATTTTTCTTATGCTCTTACTCTGACTGATTATACACTGAGGACAGTGTATGATTTAAGTCTGGGGGGAGATGATTACTGATGCTACTTTACCTCTTTTTGATTTTATTTATAAGGTTTTCAAAAATTGGTTTTATTGAGTCAAGAAAGGGAAAAAAATTCAAAGTCTTACTTTTTATCTTACCACTCTTTAGATCCATTCTTAGATTTGTTGATTGCAGAAAGTACTGTAGATGCTAAAGTGGATCACCGATCACCTATGACAACACTTTCATGATTGTTTGGAAGAACCAAAGCTGATTTCCAACCTAACCTGACATCTACTGCTTGTCTTGAGGCTTGGTATACAAGGGATCGGAATCCTCCTGCAAGTCTAGAAAGTAAAAGTCTCAAAAATTTTGGTTTCCTTCTTTTGGCATCCCCAGAGAAGAAAAGACGATATGATTTCCTGAGAGGCAGAGGGAGAGGTACATTACCTATGACCCCACTATTCTAAATCAAAGGAATGATCAAAGCGAGGGAGAGGTACATTACCTATGACTCCACTATTCGCTTACACTTTGTCAAGAAAGATCAATAAGATGAACATTTATTGTTCATTAGGATTGATTTAAAAAAAAAAAAAGAGAAAGAAAGAATTGGGATTCAGAGAAGGGGGATAAAGAAAGAAAGGGAACCAGGATGAGAATGCCTGAAACTTGTTTGAGCTGAATCTATGTGTTCCTTGATCGATACTCTCAAGGTAAAGCCTACACCTTTATTTTTATGCATAAATGAAATCAGTAGAGGGGATAGACAGACAAGGAATGTTTAAGTTGATTGGCTAGATGTACTTTGTTGCTAAGCTAGGATATGGTATAATGTACTTCTGTAGTTGATAGATATGAGATGTGGTTTGCAACAAAGTAAGAGGTGATGATTTTAAAGTTGAGATTTTGATTGAGTCCCTGCTGTTTTTAAACTTCTTTCAAAGACTAACTTAAGGTTTGCTTGAGGACAAGCAAAAGGTTAAGTCTGGGGGAGTTGATATACCAT
>CAKOAT010557376.1:341912-391845 GCA_932364175.1 Eruca vesicaria subsp. sativa
TGTGCCTTATGGAGCTTAAAGGAGAGTTTTCCAAGATGACTATGAAGATCCGACAATGAGAGACACATATTGATCGATACACACCTTGTGTAATCGATCGATGACGCTTCCGTAGAAGTTGAAGTCGAGATACTCTATCGATCGATGTACACCATGTACCATCGATCGATACAGAGCGTGATGAGCAAGATTTACTTGGCCGACTTGAAGCTCAAGTTCTCACCAAATTACAAGATTGCCCCTGACGAGTTTTTAACCTAATTGTACTCATATTTATAGTTATGCCTATGAACCTTAGAAAGAGAAGGGGAGATATATTCAGAAAGTTTTTATCTAAGTTTTTGTATTCTATTTAGCAATAAAGTATTTTCTTTTCATCTTATTCTTTTGCTATGAATCTCTTGGCTATGTCTGAGTAGATTCATTTGTTAGATTTGGGGTTCAAATAGTTATGAGGGATTAGCCCCAACTATGGAGTGTTAAATTGTTATATTCATTATCCAAATGAACCCTAATGCTTACTCTAGATTTGCTACCTAGATGTATGATTATGGAGTGACTAATCTAATAGTCATTATCCTGAAATCATTTGGCTAAGCCCAGACTCTATTAGGCACGTGCGATAGGCGGTTTAATAGAAGTTCTCAGGTGAACACAGTTTCAATTCGATCTAATGCTATATCGATCGATACTCCTATACAATCATCGATCGACGGCAACATATATCGATCGACGCTGCGATAGCAACATCGATCGATACTGTCGGCAATCAGATCAATGGACAAGTCTAATAGCGACAGCTATAGATTTGTCTAAGGATTGAAGTTCTCATATATTTGCAAGCAATTCGTTAAGACATCCATAGATTTATAATCCTGATTTTCTGAATAGTAACCTTGAATATAACTACTTTATTTCATTTTTTTTAAACCCAAAACCTATTTTCCTTAGCAACTTACCATTGCTACCAACTTTTATTTATTGTTTTAAACATATTCAACCTAGCTTAGTCACTTAGGATTATATCTTTTGTGACTCTAGTTCCTTTTGGATTCGATCCCTAAGTACTACGATTGAACCTCTTATTTGAGAGAGTAAATCACTCCTTAGGGTTAAACATTTGAGTGATATCACAAGGCCAGAATCCACAAGAAGAGTCATTAACCCTATGATCCGACCTAAAACAGCCCTAGGCCTAAATCTGGATTTTAAGCAAACCAATTCCAAATCGGGCCTAGTCTTTTCCATTAATTCTTAAACATCCTAAAACATCAATCCTCAAAGTTTTAAGCCATTTGATTCAGTAAACCGAAATCTGGCCTAAAACAGTCCCATTGAACCGGCACTCATGTACGGTTCATGGGAAGGCCTTTCTGGTCACCAAACTTGCGTAGAATTATAAGGAGATAAATATATTTACATAGAGAAAGATAAATGGGTGTATCCAGAGTTCTCAGAGACCATAAACCACATGGATTCACCATGGGTTCATGCTTTGGCTTAAATGGTTCAACACCACTAACCTTAGATCTTGTGCCTTCCAGCATCATGTCCGGCCATGATCCTCTAAAGCACGCCTCCATAAAGGCTTATCACATACCTCCTGTATTGATAAGATCTCTTCCTGGGTCGTACCAATGGTTCCTTACATTGATCTCCCGTGAAAACCGGTTCTGCAGTGCCTTCACCTTCAAGGCTGTTCTTGTAAATGAGAAAGGATTCTGGCCTTCTCTCTTCTCCCCTGACTGTTTTCGTGTGTTCCCAGGATGAATAGGAATCCAAAGACGTGATCATCCATGACCAAACTCCATCAAATGGTCGTCCCAACTTCCCTATTGATTAACCACAAAACTGCCTTTTCCACACACATGCACCCTTAAGGCTATCTTGGTCATGGGAAATGGAATCCAGCCATCCTTCTTCTCCCCTGACCATCTGCGTGTGTTCTCAGACTCTGTAGGATGCTTTGGGTGTCAACAACTCGGATCAAAACTGTGGGAACCGAAATTCACCTACTGTCAAGATTACGTAAATTTGGGAATTTAGAGTAAACCCTAACTTCCCAGAGGACCCGGCTATCTGCGGAACCACACACAAGAAACCAAGAACGCGATTAATATGAATAAGTTAAAGAGATGTAAAGAAAAACGAGATTGAGAGCAAAAGGATTCTTATTCCGCGTTTGCGTAAGAACAGTGCAACAAGAGTAAGCCTTAGCTGCGTGAGCCATCGGCGAGATTCCTAACCCTAGCAATCTAAGACTAAAACCCAAGTTGAGACGCAGCTATGAAAACTCGTCCTCTGCTTCTGTCCTCTGCCTTTTGCTTATATACTCCCTTCCTAGGCGGTTTGGTCCTTCCTTTTCACCCAGATTCGAGTTTATCAAGAATCTTCCATTTATCTCGATCTTTCCTTTTTCTATGCGAAAATCTTCTATTTATCTTCAAACTTGACATTTATCTTCCTTCTGCGAGTAAATCTTAAAACCGTCATTTTATCTTTGGGCTGGATTTCGTTTAAACTCGTAAGTGGACTTTTATGGCGCTTTTGGGCTGTCTGAGCTGCTTTGCGATAAAAACCATTTTACGATTTCAGACGAGATCGTTTCATGACACGATGCCGTTTTTATAGGATTCCTCGAGTTGATCATATAGTTTGACAATGCACGATCTTCCGTCTAATCGTTGCCGTTTTATATGATCTTCCGAACTTTACGAGAAATGAAGACTTTAACGATTTTTATCGTAAAACTTCAACGGTAAGATGGATCGAGACGAAAGGAGAGACATTTCGACCATGGTTCAGAGCATGATCGAGCCGAAGGACGCATGCCTTGAGTCGAGGACGTGGGAGATCGAAGCTTGGGACGGTCAGCTCGACGTATGGCGAGCTTGGTTGTTCGAACCAGCACGCCGTACGGCGGGCTGGTCCGAGACCGACCAGTTCGCAATATGGCAAGCTGAACCGGCTGGTTTGGCTCGTCGTACGTTGAACTCGGTTCGGTCGAACCTGCTCACGGTTTACGGCAGATGCGGTTTTTTGTGGTTTTTTGCTTAACTTGGGCAACGTGTAATCGGCAATTGTTTCGTTTATTCTTCCGAGATTACGATTCCCAAGTTTTTCTGCGGATTTCCTTTGTTTGGAAAATCCTTAGAATTTTATAAAACAACTTCTCGAGTTTTATAAAACGTAATTTTATTTTTGCGGAAAGTTTTGGTAATTGATTCCGTCGTACCAATTTTGACCCCAACAGTTAGCCCCCCAGCTCGTAAGTATTGTGGAGTTCTTGCGAGCGGTTCGAACTTGTTCGGCAAGTTAGTGGAATTAGGTGGAATTCTATGGCCAAAAGTCCAAAGGTGAATAGTAAAACTTTCTCTTACAAGTATATGGAGTAAATTTTCAAATTCTTTACTCACTTCCTTCCATAACTTATCTAAGATTCAAGAAATTTTCTTTCTTCCTTTGAATATCTTTCTTTCACTTTTTTACAAACATGTTTTCAAAAAGGAGAACTCGCTCCGAGACCAGTTCTGATCGTCGTAGTTCCGAAGGAACGAGCTTGCAGACCCGAGTCGTAATTCCGAAGGAGGAAATTTCGTTTCCATTAGTTGACTCGAGAGACCATGAGCGTATTGGGCGATTGGAGGCGAGTTGTTACCTACTAGACCTGGAACCTGGGTTCCACCTTCGTTCGATGCCAATCATACTCCCGGATGTCTGAGTTTGGTTTGTCCCAACAGTCTTGAATCCATTCGGGAGTTTTGTCGAGTTCCAGAGGCGGTTGAATTTCGCCTTCCTTTAGTCGGAGAAAGTGATAAAGTTGCGCCTGACGGTTTCTTTACGTGCTACGACGTGTTTCTAATGCAATGTCATTTATGGTTTCCGATTCTGGAGATCATTGTTCGATATCTTCACCGACTTGGGTTATCGATCAGCCAATTGAACCCACGCAGCTTGCAAGAACTCGTTGGTCTCTTGCGTTGAGTTACAAGCGGGGAATAACCCTTAGCGTTGATCATATTGAGGGTTTACTGAAACCCGAGGAGACGACAAAAAGGATTAACCTATTGCCTCGCAATGAAATAGTCACTGGTTGCATGTCGAACTACCCTTCTTGGAAGAAGAACTTTTTCTATGTTCGTATTGACAGTGAATCAGTAGAAGGGGACTGCATTCCCTTCTTTATAACCACATGGGGTCGGAAAGGTATGTGATCTGAGTGCGTACGATATATATATTTTTTTTTACTCATTTGATTTTGCTTTCCCAGAGACCAACCCTCTGTTCCGTTTCCCGCGGATCTTCCGATCGTTACTGCTTCGCTTCAAAACGGGGAAAGTAGCTGGAACAATTTTTCTCCGCAGCGTGTACGTCGTGCAGTTTCCCTTTTTCAATCTCGGCTCTTTGTAGACTCTCCGGTTCTCGAAGACCATTCGTGTATAGGAGAATTCGTTCCATACACATCACCAATGAGGAGGAATGTTGGGGTCAAAATCGGTACGACGGAATCAATAGCCAAAATTCCACGCAAAAATACAAAAGGAATAGTTTTATAAAACCGAGAAGTTGTTTTATAAAACTCGAAGATCGTTTTATAAAACTCGATAATCGTTTTATAAAACTAGAGAAGTCGTTTTATAAAACTCGAGAATCGTTTTATAAGCTGGCTTAGTTCGCCAGCAGGCGAACTAGAAGGTTCCCGACTAGTTCGCCTGCTGGCAAACTAGGAACTTCCCGACTAGTTCGCCTGCTGGCGAACTAGGAACTTCCCGACTAGTTCGCCTGCTGGCGAACTAGAGATTTCCCGGACAGTTCGTCAAACCAGCGAGCTGGATCGACCGGCTCGATTCTTTGTACGTTGAACCGACCATCCCGAGCCTCGATCTCCCGCATCCCCGATTTGAAACTTACGTCCTTCGACACGGTCGCATTCTGAACCACGGCCGAAATGTCTCTCGTTTCGTCTCGATCCGACTTATCGTTCGAATTTTACAATAAAAACCGTAAATTTCCATTTTCTCGAAAAGAACTCGAAGAAATCGTATAAAACGGTAACGGTTAATTAAGACACCAAACATCGCCTAAACTATACGATTTATCCGAGATTTTTTGTTAAAGTCGTAAAAAACGTATTTTTAATAAAAACGTCGAGTAAATCGTAAAAACGCATTTTTAATAAAAATGTTGAGTAAATCGTAAAAGACGGAAACGATTAACCGAGAAACAAACGTAGCTAAACATTACGATTAACTCGAGGAATTTACTAAAATCGGCATCGAATCAGGAAACGATTCCATACAAGGTCGAGAAACGGATTTATAGCAAAACGGCCCGGAAGGTCCTAAAACGCGATAAAAGCCCATCTCGCGATCTCAACAGAATCTAATCCGAAGATACGATAACGTTTTGGCGGTTTACTCGCAGAAGGAAAATAAATGTCAAGCTCGAAGATAAAAGGCAAGTTTGAAGACAAATAGAAGATAGCGGAAGAAAAGGAAGGATCGAGAAAAATGGAAGATTCCCGATACACTCAAATCCGGGAGAAATGGAAAGACTAAACCGCCTAGGAAGGGAGTATATAAGCAAGAGGCATAGGGCAGAAACAAGGGGACGAGTTTTCAGAGCTTTCACCACCAAACTTATCATTTAGGCAATTTTCTGTTTTCATTATCGAGCTGCGTCTCAACTAGGGTTTTAGTCTTAGATTTCTAGAACTAGGAATTTTGCCGACGGCTCACGCAGCTAAGGCAACTCTTGTTGTAACCGTTCTTACGCGTATTCGGAATAAGAATCCTTCTTGCTTTCAATCTCGTTTTTATTTTTATATCTTTCAGTTTATTCATATTAATCGCGTTCTTGGTTACTTGTCGTTGGCTTTCGCAGAGATCCGGTTCCTCTGGAAAATTAGGGTTTTCCTAACTTTCCTTATTTTACGGAAATCGACAGGTGTGAATTTCGGTTCCCACAGTTTGGCGCTAGAAGGAGGGGGGGGGTCGGATTACTCTTACTCATAGCCGCAAAACGCTTGATCAAAACGATGTCTGGATATATGAAAGACAAAGTCGCAACTCGCAAAAAGACGCTGGTAAAACAACTCCAGCAGCGACTACTCGTACAACCAACGCCCACGCAAACGCTGTAGTACTCAACAAAATCGAAAACCTAATCGTGACTCTTCGCCACGGGAAGAGCAACGAAACAAGCTCACGATTTCTATCTCAGATCACTAAGACGAATCATATAAGCCTATCGTGGATTCTAAATCGGTATGGAATCAGGTTAAAATCGCAACAGGCAAAACGAAAGCCGACTAGTCATCACATAGCCTCAATCCGAAAGTAAACCTAGGTCTTGCCCTAAACCCAGCACACTGGTCGCTAACGTCTCAAGGCATGAATCGAGATTCTAAAGGCATGTCTCTTCGTCTATATCTAAACGCTCACTCGATTTACTAAACATCCTAAAACGAGCAAACGAACAAGGCGATACACTAAGGGAAAAAGGAATGCGAGACGACAACTCGCGGACCTCCCTCAATATCAACTCATATTCTTCCCGCTACATTCATACGAATAAAACACGCTCTTAAAAACGCAAACTGATTTTTAAAAAAGCCGCAAAAGCGGCAAGGACTCAGAGCCGCGCACAACCAGTCCAAAAACTATAACGGCCACGCTCGGCCAGACCAAACGGCCTACGAGGCTAGTCTCAAGGCTGGCAAAGGTCCAGATGCCATCGACATCAATATGCTCGATAATTCCTACACTACAAGGCGCAGCCATCACAAGGCGCAGCCCTAATCTTATACGCTTTCTGCTCCCTGGAGAGTGGAAAGATCACTTTCAACGGACCTTTCCAACTGTTAGTTCCGCCTAACTTAACTAAAATTGGCTAACCACTCGCAAGAACCTTACGCTCAAGGCTCAAGATTCTAGCGAGCTGGGGGGCTAACTGTTGGTGTCAAAATAGGTACGATGGAATCAATGACAAAAACTCCCCGTAGAAATATAAAAGAAATAATTTTATAAAATTCGAGAATCATTTTATAAAATTTGAGAATCGTTTTATAAAACTCGAAGAATCTTTTTATGAAACTCGAGAATCATTTTATAAAACTCGAGAATCGTTTTATAAAACTCGAAGAATCGTTTTATGAAGCTCGAGAATCATTTTATAAAACTCGAGAATCGTTTTATAAAACTAGAAGAATCGTTTTATAAAACTCGAGAGTCGTTTTATAAATTTCGAAGAATTTTTTTATAAAACTCGAGAATCGTTTTATAAAACTCGAGAATCGTTTTATAAAACTCGAAGAACCGTTTTATAAAACTTGAAGAACAGTTTTAAAAACTCGAGAATCGTTTTATAAAACTCGAAGAATCGTTTTATAAAACTCGAAGAATCGTTTTATAAAACTCGAAGAATCGTTTTATAAAACTCGAGAATCGTTTTATAAAACTCGAGAATCGTTGTATAAAACTCGAAGAATCATTTTATAAAACTCGAAGAATCGTTTTATAAAACTCGAAGAATCGTTTTATAAAGCTCGAAGAATCGTTTTATAAAAGAACTGTTTTACAAAACCGCGAAAAACCAAAACCGCCGTAAAACGCGAACTAGCATCGTCCGGGCTAGTTCGCCCAACGGCGAACTAAGCCAAGCCGGCTTAGTTTGCCCAACGGCGAACTAAGCCATGACCGGCTTAGTTCGCCGTTGGGCGAACTAGAAGCTTCCCGGTCAGTCCACCGGCCGGCAAGTCGGACCGGTCCGGCTAGGTTCACCGTACGTCGCATCGACCATCCCGAGCCTCGATCTCCCGAATCCCGGATTCAGTTCTTACGACCTTCGACACGGTCGTACTCCGAACCATGGTCAAAATGTCTCCCGTTTTATCTCGATCCGACCTATCGTTCGAGTTTTACAATAAAAACCGTAAAACTCTGTTTTCTCGGAAAGAACTCGAGGAAATCGTATAAAACGGTAACGGTTAAACGAGAACACCGAACATTGCCTAAACTATACAATTTATTCGATATTTTTCGTTAAAATCATAAAAACGCGTTTTTAATAAAAAACGTCAAGAAAATCGTAAAAAATGGCATCGGATCAGGAAACGGTCTCGTATAAAGTCGTAAAACGGATTTTATCGCAAAACGGTCCAAAAGGTCCTAATACACGATAAAAACCCATCTCGCAATATTAACGAAACCAAACCCGAGGATACGATAACGTTTTGACGGTTTACTCGCAGAAGGAAGATAAATGTCAAAATTGAAGACAAAAAGCAAGTTTGGAGATAAATAGAAGATTTCCGCGGAAGAAAAGGAAGGATCAAGAGAAATGGAAAATTCCCGATAAACTCAGTTTCGGGCAAAATGGAAAGACTAAAACCGCCTAAGAGGGAGTATATAAGCAAGATGCATAGGGCAGAAGCAAAGGGACGAAATCCAGAGCTCTCATCTGAGACTTTTACAACTTTTCTAGACTTAGAATTTTCCGCACTTAGAAACTTATGCTTTTTCTCGACAAGTTCGGTTTCTATGACTGGCGCTCAATTACTAGACGAACTCGCTTAGGCGGTTCGATCTCTGGTCCAGCTCTATCAACTGAACTACGTCCGACTTGATCCTCGAAAGGGGTACGTAGGCAGCCTTTCATAAGGTTCAGTCCGAAATCATTCAAATCCTTTTTCTTATCTTTTCCGTCTTTTGTTATCGAGCTGCGACTCTGTTAGGTTTAAGGTTTTCATGTTGATAACTCGCTTACGGTCCTGCGGCCAAAGTCTTTGTAAACCCTTGTAATGATCGCAACGCTCTTACGCGAAATCGAAATAAGATCTACTTTTTCTTTAAATTCGTTTTATTACGTTTTTCATATTTTCCGCATTTTTTTGGTTACTTGTCGTTGGCTTTCGCAGAGATCTGGTTCCTCTGGAAAATTAGGGTTTTCCTAAGTTTCCTTATTTAACGGAAATCGACAAATGTGAATTTCGATTCCCACAATATGCAAATTATTCTAAATCCACCATTGGAGATTACAATCCTTCTTCTCGCCGGACCTGGTTGACGATGACGACGTTGATGAGCACAAGCTCGAACCAGAACACGAGAGAGGAGAGTCGGAGATCCACAAAGGATCTCGGCCACAAGGGAGATGTTGACGTGAACCTTGATTTCGACACGGTGGAGAAGCTAAGCCGAGCTGAGAGCACACGGCTTGGACAAGAGAACCACGAGGAAGAAGACAAAGATGGAGGGCCATGGAGGAGAGCTTCGACTTGGAGCTGTGATGGAGATTGATGACGACGATAGCGTGAGGGTTGGGTGAAGCGATAAAGAGAAGCTTGACAACACGGGGGCTATGGCCGCGGTTGGAGACGACCCGCGGAAAGATAGCAGAGACTCGACGATTGGAGACCACCCGATGCCGACAACCACCGTGGCTTGGTGTGATCCGCGTCTTCGTTACAGAGAGCTTCAAGGAGAATCGCGGACAGGCAATGCGGAGAAAGACAGGCCGCGGTCTTCAGTTTCAAAAGGGTTGACGAGTTTAATCCGGTTTGACCCGGTTTAATTCAACTGAACCAGAACAAATTTGGACCTCCCTATATATAGTTTTGGATCTCAAAAACCCTAATGTATCTCATTTTCTCTCAAGAACTTGTCTCTCATTGTAAAAGCTTGAAACTTTATATCATTTAAGGAAGTATTTCATATTATATCTTGTTTCTCATTCTCATTAACATCATTAACCTTGAATCCATCTTGGATTTAAGGTTTCTCATGGATATTAAAAAGTAGACATTTTTAGAATTAATGGGTTAGGTAGATCTAGGGTGATTAAGTGTAGATCTAAGTGTTTCCTTGCTAGTTGAGTGTGTTTAATGCTATTCTAGACTTGATCACTCTAGGATTGAACCTTAGTCATTTTCTGCCCAAAAGGTGTGTTTAAATGTCTGAACCAACTCTCCTTAGCTTTAAGACTACCTAGCCAATGACCATTTGTATCAAGGAATTCTTAGATAGTTATTAAACCTACTTTTAATGATTGCTTGAATTAATTGAGCCAATGAGCATTTGTGTTTGATTAATGAAAGCAAATGAGCATTGATCTAGACCTAGAACTTGCTTAGCTAAGTTGTTTAGACTTAAGGAACATTTTGATTGAAACCTTAATTGGTTTAGATCAATTACCTTAATCCCATGAGTTTTACCTTATCATTTGATTGAAAGTATTCTTGCTTTTATTTCTTGATTGGATTTGAGATCACCTTTGTTTATAATTTTAGGATCTTAGCTTGCTAAAAATCATCCATCTATCTTATTTGCTTAGATTAGGAAATTTTGGGTATTCTTAGTGCTATAAGTCTCTAGTTCTCTGTGGGTTCAACAACCTTTTATACTACATTGATTTGATCATAGAACCTTTGGTCCTGCATCAAATTTGGCGCCATTGCCGGGGAACTAGTTGATTTGTCATTAGGATTTCAATCTTTCTTGAGACTAAGCTTTATTTTCTTGCTTTGTTTTGCTTTTGTATAGTTACTATCTCTTTATTCTAGTTCTTTTGTTATTTGTAGAGATGACTTCAAGCTACTTTGAGAAGCCACAAGAAGAGGAAGACACATTTGAAGAACACATTGAAGATCAGCCATATGTGAAGACACCATCCTTTGATATACGCATACTCACACCAGACCAAAGAGTGGAGCTTCAAAGGCTTAAAAGAATGAGAAAGTACTGGGGCAAGCCAATGAGACATCTAGCACAAATCGTCCGGATACACCTCATTAGAGATAGAGCAGAGTTTGAAGGAAGGGAAGTTACTCAAGATGAGTTTGATGCTGCTTGTGCCCTTAATGAGGTAATGTATTGGGTTCCACCACTCCAGCTGGAAGGTACAAGCATTTCTACTTTAAAACTTCAACCTGAGGAAATTTGCTTGCCTTGTGGTGAGAACATTGCCCCTAATCTCGATTCTCTGGTGCTTTTAAATGAATGTCTTGATCTGATATGTGAAACTAGGAAACTAGATGACTTGAGAGTAGAAAAACTTGCTAGAGATCACATTGAAGTTTATTTTGACAAGAATTATCTTTGTGCTTCAATTGATCTCGAATCTGAGTTTTTGATGCTTGATAAATCTAGACCTCTTCTTGAGCTAAGTGATTTAGGGGATGAACTTAATATGGATAAGCTCTTGCTTGAGATAGAAATTCCCTATGTTGAAAAATTTCATGAGAATGAGAACATTGTGCTTTATTTGATTGATGGAGATAATGTTGACTACTTTGTTAAAACTTCGTTTGAACCAGTAGTTGACTTTGTGTTTCCACCTAATGCATTTGATTCTCATGACCATCTGAACTTCAAAGAGTATTTCATATTGCATGCCACATCTTTAGTAAAGCTCTTTGATGAAAAATCTGTCTATTTTCAATGGACAGTAATGTGTTTCTTTGCACACTTGGTTTCTTGTTCTTGTAGGAGAAGGACCAAAGGTGCATTGGCTCAGCCTTTTGATAGTTATGATTAGCAAGAACACAAAGTCAAGCTAGAGACTTAAAACAAGCGCACTTGGGAGGCATTCCCATGTTTATCCTTTGTATATATTTCTCTTTATCTTTTATTTTTGTTTAATATGTTTGAATAAGTTTAGTGACAAGTTTGGGGGAGTTCTAAATCTTTTAAGAGGTCATGTCGACATTACCAAGGTCACAACAAGCTCTCCTTCCTCATTTGCATCCTCTCATCAAGGCCAACTTCAAGTAAGTGTATATACCTTTAAATATACTTAGTTCATCATGTTTTATTTTCCTTTAATCTCTCTTTCAAGTTTACTATCACACAAGATACTGTGTGAAGTAAGTTTGGGGGAGAGTCTACTATCTCACCTTGTTTTCTGTTTTGTTTACTTGTCATGCATCTCATGCATTACATTGTACATATTTATTTGCATAAAAAACCTCTAAAAATTTAAAATTTTCGCAAAATAAGCATGTAGAATCTTTTCTCATTTGCATTTTAGGATTGAGTCTAGTGGATGTTAAGAATGCGTTGCATATGCATTGAGAGTCCTAATGAACTTTTGTTGCTGACTAACAACTTAAGTGTCTGATTCAATGCCCATCCTTAGAGTTGTTTATTTCATTTAAATGAACATATAGTTAAGGAAGAACCATGCTTGAATCTCATAGCTTGAAAGTTGAACTCATTTGTAGATGCATGTTTTCTTTGTAGCTCAACTCTATGAACTTGAACGTAAATGAACATTTAATTACTCTCTCTTGAAACTTGAATTGCTCACTCTTGGTAACAATAGAAAATTCAAGTTTGCTTATCCATTTTTATACTTTCTTACAAGCCTTAATGGACATTTGCATCACTAAATGGTATCTCACCCTGAACCTTGACCCATTTCTTTTTCCTTTGATTTTTTGATGAGTGAGGCCTCTTGTTGATGATGCATTCCAGTGCAAAATTTTGAATGATGGAAGAACGACAAGTAGTAGCTTCCATATACCAATTGCTTCGATTGGTTAGGATTGGGGGTTTAATGAGATTTTTTTGGAGTGAGAGAAAATAAAATAAGAGAGTGAAAGCAATGAAAGAGTGAAAAGAACCAAAAAGGGTGAATGAAAAATAAAAAAGAAACTTATGAAGCATGAGATAGAAAGAAAAGCTCTAGTAAAAAAATGATATCCTCTAAAAAAGAAAAAAAAATAAAGAGGATAAAAGAAAAGAGAGCAATGTAATAGGAAATAGCTTCCTAAGTAATGAAATGGTGAAAAAGAGTGAATTTGGGGGTGAGAGAATTGTTTTGGGTTTGATATTTATGGTTTGGGATTGTAGATATATAACTAGGGAATGGTAGAACATGGAAGTGAATACTTGTATGCATGAATTGTTGTTCTTCTTCTTACTTTTGCAATTAGCTTCTGCATCCCTTTTTCATGAGTGAAAAACCTTAATGAAATTGAACAAAATCCACTATAAAAGTCATCTGAGCCTCTTTGACACCTAGCCCATTGGTTTGTGATTTAAGTTGATTGAGAGAGTTCACTAAACACTTAATGAATGTTAAAGAGTTGAGTTGCATTGGATTCTTGCTATTACATTGGAAGTTTAGCTCTAAAGCAGTACATGAGTGATGAGTATGGCTAGCTCTTTTAAAGTAGAGATCATTGGTGCACTTTAAAACTACTTGGATGGACATTGAGTTGAATGCTTTTGTTGTTACTCTAAGATTTAAGTTCTCATTTTAAAATCTCCTCTGTTTTGTTTTAAAAGTTTACTTGTGGACAAGTAAAGATCTAGTTTGGGGGAGTTGATATGAGATGATTTTTATGAGTTTTAAAGTCTTGTTTTAGTTCATATTGATCATTTAGATTGCATCTAGGTTTTGCATATATTTGTTCATTTGTGTGCACTAGGGTTTGGAGTGCACAATTGCAAGGTTATCTTTGAAAATTACAAAGTTTGAGGCGGTTTTGGAATCCATCAAGAGAGTAGGGACCTATTGTGTAATTATGGAAGGCCTGGTTGCGCAATTCAAAAGTCTGGGGCTGATTTGTGAGGGTATAAGTTTTATTTCAAGATTTTTGAGGTCAAAGGGTAAATATCCAAAGGGTGAAGGGTCAGATATGCAAATTATTCTAAATCCACCATTGGAGATTACGATCCTTCTTCTCGCCGGACCTGGTTGACGACGACGACGTTGATGAGCACGAGCTCGAACCAGAACACGAGAGAGGAGAGTTGGAGATCCACGGAGGAGCTCGGCCGCAAGGGAGATGCGGATGTGAACCTTGATTTCGACACGGTGGAGAAGATAAGCCGAGATGAGAGCACACGGCTTGGACGAGAGAACCACTAGGAAGAAGACGAAGATGGAGAGTCACGGAGGAGAGCTTCGACTTTGAGCTGTGATGGAGATTGATGACGACGACGGCGTTAGCGTTGGGTGAAGCGATGAAGAGAAGCTTGACGAGACGCGGGCTATGCCCGCGGTTGGAGACGATCCGCGGAAAGATGGCAGAGACTCGATGATTGGAGGCCACCTGACGCGGACAACCACCGCGGCTTGGTGTGACCCGCGTATTCGTGACAGAGAGCTTCAGGGAGAATCGCGGACTGGCAACACAGAGGAAGAGAGGCCGCGGTCTTCAGTTTCAAAAGGGTTGACGGATTTAATCCGGTTCGACCCGGTTTAATTCAATTGAACCAGGACGAATTCGGACCTCCCTATATATAGTTTTGGATCTCAAAAACCCTAATGTATCTCATTTTCTCTCAAGAACTTGTCATTTATTGTAAAAGCTTGAAACTTTATATCATTTAAGGAAGTATTTCATGTTATATCTTGTTTCTCATTCTCATTAACATGATTAACCTGGAATCCATCGGGAATTTAAGCTTTCTCATGGAGATTAAAGAGCAGACAATTTTATAATTCATGGGTTAGGTAGATTTAGGGTGATTAAGTGTAGATCTAAGTGTTGCCTTGCTAGTTGAGTGTGTTTAATCATATTCTAGACTTGATCACTCTAGGATTGAACCTTAATCATTTTCTGCTCACAAGGTGTATGTTTAAATGTGTGAACCAACGCTTCTTAGCTTTAAGGCTACCTAGCCAATAACCATTTGTATCTAGGAAGTCTTAGATAGTTATTAAACCTACTCTTAATGATATGTTGAATTAATTGAGCTAGTGACCATTTGTGTTTGATTAGTGAAAGCAAAATGAGCATTTATCTAGACCTAGAACTTGCTTAGCTAAGTTGTAGACTTAGGGAACATTTTGATTGAAACCTTAATTGCTTTAGATCAATTACATTAATCCCATGAGTTCTACCTTATCATTTGATTGAAAGTGTTCTTGCATTTATTTCTTGATTGGATTTGAGATCACCTTTGTTTATATTTTTAGGATCTTAGCTTGCTAAAAATCATCCATCTATCTTATTTGCTTAGATTAGGAAAGTTTGTGTATTCTTAGTGCTATAAGTCTCTAGTTCTCTGTGGGTTCGACAACCTTTTATACTACATTGATTTGATCATAGGACCCTTGAATAGTTCTGCATCACAGTTTAAGACATAGCTGCACTTGAGAGGGAGATAGAGAGAAAGAGAAGAAAGGAAAAGCAACAGGCTTACTTAGATGTCTGAGGGGTCTAATGGAGCTCGGACTAGCTAGGCCGGTAGTGGTGAGACTCGTGAAGCTACTGATGGAAAGTAAATGGTAGCCTACACTGGTGGTGGTTCAATGAGCACCAAGAATGAAGGAAATGACTACATCAGGAGGTCAGACATTAAGGATATCATTAATATCTTCAAGAACAATGGTAAAGTTGCTTGTTACTCTTTTGGTGCATCATTGATTGATGGGAACTTAAACGACTTGCTTGATATACCTAGGAGTGCTAGAATAAATTAATCTAAGGTAGATAACATGGATAGGATAATTGATCTTAGAGAGATCTATAAACCATCTATTATCTTTTGCCATAATGCTCAAACTATGCTTAAACCTTTAATCATTGATTCTGGTGCTTCTTGTCATATGATAAGTGATACAAGCTTGATAAAGAATATAGAACCTAATAATGGTAATGTGATGATTGCAAATGGTGATAAAATTCCCATTAGAGGTATAGGTGATTTGAGATTGTTTAACAAAGACGCTAGAGCTTTTTATATTCCTGAGTTTGCTTCTAATCCCTTGTCGATTGAAAGGTGTACTAAGGACTTGAATCGCAATGTTAGATTCATCCTTGATGATGTGAGATTTCATGGTATTAAGATCAGCACGGTAATTGGGAAAGGAGTTACTAAAAGAGAGCTATATGTTCTTGAAGACTTAGCTTCTATTGCTGATTTTACTTGTTTCAATTCTGCTTCTGTTATAAATAAGAGTGCTTTGTGGCATGCTAGACTAGGACATCCACATCCTAGAGCTTTGAACTTGATGTTACCAGGTGTTGTTTTTTGAGAATAATGATTGTGAGGCTTGCATTTTAGGCAAGCATTGTAAAACTGTCTTCAAGAGATCATCTACTGTTTATGAAAGTTTTTTTGATTACATTCACTTTGATGTTTGGACTGCACCTTATTTAGCTACGGAGAATCATAAATAATTTGTAACTTTCATTGATGAAAAATCGAAATACACCTTGTTAACTCTCATACCTTCAAAAGATAGGGTGATTGATGTATTTAGGAACCTTCAATCTTATGTGACTAACCATTATCATGCTAAGATTAAAAATTTTAGATCAGATAATGGAGTAGAGTACACAAGTCATGCATTTCCACAACACCTTTCTCAACAATGGATCCTTCATCCGTCTAGCTGCCCCTACACTCCTCAACAAAATGGTGTCTCTGAGAGGACGAACAAGCACCTTATGGAAGCGGCTTGGTCCATGATGTTTCAAGCCAATGTTCCTAAACGGTTTTGAAGTTTATGTTGTGGCCACTGTTTGCTATCTAATCAACCGAACTCCTGCAAGGTTTCTGGATGATCAAGCTACATTTGAGGTCCTCAACAAGTACAAACCAACTCTGGATCATTTGTGAGTGTTCGGATGCCTTTGCTATGTGTTGGTTCTAGAGGAGTTGAGAAACAAACTTGAAGACAAGAGCACTAAGGCAATGTTTATTGGGTACTCTTCAAGTCAAAAAGGGTACAAGTGTTATGATCGAGTGGCTAGACGAGTACAATTTTCCAGAGATGTCAAGTTTATTGAAGCAATAGGGTTCTATGAAGAGAAAAGTCAAGCGGATCTTAGAAATCTCACATCAGTTAAGGAAGAACATTGAGGATCATTTTAGAAAGGATTGGTATCAAGACTACTCGGGACCAAGAAGTGAAGTACCAAGACTACCTGAAACTGATTCAGCTTCCCACCTTGATCATGGGCGGGGCAGTGAAATAAACATGGATGGTCAAGAAGAAGAAGAAGAAGCTCCGGGTAGTAATGAAGAGGGACCAAATGGTCGAGAAGACCAAGAGGTCTCAAGTTCCGGTTCTCCTGTTCAAGGTATGACATCTCATGAGAGAAATGAAGATGTGAGTGGTCAAGGAGAAGAGGAACAAGAATAGGAGGCAGATCAGAATAGACAGCCTCTAAGAAAGAGTACAAGGATAAGTTATCCAACATCAAACTGGGTGAATACTAGGGTGTACTATAATGCACAGGCCGTGGAACATCCATCTCAAGATGTGTTCTCTTTTGCCGAGTTTCCTAAAGATCAGTGTGCCTTTGTTGCTTGCCTTGATGAGAATCAAGTTCTAAGGACTTATGAGGAATCTATGGAGGATAAGAAGTGGAGAGATTCAGTAAAGAATGAAGCTGATGCTATGATAATAAATGAAACATGGTATGAAAGCAGTCTTCCTAAAGGGAAAAAAAGGGTGTGAAAAGCAGATGGATCTTCACCATCAAATTCTTACCAAATGGGAAGATAGAGAGGAAGAAGACACGGCTGGGTAGCAACAGGCTATACTCAAACCTATGAAGAAGATTATGTTGATACCTTTGCTCCAGTTACCAAACTTCATACCATTAGAATTGTCTTATCATTATCTGTGAATCTTGAGTGGGGCTTGTGGCAAATGGATGTGAAGAATGCCTTCTTGCAAGGGGAACTTGAGGATAAAGTCTGCATGCATCCTCCACCTGGTCTTGAGTACTTGGTAAAGAAGGGTAATGTGTTGAGACTATAGAAGGCTATCTGATGGGTTGAAGCAATCACCAAGAGTGTGGTATAACAAGCTAAGCACCAGATTGAATGGGAGAGGAATTAGAAAGTCCTAGCTTGACCATACACTCTTCACTCTCACCACAACCTTAGGTATTGTTGTCCTTCAAGTATATGTTGATGATATCATCATAACTGGAAGTGACAAGGCTGGTATCGAATCTACCAAAGACTTCCTTAAAACTGTGTTTGATATTAAAGATTTGGGTGAGATGAAATACTTACTTGGGTTTGATGCAGATCCAAAAAATGCTTATTCATGTCCCAAAGGAAATACACTCTTGATCTTTTGAAAGATGCCGGTAAACTTGGGGGGAGTACAGCTAAAATTCCTTTGGAAGATGGATACAAAGTTCCACGTGAGGGGGAGATTGAAGAAAGCAAGGCATTTGATGATCCAAAGCTTTATAGGAAGCTAGTTGGTAATCTGATTTATTTAACCATCACACGTCCTCATATTTTCTTTGTTGTGAATCAGGTGTGCCAACACATGCAAGTACCTAAGGAGCATCATTGAAAGATGGTGAACCGGCTCTTGATGTATCTAAATGGGACTTCGAGACTTGGTGTGTGGCTAGGGTGTAATGGAAGTACAGAAGTGGTCGGTTATTGTGATGTGGATTGGGCTGGAGATAGAGCTGATAGAAGATCAACTACAGGCTATTGTACTTTCATTGGAGGCAACTTGGTGACATGGAAAAGCAAGAAGCAGAAGGTTGTCTCATGTTCTAGTGCTGAAGCTGAGTATAAAGCCATGCTGAATCTTACAAATGCGTTGGTTTGGATCAAAGGATTATTGAAGCATATGTAGATTGATCAAGCCACACCAATGACTATGCATTGTGACAACCGGGCTGCCATCCACAGAGCATCAAACTCGGTATTCCATGAGAAGACAAAGCATATTGAAGTTGATTGTCATAAGGTAAGGCAGATTATCATTCTTGGAGTTGTCTTACCATGTTATACAAGGAGTGAAGATCAGTTGGCTGATGTCTTTACTAAGGCGGCAAGATAAAAGACCATGGAGTCCATCCATACCAGGTTTGGACTCATGGATCTTACTATATCCAGCTAGTCCCCTTGCTATGGGATCTTTACTCTTTTCCTTATCAAGGTTTTAACCCTAAGGAGGGTTTTCTTTGGTAAGATTTTTAACGAGGAAGATCTCATAGCATTCCAAGCTAGACTTGTTCCACATGGTCTAGCTTGAGGGGGAGTGTTGAGTTGTGTGAGGTATATGAGAGTCTGGAATGGGGTTTGTGTATGAGAGAGGAGGAGAAGGTTTAAGGTGCATGTTTAGGGTGAGTATACGGACGGTACGTACCGACTGTACGGCTGACCATACGGACCACTTCACCCAAACCATATGTGGAGTCAACCTTTGGGCATATTTTAGTAATGTGCAAATATAGGCTGAAGTGTACGGACAAAAGGTGTCTGTACACTAGTGTTACCGTGGTTAAAATATGGGAAGGTCACTTTGTTGGGAGATGGTCGAATATTCTTGGTGAATGAGAAGGTTTGGTCACAAGGGAAGAAGATGACCATTGGGAAGAGATAGAGCTTCCCTTGATAGGCTTGACCGAGCTGGAAAGGCAAGACATCATCTGGTTAAGATTCCAAAGGGATCAAACGTGTGGAGCATCTTGACCACTCACTCAAATCAAGCGCTCATTCCCATCTTGACTGCACATGCTTTGGTATTCTTCCTTATCTCTTTAGCTCACGGAAACGCTCTTGTAAAATCTCTCATATATATTTGTAATCACACCTTTAATAAGATTTAAGACAGTCTGAGTTCATACTTCTCTTAGTCTCTCGATTTCTATCTAGTTTCAAATCTTGTTAAATTTATCTAATATCAACCAAATATCTTCACAAGTCTCTTATTATCTTCATTTAGTCTCTACTTACTCATATTACATGAAAAGAATTCTGAGGAGTGGAAAAAGCCTTACCCCGACCATAGCAGGAAAATCCTGTTTGGACGTATCCGCTAAAACGGCGGATACCGGTAAAATTAAATCCCAACCGATTCTTCTCGATTATCCTAATCTAGGTTTTACGCATGAGATAGAGAGTTCTATTACCAAAAAGGCTGTAGATAGACAAACTGACATAGAAGAGGAAGAAGAGGACTCGGAGGACGAGGAAGCAATCGATCTATTCACGAGTAACGATGTCGATCGACATCCTAGTAAACAAATTGACCGACAAACAGGTGACAACGTTGATCGACACACCACATCCCCTGATCCCGGACATTCAACACCTGCTGAACCAGCAATAGAAAGGGTGTATAGGACCATACCCTCTTTTCCTCCCAAAAAGTCTCCATCCAAGCGTGAATTAGATAAAGCGATCTGCAAGAAAGCTTTCGATAAAATCACGATAGAAATGCCACTGAGTGATGCAATTAAATTCTCACAACCCATAAAGAAAAACCCATCACTTCTACCCAACACCAGAGGAGAAAAACCCAGACCAAGACACCGATCCAGCAACTAAAGTGATTGAAGAGTCTGCGACAGCGGAGTAAACATACTCGCACAAACAATCAGAACTACGAGATGGCTTGATTTCCAAAAAGAATACGTAGGCAGCTCGCCTAAAGACGAGTTCAGCTATCCCCCTTTCCAAAATGGGGGGGGGGAGTGGGTGCGCATACGAGTATTCGTATATTCCCGAATTTTAAAACTTTCGCTTTGTAATTGACATTTTCAAAACTTTTTAATAAAGGCAAATTTAGAATATTATAAAATCTCTTCTACTATCGAAAACACAAAAAAAAATCCAAAACATCCGGAAATCACTTTTGCAGTAACAACTACTAAATCATTTCTACAAAACTTGTACACCAAAATATTTTCGGGAAGAACCGGCAAGACGTCGCCTAAAGTCTTAAAGAAAAATATCTCACAAAAGTCAGTCCGCGACTATAAAAATACAAACGCTCGGCGATTGGCCCCATCGAGCACGCTAGCCGTCCTAAACAAACGCACCGACTTATTGGTCCGCATACATCCGACGAAAATAAAACAACGCGTTATAAAAGAAATCCAAATTTTTGGTCAGCACTTCCGAGCAACTTAGAAATTGTTCCCGGTGAGATTCTCAATTCCAACCAAACGAATCGTATAAGCCAAGAACCTATCGTGGATTCTAAATCGGTATGGAATCAGGTTAAAATCACAACAGGCAAAACGAAAGCCGACTAGTCATCTCATAGCCTCAATCCGAAAGTAAACCTAGGTCTTGTCCTAAACCCAGAACACTGGTCTCTAACGTCTCAAGGCATGAATCGAGATCCTAAAGGCATGTCTCTTCGCCCACATCTAAACACTCGCGAAAATCAAAACATTCCGAGTAAACGAACCGGACGATCTACACCAAGAGTTAGATTCGAGACGATAACTCGTACTCTTCCCTCTACACCTAAAACGAAACACAGATTTCATACTTAGAAAATATTTTTATTAAAAAAGTTTTCATTCAGATACACACCGCCCAGCGACAGGGATTCAAAGCCACCAACGGCCAGTCCCAGAAAAACAACAAAATCAGAAAACAACAGCATCATACATCGAAATCATCAAACACGGACGTCGGGCTCTAGTATCAAAACTACGGTTGATAGACTTCGTCACCCGCGTCCGGAATCTCAGGACCGACTTCAACTGAATCCGGCGACACCATGATAGGGTTCGCTTGATCTCACATCTGCGCCCCAGGGTTGACAAACTCGGCCTTTTGTCTCTCTCTTTTCGCCAATCGCGCTCTCTGTTTCGCAGACACCGACTCGTACGAGTAGTCCAGATGCTGGGTAAGACGCAAACCGCCAACTATGCCCCGGCATTTGCGATAGTCGCCATTTGCCTGTTGCGCATCCTCAAACTCCACGTAAAGAGGCCCGAACCGTTCACGGCGGGCCATCATCTCCGCGGCAACTTCTCTCTTGCCCGCTCTACGGGCACGGCGAACCATCTTGTCAGAAAACTCGAGACCACGACGAGAGTCGGCGTCATATTCCTCCCTCACGCGGGTGGCCTTCTTCATGGCTAAATCTTGGGCACGAGAAAAACTAGCTCCGATCTCCTCCTTGAGACGAGTGGCCTCCATCTCCGCCACTGCAGCCCTAGATTCAGCCTTGTGAATCGCCGCATTGCTCGCGTTCACCACTTCGTTCAGAAAGTGAAGACCCTGCAAAACACGGGAATATTTCCTCAAAAAAAAAGAGAAATGAGAGAAAGAGAGAAAAACAATCGCACATGTGGTGAGTACGACATCAAGGTAAAATAAACAGACCTTGTTAAAGAGCCTCGACGCCTTCGTAAACGGTGTATCAGCCGGAGTCCCGGACGATGTCTCAGCTGGGTCGAATTCGGAGGAGGGAGCCGAAAAGTCAATGAGATCCTTGATGTCGACGTCGTCGCCAAACATTCGACCATGGTCAATCGGAACTTCTCCTCCCTGCAGACATCTAGACCTCTCCCTCTCTTCCACACCATCGGCCTCAACCGGATCGCCCTGAGAAAAACCAGATGAATAATAGGCAACAGCACGACGAACCCTCGTCAGAGAAAAGTATCCCCAATGAAGCGGACCGCCACGAAGAAGATTCATAACCTTCTTGAAATCTCCATGTAAAGGTTTGCGGGGTTTTAACACTATAAAACGCAAATCACATGCAACTGTCAAAATACAGCAGAAAATATGTAAATATATATATCACGCAAACGAAATACCTTTCGTCGCCCATTTCGTCCTGAACGAAGGGATGCAACTTTCTTCCACCCACGTGCTATCAATTTTGACATAGAAAAACCAATCGCTCCACTCGTGACCATTCGAGGCAAGCCCGCCAATGATCATCATATCCCGCCGAGGGGTTAGGTAAAAGCCACCCCTGGTGCGCGCTTGAACGTTAGCATAGCCAAAAGATAGTTCGTGTCAACAGACATTCCACGCTCGTACCCTAGTACCAAAATCCCGATAAGATGCTGCAACCCGGTGGAACAAAGTTGGCTGAACAGTATGCTGAATCTAACCAGCAGCACGACGATAGCTCACGGAATAGGGAACCATAACTGACAGTTCAGCAAGAAGGCTTCGTAGCACGTCAAATAACCCAGAGGTGGATTCTCGGCATCTTGACCCTGTACGGGAAGACGGAACTGTACCGATTCGGGGATCGCACGAGAATTCCTCAAATCTCCGAGGGAGCAAATAGTACTCGCGCTTGGACTATCTGTGTTCCTCCGAAGCTTATCCCGCTTTGGCACCCAGAAACTAGCGGAGGGATACCTCTAAGGCCGACCAATACTCCGAGAAATCTGCCTTGCTCGTGAAAGAACGCTGGAAGATTGGCCTGGGAAGGGTACAGCCGTCGGAAACATCAAGGTCACTCGGGTCAAAAATTGATGCACAAGCATGGTCCGAAACTTTCCACCCGGAAGACATGTTAAAATCGAAAAGAAAAGAAAATTCAAAGGAAGAGTAGAGAGAGTAAAAAAAATTTAACCCTAAGATGAGTTATGAATGTATAAAGAACTTGGCACTCATTCCATATACTTATAAGAAAAAAAAAAATTTACTATTCGCCTTTGGACTTTTGGCCATTAAAGTTCCGCCTAATTCTACCAAACTTGTCAAACTAGTTCAAACCGCTCGCAAGAACTCCACGATTCTTACGAGCTGGGGGGCTAACTGTTGGGGTCAAAATCGGTACGACAGAATCAACGGCCAAAACTTCCCATAAAAACACTAAATACGTTTTATAAAACTCGAGAAGTCATTTTATAAAACTCGAGAAGTCGTTTTATAAAACTCGAGAAGTCGTTTTATAAAACTCGAGAAATCGTTTTATAAAACCCGAGAAGTCGTTTTATAAAATTCTAATAAGTTTTCGAACAAAGGAAATCCGCGGAAAACTCGGAAAATGTTATCTCGAAAGAACAAAACAAACACCGATTACACGATCTTCCGAGTTAAGCACAAAACCACGAAAAACCGTAACCGTCATAAAACGCGAGCTGGTTCGGCCGAACTAGCTCGCCGTCGGCGAGCTAAGTGGCCTCGGGCTAGCTCGCCGTACGGCGAGCTATCTTGACCAAGGATAGCACGCCGTATTGCGAGCTATCCCGACCAACGCTAGCTCGCTGTACGGCGAGCTATGGACGTCCCGTATAGCTCACCGTACAGCGAGCTGAACCGTTCCGGTTCGGTTTGCCGTATGTCGATCTAATTATCCCGAACCTCGATCTCCCACGTCCTCGAATCAAGGCATACGTCCTTCGGCACGATCGTGTTCTAAACCACGGTCGGAATGTCCCTCGTTTCATCTCGATCCGTCTTATCGTTCGAGTTTTACGATAAAAACTATAAAGTTTTTTTTCTCGAAAGAACTCAAGGAAATCGTATAAAATGGCAAAGGTTAACAAAACACCGAACATTTCCTAAACTATACGATTTACTCGAGATTTCTCGTGAGAAATCGTAAAAAACATGTTTTTAATAAAAATGTCGAGTGAATTGTAGAAAAACGATTAATCGAAACGTCAAACATTGCAAAACCTTACGATTAACTCGAGAAACTTACTTAAACAACGGCATCGCATCAGGGAACAATCTCGTCTAAAGTTGTAAAACGGTTTCTTGTCGCTAAACGGCTCGGAAAGTCCTTGAACACGATAAAAGCCCACTCGCGACTTTAACGAAATCTAACCCGAAGATACGACGACGTTTTGACGATTTACTTATAGGAAAGAAGATAAATGTCAAATTCGAACATAAACGGCAAGTTTGAAGATAAATAGAAGATTTCCGAGGAAAAAAAGGAAAGATTGAGATGAATGGAAGATTCTCGATAAACTCGAATCTGGGCGAAATGGAAAGAGTAAACCACCTAGGAAGGGAGTATATAAGCAAGAAGCAGAGGATAGAAGCAGATGACGAGTTTCAGAGCTTTCACCACCAAACTTAGCATTTAGGCAACTTTCCGTTTTTTGTTATCGAGCTGCGTCTCAACTAGGGTTTTGTTCTAGAACGCTAGGGTTAGGAATCTCGCCGACGGCTCACGCAGCTAAGGCTACTCTTGTTGTAACCGTTCTTACGCAAACTCGGAATAAGATCCTTCTTGCTCTTACTCGTTTTTATTCTCTTATTACTTAATCTCGTCGCGTTCTTAATTGCGCGGTTCCGCAGATAGCCGGGTCCTCCGGGAACTTAGGATTTACTCAAAATTCCCTTATTTACGATTTATTGACAGTAGGAGAATTTCGGTTCCCACAAATTTCTTCTCCTCTTCTCATCTAATCTCCATCATAAGGAGATGCACTCCAAAGAAAACGCGGCGTAACCAACAACGAGTAGCACCGGATAACCACTTCGTTGGTGCCGTAACAACACCACCGCCAGCATCATCATCAATCCGTGAGAAAACTCAAGTGGGAGATGCAAGTTGCGCCAAAGCCATAGCATCTCCAAACCACCAGCACTAATCACCACCATCACTAACCGTGAGGTACCGAAAACTTTAAGCAGTGAGTTTAAGTGGCATTATTCTTGTTTCTTGTGTGGCAAGAAATATATATAATGTATAACCTTAATTATCATGCGTAGGAATAAGCGTGGAATTTAGGTGTGACTTATTCAACAAATAATTCTTTATAAAGCTTAGACTGAGGCTTGTTGATAAGGCTTATTATTTCTAGAGCATTCAGTTCCATCTTCAATTATGGCTAAGGTGAGGGGCTACTCTATTCGGCTTAGAATTCAATCCGTATAATTTAGGACCAAATATGTTCCGTCTATGTGAATCGAGTCTAATTGGTGTTTGTTTATTTTATTTATTATTTTGTTTGCTTAAACTGGAGATAGGGTTTTAGAGGATTCAACTATTGTTTGATTTCATGATGTTAAAAATTGTTATATATATAAGAATAAATATTTGTATGGTGTGAGAATGCGGGAGTACAGGCAGGGGTTATGTATTACGCATTAGGTGCGGGGTGTATAGGCATGAGTTATATACCATCCATGTGGGGTGTATAGGCAGGAGTTCTATACCACACATAGATTGTTTGTATAGTGATTTGCAGGGGAGCAGAGACGTTTGTGCTAGCGACGCATAGGATGGACATACAGGGATGCATGCAAGAGTTCTGTGCACGTATGAGCTGCGGGAGTTCAGGCAGGAGTTATGTACTGCGTGTTAATGTATATGAGAGGAATACGGGAGTGCATGCAGGAGTTCTGTACTACGTATACTGGCTCTATACGGAAGTATATATGTTATATATCCATATGAGGAGCATGCGGGGTGCAAAGACTAGCTTATGTACTGTCAGCGCATTGATTGATATGTGTGGCCCATTAGGCGCCGTGATTGTTCATGTTATTTCTAAATTATTGGGTTGGAGTGCTATGTCTGCGTCCTTGGACTTAGGGGTTTAGCATCTCATACCTCACTGAGTGACTCCCCTATTACTCACCCCTCATTTTTTACCCTTTCAGGTGAAACTGTCGAGCAAGTGTGATTCTATCGGATTGGTGCTTTTAGGCGTTTTCTTATTTCTTTTCAGACTAATGGATTTATGTTATCGATATTTTCGAGTGTTTATTTTAATTACTGGCTTTATGGCATTGAGGTTGATTTTCGAGAAGTAAATAAATGTAGATTTCGGAGATTATTATTGATTATATTATTTAGAAAATACGGGTGTTACAATAATGTCCCTGATCTTGATTCTCTTGTGCTCATAAATGAATGTCTTGATCTGATATGTGCCACTAAGAAACTATATTACTTGAGAGTAGAAAAGCTTGCTAGAGATCACATTGAAGTTTACTTTGTCAAGAACTATATTTGTACTTCATTTGATCTTGAGTCCAACTTTTTGCTGCTTGAGAATTCTAGACCTCTTCTTGAACTTGCTGATTTAGAGGATGAATTTGATGTGGATAAGATCTTGCTTGAGATAGGAAATCCCCATGCTGAAAACTATCATAAGAATGTGAACATTGTGTTTTATTTGGTTGATGGAGATAGAGTTCCCTACTTTGTCAAAACTTCGTTTGAGCCTGTAGTTGACTTTGTGTTTCCACCAAATGCTTTTGATTCTCATGACTATTTGAACCTCAAAGAGCATCTCATGATTCATGATACATCTTTAGTGAAGCTCTTTGATGAAACATTTGTATATTTTCTATGGAAAGTAGTGTGCTCCTTTCCACACTTGGTTTCTTGTTCTTGTAGGAGAAGGAAAAAAGTTGCATTGGGTCAGCATTTTATCATTTAGAATCTTTTCTCATTTACATTTTAGGGATTGAGTTTTGTGCATATTAAGATTGCATTGCATATGCATTCACAACCTTAATGAGCTTTTGTTGGTGAGTAACAACTTAAGAGTTTGATTGAATGTCCATCCTTGGTGTTTTTTTATTGCATTTAAATGAAGATGAAGTTAAGGAAGAACCATGCTAGGATCTCATAGCTTGAAAGTTGAACTCATTTGTAGATGCATGTTTTCCTTGTAGCTCAAATCTATGAACTTGAACTTAAATGAACATCTAATTACTCCCTCTTGAAACTTTCTCATGGTAACAATAGAACATTCAAGTTTGCTTATCCATTTCTAGACTTTCTTACAAGCTTGAATGGCCATTTGCATCACTAAATGGTACCTCACCTTGAACCTTAACCCATTTCTTTGCCCCTTGATTGTTTGATGAGTGAGGCCGCTTGTTGATGATGCATTTTAGTGTAAAATTCTGAATGATAGAGGAACGATAAGTAGTAGCTTCTATATACCAATTGCCTTGATTGGTTAGGATTGGGGGAGATTGATGGGATTGTTTTGGAGTGGGGTTATGTGATGAGAGGAAAGAAAAGAAGAGAGTGAAAAGAACCCCTAAAGAAAAAGAAAAATAAAAGAAAGAAAGGGTGAATGAAAAATAAAAGAAAATTTTAAGAAACATGAAATAGAAAGTAAAGCTCAAGAAAAGAAAAAAAAAATTATGAGATCCTCTAGAAATAAGAAAAGAGAATAAAAAGGATAAAAGAAAAAAAAATGTAATAGGAAAGAGATTCCTAAGTAATGAAATGGTGAAAAAGTGTAACTTTGGGGGTGAGAAATGTTTTGGGGTTTGATATTAATGGTTTCGGATTGTAGATATATAACTAGGAAAGGGTAGAACATGGAAATGAATACTTGTATGCATGAGTTGTTGTTCTTCTTCTCACTTTTGCAATTAGCTTGTGCATCCCTTTTCATGAGTAAAAACTTTGAAAAAATTGAAGAAATTCCACTTTAAAAGTCATCTTAGCCTCTTTAACACCTAGCCCACTGGTTTGTGATTTGAGTTGATTGAGAGAGTTCACTAAACACTTAATGAATGTAAAAGAGTTATTGATTTCTTGCTATTACATGAGTGATGAGTATGGCTAACTCTTTTAACGTAAAGACCGTTGGTGCACTTTAGAACTACTTTGATCGACATTGAGTTGAATTCTTTTTTTATTACTCTAAGATTTAATTTCTCATTTTCAAATATGTTCCTTTGTTTTTCTTTGAAAGTTTACTTGTGTACAAATAAATATCTAATTTGGGAGAGTTGATATGTAATGTTTTTATTGGTTTTTAATATTCTTTTTTTAATCATATTAGTGTTTAAGTTGTATTTAGATGTTTAGATTGTATATTAGGTACATATATTACATTTTCATTGCCTAATTTTATATAACAGGGTTTAAAGTGCACATTTGGAAGTTTGAGGTGAAATTGCAAGCTTATCTATGCAGTTATGAAATTTTGGGATCAAAATAAACGCAATATAAAGATCAGGGACCATTCGGCAATTATGGGAAGGGCCAGATTACACAACTGAAAGAACCGGGGTTGATCGAGAGGATGTTTCTGAACATTTAATAGTTATTTAGGTAAAGTCGTAATTGTCCAAAGGTCTGGGGACCAGATTTGAAAATAAGAAAAAGTCGCCATTGTTGTGCTCGATTCTTTTCTCACCGGATCTGTTATGACAACAGCGTGAAACTCGAAGACGATGCCACCGGAGGTCACAGTGACGGAGGATAGCTGAGAGAGAACACGGCGGAGATGAGGACTTGACGCCATGGAGAAGCTAGGTCGTGGTGCAGCTTGATTCGACGGGGTATGGATTGAGCCGCGACGGCGGGATTCGCCTCGGATGCGGAGCAGAGGAAGCTCAAGACAGAGGCGGATAGGAGCTTGTAGCATATGTGAGTTACGATGGAGAGCTTTGACCGTCGGGAGATTTCGCGGTGAAGGAGGAGAGGCTCGAGTAGAACAGAGACGCAAACCATGGCTCCAAGCTCGGGTGTGCAGCGGTTTGATGAAGCGGGTAAGAGACACTGCTCGGAAAGTAGCGAGCTCGGGAGCGGCTCACCGTAGTGGGGTGCAAAGACCGCTGCAAAGAAGAGAACAAGTGATTTCTTAATGTTGACCGGTTTAAACTGGTTTGACCCGGTTTAATTTAATTAAAACAACATGAATTTGGACTCCCTATATATAGTTATAGATCCAAAAATCTTAATATATCTCATTTTTCTCTCAATAAATTGCCTCTCATTGTAAAAGCTTAAATATTTATATCATTTTAGGAATTACTTCATAGTATATCTTGTTTCTCATTCTCATTAACATGATTAGCCTTGAATGCATCATGGATTTAAGGTTTCTCATGGAGATTAGAGAGTAACACTTTTTGAATTCATGAGTTAGGTAGATCTAGGGTGATTAAGTATAGATTTAAGTGTTTTCTTGCTTATTGAGTGATCTTAGTGCTATATTATTGTTGGCCTCTCTAATCTAGATCCTTAGTCATTTCGTGCTCACAAGGTGTATGTTGAAATGACTGAACCAACTCTCCTTAACCAATGACCTTTGAATCTAAGAAGTCTTAGATAGTTATTAAACATATTCTTAATGATTGTTTGAGTTATTTAAACTAATGACCTTTTTTTTTATTACAGAAAGCGAATGAGCATTTGTCTAAACCAAGAACTTGATTAATTAGGTTGTTTAGACTTAAGGATACATTTTGATTGAAAGCTTAATTTCTTTAGATCAATTGCCTTAATCCATGGTTTCTACCTTATCACTTGATTAAAAGTTATTCTTGTATTTATTTCTTGATTGGATTTGAGATCACCGTTATCTATATTTCTAGGACCTTAGTTTGCTACAAACTATCTATCTTCTTGTTCGCTTAGATTAGCAAAGTTTGTGTATTCTTAGTGCTTTAGATCATAAGTTCCTTGTGGATTTGATCCTAAAGTGCTACAGCGACATAATATTCGATTGTGGTATTGTTGGCTCATTAGGTTAATTGGCCTGTATGAAAACACAAATATTAATATCGCAATGACATTTGACATGGAGAAGCTAATAAAGCGCCCTTTAATCTATAACCAAGCCTTCTACATAGATGACACCTCTGAGTTGACCAGAGAATCTTTAGCAGACATATGCTTAGATGATCCATTAGAAAAACGCTTACTATAACTGAAAGGAAATGTTCAGTATCGATAGTAGAGCCGATGAGTAGACACAGTTGATGGATGCCAGTGTAGAGGTCACGAACATCGATGACGAGGATGACAACGGATCAGAAGTTAACATCGATCGATATTTACAAAATGCTGCGATCGGCAACCTTCCTCTTTTGATAATCTGAACTCGGAAAATGCTCCTAAGGTTGAATTAAAGCAACTACCCGTTGGACTCAAATATGCCTTCCTTTACAATTCATACCCTGTGACTGTCAATTCTAACCTATCTACTGGAGAACTCGCGTCGTTGTTGAACAAACTACGCAAGCATAAGAAATCCCTCGGGTACTCTCTCGATAATATTCCTGGTATATCATCTGACCTATACATGCATATAATTCATCTGGAGGATGAGTCCAAATCATCTATAGAACAACAACGAAGATTAAACCTGAATTTGAAAGAAGTAATTAAGAAATAAATTATCAAACTAATAGATATTGGAGTTACTTACCCAATTTCAGACAGTAATTAGGTAAGCCCTGTACATTGCCGTTTGTTTTGTTTGAGGACAAGCAAAAGAGTAAATTTGAGAAAGTTGATATACCATGGATTTTACCACACTTTTAGCCATGGTATACATGTATTTTTAGACATATTTATTCTATATAGCAGTCTATTTAGTATAATTTCAGGTTCATAAACGATTGGGAGGAAAGTGGTGATTCTGATGCCTTTTGGAGCTTTCTAAGTGCAGAACTGCACAGATGCATCTCATGTTTAGATATGGATGGAGACCTTCCCACTGTTAGATTGAGCTCAACTTTTGACACAAGATAGAGCTTTGAGTTAGATTTCCAATACCATCGGTTTGAGGTCAATCATCATCCTATAGAAGAAGTTATGTCCTTCTTACTGAAGAGTGGTAAGTCTGCCTCGCGAGAGGAAGCTGCCGAGAAGATGAAGGAATCTCGATCGAAGACAAAGTCTTGGTGTTGATCAATGCTAATTCCAGAACGCGGGCCAAGTATATTTGAAGACCGACTTAAGCCCAAAATCCACCATAAATTACCAGAATAACCCTAGACGGCTGTACAACATATTTATGTGTGTATAAACCATTATTGAAGGATACGATTTCTTTTATTCATGTGTGTATAACCCATTGTTGAAGGATACGATTTCTTTTATTCATAGTTTTAGGTTAGGAGAGAGAGGAGGAACTCCTTCAGAGTCCTCCTGGAAATCTTTTGGTTTCTTTATTGCTTTTATCTATTCTATTCATCTATGAATTTTGTGAAAAACTTCATGTATTAATAGATACACATGTTAGGTTTAGTGTTTAAATAGGTTATGAGGGATTAACCCCAAATATAGAATTGCTAAGTTGTTATATTCATTAATAGGATGTTTTTAATGCTTGTGTTCTAGAGTAGCTAACTAGAACCCTGATCTTAGAATCATTAGACACAAGTGACAGCTTGGTCTTATATCTGAATAGATCCTTATTGAACTAGGATTGCTAGAAACACATGAACACTGATCTAGGAACCCTAGTGAGTACTTTATTAATCCGCATGCAAAGCTTGTTAGTAGTGCGTCGATCGATATTCCTATAGAATCATCAATCGCACTTTCTATTGATGAACATACAACAGTTGAGATCACTAGATCTAGGCAGTAGACGAATCTAAACATGCGACAGCTGATCGATTTGTTCTCTAAGTTGAGCTCTATAATATCATGCAAGCAAATGTTGGCATTTATATATGTATAATCATGATTACCTGAATAGAAATCCTAAGTCTAGCAACCCATCATTCCATCAAACAACTCATTAATCTCTTTAGAACAACTACCTTGTTCGACCTGTTTTGTTTTATTTATTATTTATTTATTTAATTGTTTACCTAGCTTAATCATAAACTATTTAGATCTATTGTGTGTCCTAGCTCTCTGTGGATTCGATCTCTAAATATTACAATTGAACCTCTTATTTGAGAGAGTAAAGTCACTCTAGAGTAATTTGAGTGATATCACATCTCCTTATATAGACAACATAAAACTCCTACATCATTAGGTATAGCATAAATAGATATTTCATAATCCTTTTAGCTAACCACAACTCAATAGAATTAGGTAGTTTGTATCTCAAGCTATTTCAAACCTAATCCAACATAGATTGTTTACTGGAGACATGAAGAATAGTCAAAAACATTTGGTGTTCCTACAAAGCAAAGAAGATGAAGTGACCGACATTCTGAGATTCATATCAATTACCTCAAAGAAGTTTCAACTTTTAACAGCTTGTTGGTTTGTTGCCTGTGTTGTGAGATATCTGTGTAGGTTATATTTGTTCCTCTTTTTTTCTCCCTCCGAAACTACATTGGAGTTTTTGATAAAAATAAATATAAAAATGGATTTTTTACATTTATTTCATCACGAAACTCTTAGTTTTATAGAATCAGAATCTTTTGATGGCTCTGAGCTTAACACCATTCTTGAAACTGAGTATTAGACCATAATCAAGCTGCAGTGGTTTTTCCATATCTGGGGAGTGTCTAAAAATGTAATTACGGTAGAGATGCAACAAGGTGAGTTTGATCTCTTGCATTGCAAATCTTTGTCCAACACAGGCTCGTGGACCAATGCCAAACGGGATGAACGCATATGGATGTCTAAGTTTCTCCTCTTCTCCGCTGGGATCAAATCTCTCCGGCTTGAACTTTTCTGGCTCTGGAAAGTTTTTGGGGTCATTTGCTAGAACTCCTAGTGCCAACCAAACCCATGTCCCCTAAATAACAGTAACAAGGTAAGTATTCGATGAAAATTCAGGTCTTTAAATCGGCAGTCTATTATGGTCAACCATTCAAAGTTTTTGTGAATAGAAACTAAAAAAAGGTTTTGAGCTGATACCTTGGGAAGTAGGTAACCTCCTATCTCCACTTCTTTTGCTGTTTCCCTTGCAACCAAAGGGGAAACCATGTAGAATCTCATAGCTTCTTTGATGACCTACACAGGAGGAAACGAAAAAACATCCATAAAAGATTCTAATACCTTCACTGAGAAAATCAACTTTCCTGCTTTTTTGTTGAACAAACCACCTGATCAAGGTACGGAAACTTGTATTGTAAGTCATGGGAAGTTGGGATCTGATCATGTCCTCCAAACTCGTCAATCTCTTGAAGCAAACGTTTCTCAACTTCAAGATTACCAGATACTAAGTAGAGAACAGAGGATAATGTGAAAGCAGTGGTTGCAGAGCCAGCAAGTAGATGCTCATAAGTCACAGCGCTAATATAATCAGGGGTAAAGATGCTCTTGGCAAAAGAGTCCAACTCTCTAGCCTTCAAAATCAATGACAAGAAATCTTTTGAGTCGATATCTCTCTCCTTGGCTCGCTTTGACACAATCTCATTGAGTTGTCCACTAAGTCTCGTGTTAGTCTTCTCGACTCTCCAGTCCATAGTTCCTGGTATTCTCTTCAAAATCTGCCTGAATGGCTCTTGTAAGATCGGAAGCAGTAAGCCTATGATGATGGAGAGTGAGCCAGACAAATCCATCTTGAGCTGTGTTGTGGAGTAGACATGCTGGTTTATGAAATCACTAACCTCTACATTGCCATCTGCTGACTCTTTAATTGTTTTTTCACCGGAGAGTCCAAAATCAACTCCAAAAGCAGCTTGTCCGATGATATCCGTGGTTAGCTTGAGGAAGAGATTGGAAATAACGACATCTTCTGATTCGGAATCAAGAATATGAGTAGCACAAGTGATGAAATTGTGCATTGTAGGGATAAGACTTGTCAAATGTGAAGGCTGGTAGAGAGATAAGATGGTGTTTCTCATCTTCGACCATCTCTTGTCCCTGTCAAAGATCCATGAATCATTACTGGCTATAATAGTGCAAATGTCTAATCAAAATGGTAGGGCCGAATCAAGAAGCATATACCTGGTGAAGAAGAGACCTTTCTGGTGAAGAGGAGAGGCTGAGATTGGAGAAGGAATGCTTCTGTTTGGAATATCTTTAAATTTTTTTATGCCAACTTCTCTGCAAAGCTCTGCTTCTGCAACTATTATCAGTGGTTGCCTTCCCATCTGAAATCTGTATTTCATCATTTTTGTAGATACCATTCGATTATTTTTATATCTTTCTGTCATTTATTCTTATAATCAATTGTGTTCATCTTTTCTTTTCCCCAAAACACTTTGTGCACATCAATCAGAAGATGACAACAACGATAAGAGATTGTAATACAATCCAAACTGAACTGACTCTGAACCAAAATGGTTTTAACTGAATTCACAGAATTGTGTTTGTAGTTTGTTCCATTTTATAATTTTAAAACAAAGAAACTACTGAAAATTTGATTTTAGTGCAGCGAACCAATACGAACCGAATAATCTAAAACTTACTAGGATTCTATAATGTTGACTATATTCATGTTATAAAATAAAACTTATCATATTGTTACTAGGCTCTCTTCGTTTACATGTCACTGGAATCTACGACATTTATATATATAAATATTTCATATTTGTAACTAAAAATTACACAACATAATAGTTATCCTATAAATTAATCTACTTTATAAATTATAAACTAAATGAATTAATTTTACAGAATAACAAAATACTACCATAAGATATTTTAAAAAAAAAATTTAATATTTTAATATACATATCTAAATTAAAAGATTAGGATATTAAAAATTAATATTTAATTATACACGAAATAATAATAAACAAATTCTTCAAAACCTCCGCCAATTCATAATAATATAATCATCATAGATAAAGTCTTAAAATCATTTATACATATATATAATTTTTTATAAAATAAATATTAATAATAGCTACTATTAATATTTAATTATATGATGAAACATGTAATTACTGATATTCTTATGATTATCATTTTACGGATTATTCCAATAAACATACAAAATATTTATCAAATATTAAATTAATTTAACAAAATATAAAACATAATTTAAGTTATGTTTAGGAGTTCAAGTACCTATTGGGATACGGGTCGAATATTTTGAATCAAAGCTAATTTATATCACATCATAGGTGTCATAATTTGTAAGTAGGCATGTTTGTAAGTATGGATCATATTCAAATATAACACGTCGGGTTTGGTTCTAATTTGTACACATCATAAAATTGATAAAGTAACCATATATCATTCGGATTCGGGTTATATTGGTTTGGAAATCTAAAATCTTAAATCAAAACAAAAAAATATACTTGTTTTTTAGAATTGGATATTAAAGTACTTATTTAAAATTTAGATAATTAGTTTTAAATATCATTTTAAAATAAATATAGAAATCAATATTTAAAGTAGATATTTATGTTTTAAATATTTATATTGATTCATTTGGACATTTAGAGCGATTCAGATTTTTTCTAGATTATTTGTTAGGGTCTGGCTAATAACACTTTGATTCGGATATATTTTGTACCACCTACAAAACTCATTTTGATATATTTAGAATTTTGACCAGTTACGGATCCAAAAGGTTTTTGGTTAGATTGAGTTTAGACGTCGAGTTATGGATTTTATACACATTACTTTATATAAAACAAAAATGGGTCATATAAAATTTTCACTGAAAGATTATCCTGCATTTTTAAAAATACTATGAAATTAATGAACTAAACAAGTCTATCCCACATTCTACATGTATAGAAAATGCGATTATATAAAGTGTGCATCAAACATAAATCTGCGCTTTGAAAGCGCGGGTCAAAATCTAGTCAATACTATTAAAACTGAATCATGACCCGTTAATATATGTGTAGTCCAATAATTATTTATAACTTCATCTAAATTTTTTTTTTAAATTGAATAGCATCTAACTATATCAGTAACCACTTTTGATAACCACCTCTTAAACATAACATGTTGACTAATATTTAAACTCCTATTTCTAAGGGCTACAGCAACAAATCTGAAAGTTTAATATATTTTTGTATTTAATTTCTTACGTATACGGTAGGTCTCTAGGAAGACTCATGTGCTTGAATTAATTGTAGAAAATCATTATACTTCTATGACATAAACATATTTTTGTTATGTAGAAAAACAATATTAATAATTATTTAGAAATAAAGTTCAAAATTAATGTGTAAAATGAATATGCTACAAACAGTGTTTTGAAACACTGGTCCGATCAACTTACTTGACCACTGAATTATTGGTTCGCCGGCAACTGTGAATTATTAAATTAATCAATTTTTATATAATAATATATTAGTTATTAAAAAAAAATATTTGATGTTTTAAATAACATTTGAAAATATGGAATTTTAGTTTCTTTACTTTTATTTTATATAAAAATATTAAAAACAAAAATAGTGTAGATTATTTAACAAACTTTGTAGCAAGTTAAGAGTTATAAATGTTATAAAAATATATCTTAAATTTAAAATATTTAAGTACTTAAAGGTCTAACTAGATTTTAGGCATATTTTTTGTTTTTAAGTTTCTTCGCTAGAAATTTGATTTTTATATTTGTGTTTGCTTAAAAAAAATTATTTGTGTTTTTATTTGTATTCATATTTCAGTATACTATTTTAATAAATTATTAGTAAGAGATTTTGATAATTTTATTTAATTTTTAATAATTTTTAATTATTTTGATAGCTTTAGTTTTCTTTATTTTTGTCATCAAAACCTCTTACTGATAATTTTTTAAAATAGTACACACAATGATGCCAAAAAAAAAATAGTACACACAAATATCATTACAAAGAAGAGCACAAATAAGATTACAAAAAACAAATGAATTGTTAACAGTATATTTGTTTTACAATAAGTCATTTATTATTAAAAACAGAAATACACAAAAAAACCTCAAAAGAAAAAAATTAAAACAAAAAAATATACTCATCGTTTTAAAACAAAAAATATACCTGCCCTTTAAAAGGGTTCGTCAGAATTTAGTTTATTCTATTAAAACACAAGTTTGACCTATTGATATTAGTTCAGCCTAACCATTAAATCAACAAAATATACTAATCTATTTGTCAGTATTCCTACCACTACAACGAGAATGAAGAAAAATTATATAATAACTGCAACAACATTAATTTTCCTTATTTTTCTTATGGTAACCACCATATTTTCACATCTAATAACCACCACTTAATAACTCCGAAAATATATTTTCTGCATCTAACCACATTAAACATCAGTAAAAGATTTGTTTCATACAACTCTGGAAAATATTAAATCTAAACAACATTAATCTCCCTTATGGTAACTATCACATTATCACGCCTTATAACAACCATATAATAACTTCGGAAACTTATTTTCTGCATCTAACCACATTAAAATCTATTTTCTGGATCTTCATACTATTTGAATTTCCTATTAAATCGGTAGCATATGACACAACTACAAAAAGAATATAACATATTACTAGATCTTGACCCGTGTGATCGCACGGGTATTAATTTTATTTTTTAAATTTTTATATTAAATGAAATTTTTGTAAAAATTAATTGTATTACATTAAGTTTTTTTGTGTGTGTTAACAATTTATTGTATCAAAAATATTAGGTATCATACAAACAAATCTAACATGTAGACGATATATTGAAAATATTTTTCAGTTAAAGATACATCAAATCTTGAGAAGTAAGAGTTAATATGGTATACAAAAAAAAATGATAAATTAGTTATGAGATTTCTAAGAAAAAGTCTAATGTTCAAATTATATAAAATTTTTTAATATATAAAACATTTGGATTGAAATTTGTAAAATAAAAAATGAAGTATCAATTAAATGGTTACAAATTACTTATGGGTTTAATTTTTTACAGAAGAATACCGAAAAGTTTGTTGTTTGATCTGCGTAAGTGTTTGTTTTTATATATTTTATAAGTGATAATATATATTTCTAAATTTACCCGTTTAAATAATTGTTTAAAACGACATTTTAAACACACAATTTTATAGTTTATATTGAGTAATTTTATTTTATCTTACAAACTATCATTGTGTTATACTTATTTTAAAAATATGACCCGTATATCTACACAATGTTTTATTTTTATTTTTATGGATCAAAATTTTATGATAATGTGTAACTAAATTGTTTTATCTAATATTTAAAATATATGGTCTTATATATTTCTACTTTTTTAACTTTTATTATTCTGAATATACCTTAACTATTATTTATATAAAAATATACATAACATAATATGTTTATATTAATATATGTACTCTATATTATATAAATGTTTCTTCTTGTGACTTTTATTTTAGTTATTACTTATAAATAATAAAAATATAATTATATATCTTTGAAAACAATATTGTTCATTAACTATTTAAAGATATGTAGATAATTAATAAGAAAAAAATCCTAAAAGGTAGATTAATTAAATTGGAATTAATTATTATGTATATGGAATTAGTAAAAAAAATTCTATACAATTTATTTATTTAATTACAAAAGGTATATATGAAAATAACTATTTTCATTAATTATTGTTGTCATAATTTTTTTTGTTAAAATTTGCTTTTGGAAATGCATTAATTAAAGTGAAAAGACAAAGAATCCTATAAGGTATGGTAATTAATAACTTAAGTGGCATAACATTGTAAATAATTAGAAAAACTCAGGGGTATTTTATAAGTGTACTTCTATTTTAATAATATAGATAGATAAATTTTATTAATAAAAACTACAAATAAATACCCAAACATATATGACACAATTACATTCTTATGAAGCTTGATTTATTTAATATATTTACAAATTATCTGTTATACTAAATTTATATCATACACAAATATGAATATACAAACACACAAACATATTATATGAGGTAAAAAATTTTAAAACAAAAAAATATCCGCCTTCTTGAGGGTGGGTCAATCTCTAGTTTACATTAAATTAAATAAAACCGAACTACAATAGACTCTAAATTAGAGTGTCCACCCATAAATTAAAACCTATGAATAAAGGAAGAGATAGAGGTGGACCTGAAGATAGGGCCATAGTGCTTAGCAAGAACGGAGAAGACATCAGGGCCGTACTTAGCCATCATGGGCAAGTGGCCAACAAGAGGCATAGCTGTTGGACCGGGAACATTAAGTACGCACCAGGAAGGTCGGTACAAGTAGAAGACAATAACCACAATCGCTACAAAGCTTAAGAAAGCAAGAAGAGCTTTTTCATGTTCCAAGAATAGATCAAGAACTTCCCACCATAAGTGTTGCGTCTTCATCTCTCTAACCTCTAAAGTTCTTTATGATTTTACTTTTTGATTTGTGTTGGTATTTTTGGGTGGTTCATTAATTTATAGTATTTGATTTGATGTGCTTTTTGAAAAGTGGGTTCTGCTTTCATTCCACTATCCCACCATCAGAATAGCTGGAAACTATTCTGCAAGAAGACAAAATGCGTCGAAATTATTTGCCAAATTCTCATGCCTAGTACTCAGTGATTTTAACGCAAGGACTTCATGCTTAATTTAAAATTCCCTATATATTGAACAATTCAATCTGGTATATAGATTGATATATCACTGTACAATATAAAATAAAATAAAATAAAAGATAGAATTTAGTATTAACATTTACACAAAAAAACCTAGAGATTTCATCGCTACATGTGTCATAACAAAAGTTCTCAGATACCTTCGAAAGAGACTTATGATGTTAAACATAAATCTGGCAAAAACTATTTTAACATCTTATTTAAAAACATGTAATCTATACATATATTTGAAATCTGAACTTAAACTTATGAGTGTGATTATTTTCAAAAGGAAGCCCTAGACCTATGACGGCGACAACCATGGCGACAAGGACTTCAGGCTTCGTTACGGCTCCATCTGCATCAGATATCATCACTCTTTGGTGATTGATTGGAAGAGGAAACCTTCTGCTTCGGCTTCTCTTTCCCCGACGCAACTTCTATTTTGTAAGGAACGATCCTTGTCGCTTTCTTACACTACAAGTCATCCGATCTCTGTCCGACCACTGTAGTTCTCTTCTCTTCCGATCTCCTTTGAGATCCTTAAGGCTCTATTCTGATCTCGATCTCATCCTTGCCGTCTCATCTCTGTTTGTGAATTTCGATCTACAAATACGATCTACAAGGCACGATCATCTTCCCTTTGATCTGACATTGGAGCCTTTGTTCCGATGGATCAGTAGTTTCTGATCTGAGACTAGGAGCCATTGTTCTACGTTTCAACGGATTAGCTTACCACTGATATTTTCCTACTGCTCGTTCACAAACAGCGGTGTATCAAACTACTAAAGATACAATACAACCGTATGGGTTCCAGGAAGAGACCTACGTCGGCTCATATGGCTGATGTTAAAGGCAAATCTATTTTGTTTAAAGATGATGAGCCCATAAAGCTCACTGAACAAGACGATGCGTATTTAATCAAGGATTTCAACTTGTCTCTCATTGGCAAGATTTTAAACCCCATGAAGCAAAATGTAGAGAAACTTCTCCAAACCATGTCAACTCAATGGGGAGTTCAAGACAAGGTTACTGCAAGTGACTTAGGCAATGGAAAGTTCCTAATTAATTTCACTGAGGAGGAGGATCTTAATGCTGTGCTAAGGAAAGGACCTTTCCATTACAACTTTTGTATGTTCGTGTTGGTAAAATGCGAACCCATTGTACACGACGATTATCCATGGATCATCCCCTTTTGGGTTTCTTTCATTGGTATGCCCTTGCACCTTTGGACAGATAAGAACCTGCGGAATATAGGAGGACGACTCGGGGCTGTGGATACTGTCGATCTCTCCGGAGGCCGTTTACTCATTCACATTGATTCACGTAAGCCGCTGAAGTTTAAGAGGAGGGTACAAAGTTCGGAAGGGGATGAGGTGACGATAGAAATACAATATGATCTCCTCTTTAAACACTGCACAATTTGTGGAATGATGACCCATGAGAAAGGGTATTGTCCTAATACAATACCCAATCGGGTGTCTCAAGTGGAGCAGGGTGGTGTCTTTAATCGGGTACAATTTCCTACTCTTTCACGTGATCATAAGTCGCGTGAGAGAAGTAACGAAACGGAAAAGGCATGGGATCGAAGAGACATTGCGCAACATGAGTCATCTCGTACTAACAGACGTAATGACCTGCAGTCCCGACTTCATGATCCAAGACTGAGATATGAGGAATCCTCAAAGGCTCATGAACGATATCAGTCGAGACACAATGAGGAGGAAAATCGCGGGCCCAAGCATTCCGATAGGATCATGAGAGAGAGAGATAGCCTGAACAAAAGATATAGGTCAAAGGATGCTAGCGGATACCAAAGAGATGGGAAACCATATGATCGCTATGGCAACAAGACATGGCACGAGAAAGCGAACACAAGAATCATGCTTTCAACGACATTGATAACATGAGTGGGTCTTATGTTCTCGGTGTAAATGAGATGGTGACTGCACATGCAGTTGTTCCTTATGAACAAACAAAGCAAACAGGCGAGACAGTATCAAAGAGTGATCATGGTTACCAGAGAAATATTGGGGATAGAGTCTTGAGCACGGAGGAGCGAAAGAAATTGGCTAGCACAATTGTATCTCTTGCTTTGAGACACCCACCGATGGATGAAAATGTCACCATCCGAAGCAAAAGTGCTGTAAAATAACTCACGTACTCTCCCCAAGAGGATCGTATGGTGGATCGGTACGAACCGGTCATCGATGCCTTAAGTGATATGGAAGTTCAGGAAGATGACTTATTTGATGACGAGCTTCAGGAGTTGGAAGATGCTGCCCTTTCCTCATCTGTTGTGGATACAACTAGGCTAAAACATGATTCAACCATATCAAAGAGAGGAAGTAGATCCAATAATAATACCACGTTGGGTATTCAAACGAAAAAATCGGAGTTCCTTCGTAGAGGTTCTCCTAAACTGAGATCAACAATTGCGCCTGCTATGGCACAAACAAGGGACAAAGAGAAGGCAAGGCACAGACACAGAAGATCAAGTAATACAACATGAATTTCAGGAAAGGATGTTGGTTTGGTGGGATCCGAAAACCCATCCAATCTTTATTCATGAAGACAATCAGTTGGAACTGTCGAGGGATTGGAAACGACCTCACAGTTTGACACCTTACGGAGATGTGTCAGAAGCATCGCCCAGGACTTGTGTTTCTTTCTGAAACGAAGAATAGGAGGCTGCTGTTGCAAGACATTCAGGCCGACTTAGGATTTGATAGTTTCTTTACCGTTGAGCCACTTGGACTCAGCGGAGGATTAGCTTTGTTTTTTATGGATGATTTTCATGTTAAGATTTTATTTTAAAATAACAGAATGATTGACATTGAGGCAATCATTGATGGAATAAATTTTTTTTTAATGACGTTTGTTTATGGAGATCCTGTATTAGAACGTAGGGAGTTAGTTTGAGAACGTCTTACACGTTTTTGAACAACACGAAATGGACCATGGTTCATGATTGGTGACTTTAATGAGATTACATGCCACGAAGAGAAAGAAAGAGGTCGAGAACGTTCAGACAGCTCTTTTTTGCCTTTTAGGTAAATGTTGAGAGATTGTGGGATCTTGGAGTTCCCCTTTACAGGAAACATGCTATCATGGGCTGGAAAAAGAGCAGGTAGAGTTACCGTTAGATGCTGTCTGGACAGAGCGGTTGGCAATGAGGACTGGCATGACAAATTTCCTCACTCGAAGGTACAATATATGAGGATGTGGGGATCGGATCATCGTCCGATCTTAGCTAATATACTAAAAAAGCGGCCACGGAGATCGAAAAATTATAAATTTGATAAGCGGTGGCTGGACAACGAGGAGCTCAGGCAAGTAATTCTGGAAGGGTGGAAATCACCGGATCTTCCACTAGAAGCTAGTATAATGGAACATATTGCAAGTTGCAGACGAGCTTTATGTGACTGGAAGAGACAACATAATCTAAACTCTGAAAGAAGTGTGGAAGAGTTAAAAGGAAAAAGTAGATCACTTATCTTCAAACAACGATGCCACTACTGAGGAGATTGCCACGGCTTTAAAGGAACTATCTGATGCTCTTAAGGCAGAGGAGATGTTTTGGAAGCAGAAGTGTAGGGTTTTTTGGCTACGAGAAGGAGACATGAATACCAAATTTTTTTCACGCTCTTACAAAGCAGAGAAGGGCAAAGAACATGATTACACAGCTTTTGGATGAAAATGGGAATGTGGTTCAGGATGAGGAGGGACTTGTAGCCATTGCTACATATTATTTTAGACATATCTTCCAATCATCAAATCTCGAGGAAATAGAGGAAGCACTGTCTCAGGTCTCTACTACCATTACATCAGTGGACAATGAAAATCTTACCGCACCAGTCACTGAATGAGAGATCAAGCTGGCGCTTTTTGCGATGCATCCAGGGAAAGATCCAGGGCCAAATTGAATGACTGCGCTCTTTTACCAAAAATTTTGGGATATTGTAAAAGAGGATTTAACTCTTATGGTTAATAAATTCATGTTTGAAGGTACGATACCCACTGGTTTGAATGAAACCAACATATGTCTCATTCCGAAAGTTGATAAGCCAAATCAGACGAGTTAGCTACGACCTATCAGCTTATGCAATGTTAGCTATATGATAATCTCTAAGGTCTTATGCCAAAGACTAAAGAAAGTTCTTCCAGATAGAATCTCAGAAACCCAGTCAGCCTTTGTTGCTGGGAGGCTGATCTCTGATAACTTTATGATTGCTCAAGAGATGTTCCATGCTCTAAGAACAAAACCCGGTGGACGTAATAAGAGGATGGCCATTAAAACAGACATGAGCAAGGCGTATGATAGAATGGAGTGGTCCTACATTGAGGCCACCATGCGAAAGATGGGTTTCTCAGAAATCTGGATAACCTGGATAATGCGATGCGTAACATCGGTTAAGTACAAGGTACTTATGAATGGACAACGAAGGGGAAATATTGTTCCAGAGAGAGGTATAAGGCAGGGGGATCCTCTGTCCCCTTTCATTTTTATTCTTTGCACGGAAGCGCTCGTTAGCCTTCTTAATCCCGCAGAGAATCAGGGAAAGATAACAGTGATGCGTATCACGCGTGCGTGTCCATCGGTATCTCACCTACTCTTTGCTGATGATAGCCTTTTCTTTTGTAAGGCGGAGCCCCGTGAATGTGAAGAAGTAATGAAAGTAGTCAAGAAATATGGACAAGCTTCTGGACAATGCATTAATTTTGACAAGTCATCTCTACTCTTTGGAAATAGAATCGGACAAGATGTCAGGCAAGAAATTATAGATACACTTGTAATCCAAAATGAGGCAGGTATGGGAACTTACTTAGGGATTCCGGAAGATATCAGTGGTTCTAAATGCAAGCTCTTTGCCTTCCTAAAGGACAAGCTTAGAAATAAAGTAAATGGCTGGACGGGAAGGTGGCTATCAAAAGGTGGAAAGGAAGTAATGATAAAGTCTATCCTGCTAGCTCTCCCAACTTATGTAATGACTTGTTTTCTTCTTCCTTTGAAGATATGTGATGCCTTGGTCAGTGCCATTGCACAGTTGTGGTGGAGCTCGAACCCGCCAAAAAGGGGTTTACACTGGTCAACATGGGACAAGTTATGTTTATCGAAAGAGGAAGGGGGAATTGGCTTCAAGATGATCCATGAGTTTAATTTGGCGCTGCTAGCCAAGCAATTGTGGAGATTGGCTTAATACCCAGACTCCCTGGTAGCTCAAGTTATGAGAGGTCGCAACTATCATTCGAGCTCACCCTTAAGGAAGCTCCCTGTCAGTAGCCCATCGTATGTGTGGACAAGCATCTCGGCTGCACGAGAGTTATTGATGTTGGGGGTTAGACAAAAGATACATTCAGGCTATGATGTGAAAGTATGGGAAGACCCTTGGATTCCCACAATCCCAGCGAGGCCAGCGACTTCATCTGCTCCGGTTTTGAACCCAAACATGCGAGTGAGTGATCTTATTAATCAGGAAACAAAGTCTTGGGATTTGGTTCGATCGGAAAATTATGTTGATGCTGCTGACATACCTCTCATAAGGAGTATGGCTATTAGTTCTACTCATCATAGAGATACGCATTGCTGGAGTTACACAAGGAATGGGCAGTACACAGTCAAATCCGGCTATTAGGTCGCTCGTAACATATTGATGAAGGAGGATGATAACGTAGTGGGTGAACCTAGTATCACAAGACTCCAGGCACATGCCTGGAAGGTCAAAGCTTCCCCGAAGATGTGTCATCTTATGTGGCAGATTATAATGGGGCATGTTGCTGTTACGAGTGCGTTGAACCATAGACACATGCGATGCGACAATTTTTTTCCAAGATGCGGAGAACCGGAAGAGACAATTGCACATGCAATCTTTCTATGCCCACCTGCATTACAGGTGTGGGCTTTAGCATCTATACCTTCCAGTTCAACTGTGTTCCCACTGCAGAGCACATATGCGAACATGGATTATCTTTTTTGGAGGAAGAAGGCCATAATGGAGCCATAATTAGAAAGGGATCCTTACCCTTGGCTAATATGGTACATTTGAAAGGCTCGGAATGAAAAGTTGTTCCGAGGAATTGATAGAGATCCTATGGAGCTAGCCCGATATGCGGAGAGTTAGTGCCTTGCTTGGTTCCAAGTTAATGAGCAGGAAAATGTACCAACACAAGGGAACACTGAGACGGGAAACATAGATGTTGGAACTCAGGTCATAAGCCTTGGAGATATTTGCATGGTAGACGGTTCTTGGACCCCTACAGACCAATTCTCAGGCTGTGGATGGAATTGGAAGGATAGCATGGGAAATAGTCAGTTGATGGGCATGCATAATGTTAGTAGGGTGGAGTCGGCCTTACATTTTGAGCTGGAAGCACTGCGGTGGGCAATGGAGAATATGCTTCAACATTCACCATGTCAGAGCTTCTGGACGGACTGCAAGGAATTGATAGCAAAGCTCACAAACCCCCAGGAATGGCCAAGCTTTTCGACGGAACTGGAGAGGCTCTTGACGCTGCGGATCTGCTTCCCAGATTTCAAGTTATTTTACGTGCCTAGGTCCCAGAATGCTGTGTTTGATTGCTTTAGCTAAGACTGCTAGATCCTTCTATCGTGATTTTTATTGTTTGTTTGTTGTTCTATTCCGGTATGGATACCTAGACCACCTCAAGCTTGAGTAATAGATCAGCCTTTTGTTGTCAAAAAAAAAAAAACTTATGAGTTAGTTTCTACTTTCTAGAAAATGATAAATGATCACAAATCAACACATTCTTAAATAAAAGTAGATGAAAATAAAGAAGAAAAACAATTTACTCCGTGTTGAACCCGGATTTCATCCCGTTTCAGATTGGATCCGATATCCCAATCCAAGCATAATAAAGTTCAGATCATGCATTGTCAAAGCTCAAGAAGAAACAATAGGTCCATGAATGTTAAGGTCGACCTCGGGTTGAGAGAGTCTCACGTAACGAGCTAAGCAAGTCAAAGCAAAAAGTCATTAAAGACACTCGATCCACGCCGAAGATCACGTAGCTGTTGCAATACATCTTCAAGGATCTATAAAAGAAAGGGGACAAGCTAAGAAAAGGGGATCCAATTCTCTCGACACCAAAACTACAGTTTCAATACATTCATACTCCATTGTTCTTAGACACTCCAGTATCCATTGGCTGTTCTTAGACATATTATCAATAAACATATATTTCGCATAGTTGGTCATAGTTCAGTCTTTTCTCTTTTAGATATCTCCTTAGAGAAGTTACCTAAATCACAAAATTTATTTTTAGGTGAATTTTAAGATGCAACATTTGTACTAGTAAGAGGAGGAGATTCAGAAAATATCCTTCTAAAACACCCGACATGTAACACAATCCACAACAGCTGCAGAAGGAACCAACATGAACCTAAATGGACCAAACCAAGTAAATCAAGGTGGGGGTGATTTCTGCGTTTTATCACAGGTCAATTAACCTAATGTGCACGCTACCACAATTGAATGGTATATCGATGCAACACTTTAGGATCGAAGACGCAAAGAACTATAATCTATAACAGTAAGAATACACAAACTTTTTTAATCTAAGCAATTAAGAAGATAGATGACTAGTACCAAACTATGATTCTAAAAATATAAACAAGTGTGATCTCAAATCCAATCAAGAAAAAAGTGCAAGAACTAAAATTGTAATAAAATGATAAAGATGAATCCATGGAAAATGATAATTGAAATATGGTGATCAAGGTTCAATCTAGGATGCTCAAACAAAACAATCAACAACTTTATAGGTCTAGATCTAATTCAAATAGATTGATCAACTCATGTGACAATAATCCTTATGTTAATCATTCATTAAACACCAACTCCCGTTGCCCTAACACATTCAAGCATGCAGTGTTCAAGTCTATTAACCATCTAGCAATCCTAACATCAAATACCTTTGGTTATTCAAGATACATCAATACTATGTTTATTCAAGCATTTTAACAAACACATTCCGGGCATAAAATAACTTAAATTCTAGATGAGAGGGATCAAGTCTAATCTAGCACTAAGAATACTCAGCAAACACCTTCGCGTTGTCTTGCTCCGTCGAGGTCGTATGCTCTACGGTGCTCATTCTTGCCGTCTCTGTCCTCTCGTACATCTTTGTCGTCGTGACATGAAACATAGATTGAGCTCTCCACACGGCACCTCCTCCGCGAGTTCTCCATCTCCAACGCTTTGGGTCGAGCTCCCAGATCCATGTCGTTGTCTTTGGTGCTCGAGTCTCATCGTTGGGAGCTCCCATGGCCACTTTTTCCCTTTTTGCAACCTAGGTCCTTAATCTGCCGCTTTCTTCCGAATTGGCTCCAGACTTTGTAAATTACAGAAACATCCTTACTTTAGCCCCTTAACTTTTATTTGTACAATTTAGCTCTTTCGTGTAATTGCAAGCTTGGTCCCTAGGTTTTGTTTATTTAGGCGCATAACTCAATACTTTCCAGAGTTTCATATTAATCCTCAAATTCAGCCTCAAACTTTCAGAATGTGCATTCCAACCCCTTAATGCATACAAATGAACATATATATGCAATCAAAATACCTAAAATGCAACATGCAAAACACTAATATAATTAAGAAAAAGATCTTAAAAACTATTAAAAACACTACATATCAATTCTCTCAAACTAGATATTTACTTGTGCACAAGTAAACCTTTAAGAATAAAAGAGAATATACTTTAAAAATGGGAGTTTAAAACCAATAAAAAGACACTTCTTGGCCTTCAACATGTTATCCTAAGGGAAATATAGCAAACAACATGAATAATCTTCCCATTATATTCTAGCTTCCCAAGGCTTATGTCAACTCTAATATCTCTACACAAATCACGTACTCATCAATCAACAAGTCTTTCAACCAACTCTCACATTCATTAACAAACCAACAAGGTGAATTCTTGCTACTGAGAACTTGATCTCAATCATTTGGCTTGATAAGTGCAAAAGGTCCAATGAGAATAGAAGATGGGTTCAAATACATATTTCTTTAGTGACTTACACTCAAGAACATGAACTTGAACATTATGCAAAATTTATCTAAGAAAGGGAGTAATTCATGTATACTGATTGGTTCTTATCATTCTACTATTATCCTAAACATTTTTAAACTCTACCATTTTTCTTAGTGATGATCCCATCCCCCTTTCCATCCAAAAGACTAATAAGAAAACCCTTTCTTACTCACCAAATAAATTCTCTCTTTTCTTTTACTTGGACCAACTAGGGAAATATTTTCCTTTGTTTTTTTGACGTAGCTCTATTATTTTTCTTTTGTTTTCCCTAGTCTCTTATTGACTTTTTTTCTCTCTCTTTTCTATGGGGTTTTGTTTAAGGTACATAGAGCTTTTCTTTTCTTTTCCTTTGATCCTTAGTGGCCATCTTCTTTTCATCACTCTTTTAGTTCTTCCCTTTTACTTATTTCTCATCTCAAACCCATGATCAAAGCCTGATAAGCATCAACACACTTCCTAATCCTAAATGCTAGCTCAATTGAGGTCCTATAGCTACCGAAGATGAGAACAAACCTATGTCGCTCCCAATACTCTCAATATTTTGCACATGGTAAGCTATCAATAAGAAGCCTTACTCAAGCAAAGCAATGATGGTCTCAAATAATGGTAAGGATTAATGGGTATGGGAGTGCCATTTGGGTTAACAAGAGGGTAATGAATGGAATACGATAAACTGAATGTGTATGAGATCCACAATTTTGTATGCAGCTGTCCATAAGAAAGAGAAATTAAGTTCATTAAGCCCTAGTTCATTTTGGAGTTTGTTTCAAGAATATGCCAATATGATATATCTTATTATTTACCCGTTTTAGACCATATTATGAACCCCATTTGGAGCATATTATGTGTGCATAGGCTATGTTTTTGAGTATTTACAGGTCAAGGTACGTTTTGGAGTTATGTGGACTACATGGTGCATTTTGGATGAAGTCTCTAGCTTGACTTTGTGTGCTTACTAATATAAGTATCAAAAGGTTGAGCCAATTCACCTTTGGTCCTTCTCCTACAAGAACAAGAAACAAAGTGCGCAAGGAAGCACACTCCTTAAAAAAAAAAAAAAAAAAAAAAAAAAAAAAAAAAAAA
>CAKOAT010557376.1:391945-408073 GCA_932364175.1 Eruca vesicaria subsp. sativa
TCACAAAGTAGTCTACTTTATCTCCATCAATCAAATAAAACACAATATTCACATTCTCATAAATGTTTTTGAAAAGGTTTTTTTTTTATCTCAAGCAAGAGCCTATCCACATCAAGTTCATCCCCTAAATTAGCTAGTTCAAGAAGAGGTCAGGTTCATCAAGCATCAAAAACTCAGATTCAAGATCAATTGAAGCACAAAAATAGTTCTTGTCAGAACAAACTTCAATATGATCTCTAACAAGTTTTCTACTCTCAAGTCATCTAGTTTTCTAGTTTCACATATCAGATCAAGACATTCATTGATGATCAAATGAGAATTCAAATCAGAGGCAATATCATCAATACAAGGCAATCAAATATCCTCAAAATGAAGTTCTAAAGTGGAATTGCATATACCTTCTAACTAAGTTGGTGGAACCCAATATATTACCGCTTTAAGGTCACAAGAAACATAAAACTCATACATTGTAGGCTCCCTTCCTTCAAGCTCTATCCGATCCCTAATAAGGTTCACCGGGATCGTTCTTGCCAAGATCTCTTTGTCGTTGTGGGAACCGAGATTCACCTATTGTCAATGTTTTGTAAATAAGGAAACTTTGAGTAAACCCTAAGTTTCCAGAGGACCCGGCTATCTGCAGAACCGCACAACGATAATTAAGAAAACGATGAACTTCAAATTAAAATGAGAATGAACGAGATTGAGAGCAAGAAGGTTTTTATTCCGAATCTGCGTAAGAACTGTTACAACGAGAGTGGCCTTAGCTGCGTGAGCCGTCGGCGAAATTCCTAACTCTAGAAGTCTAAGACCGAAAACCCTAGTTGAGACACAGCTCGCTAACAGAAAACGAAAATATTCCTAAATGCTAAGTTTGGTGGTGAAAGCTCTGAAAACCGTGTCCCTGCTTCTGCCCTATGCTTCTTGCTTATATACTCCTCTCTTAGGCGGTTTAGTCTTTCCATTTTGCCCAATTCGAGTTTATCGGGAATCTTCCATTTATCTCGATCCTTCCTTTTTTCCCGCGAAATCTTCTATATATCTTTAAACTTGCCATTTATCTTCAAACTTGACTTTTATCTTCCTTCTACGAGTAAACCGTCAAAACGTTATCGTATGTCCGGGTTAGATTTCGTTAAGATCGCGAGATGGGCTTTTATCGCGTTTTAGGACCTTCCGGGCCGTTTTGCGTTAAATCCGTTTTGCGACTTTGTACGAGATCGTTTCCTGATCCGATGCCGTTATTAATAAATTCCCCGAGTTACTCGTAAAGTTTAGCTATGTTTGTGTCTCGGTTAATCGTTGCCGTTTATATGATTCACTCGACGTTTTTATAAAAAACGCGTTTTTTACGATTTTTACGAAAAATCTCGAATAAATCGTATAGTTTAGGCAATGTTCAGTGTTTCGTTTAACCGTTGCCACTTTATACGATTTCCTCGAGTTCTTTTCGAGCAAACAAAGTTTTACGATTTTTATCGTAAAACTCGAATGATAGGACGGATCAAGACGAAATGGGAGACATTTTGAGCGTGGTTCGGAACACGACCGTGTCGAAGGACGTAAGCCTTGAATCGGGGATTCGGGAGATCGAGGCTCGGGATGGTCGGTTAGACGTACGGCGAGCCAAACTGGACCGGTTCAACTCACCGTTTGACGAGTTGCCCGAGAAGCTTCTAGCTCGCTCAACGGCGAGCTAGTTGGGACGAGGCTTAGCTCGCCGTTGGGTGAACTAGTCGGGATGAGACTAGCTCACCCAACAGCGAGCTAGTCGTGACATGACTAGCTCGCGTTTTACGGTGGTTTCGGTTTTTCACGGTTTTGTGCTTAACTCGGATGATCGTGTAATCGACGTTTGTTTCGTTTTTCCGAGATAACGATATCCCGAGTTTTTCACGGATTTCCTTTGTTCAGAAATCTCTTTTGGATTTATAAAACGATTTCTCAAGTTTTATAAAACGACTCTTTGGGTTTTATAAAACGACTTCTCGAGTTTTATAAAACGATTTCGAGTTTTATAAACCGATTCTTCGAGTTTTATAAAATGATTTCTCGAGTTTTATAAAACGATTTCTCTAGTTTTATAAAACGATTCTTCGAGTTTTATAAAACGACTTCTCGAGTTTTATAAAACGATTCTTCGAGTTTTATAAAACAATTTCTTTTATCTTTTTGCAGGGAGTTTTGGCTGATGATTCCGTCGTACCGATTTTGACCCCAACAGTTAGCCCCCCAGCTCGTAAGAATCATGGAGTTCTTGCGAGTGGATCGAACTTGTTTGGCGATCTTGGTAGAATTAGGCGGAACTTTAATGGTAAAAAGTCCAAAGGTGAATAGTAAACTTTTTCCTATAAGTATATGGGGTGAGTTTTCAAGTTCTTCACTCATTTTTCCATAACTTGCTTAAGTTTCAAGAAGTTTTCTCTATTTCTTCCTTTGGATCCTTTCTTTTTTCTTTTGACCCCCCAACATGTCTTCCGAGTGGAAAGCTTTGGACTATGCTCATGCATCGATTTTTGATCCGAGCGACCTTGACAGTTCTGGCGGTTTTCCCCTTCCATAGACGATCTTTCGGCGTTTTTCCACGACTAAGAAAGAGTTTTCGGAATACTGTTCAGCCTTGGCGGCCGCCGAGGTTCCGTCTTCGGGGTTCTGGGTTCCGAAGAAGGATAAGCTTCGGAAGAAAATGGTTCGTTTGAGTACGAATACTATCGGTTCTCTCAGAGATTTGAGAAATCTTCGTGCGATCCCTGAGTCGGTACAGTTTTGCCTCCCCGTCCAAGGTCAGGATGCCGAGAATCCGCCTCCGGGTTATTTTACGTGCTACGAAGCCTTTCTGCTGAACTGTCAGCTATGGTTCCCTATTCCTCGAGCCATTGTCGAGTTCTTGGATAGGTTTGGCATACCGTTCAGCCAGCTACGTCATAGTGGATTGCAGCACCTTGTTGGGATTTTGGTGCTAGGCTACGAGCGCGGAATGTCCCTTGACGCGGACTATCTTTCGGCTATGTTGACATCCAAGCGCGGATAAGGGGGCGGCTTTTACCTGACCCCTCGGCGAGCAATGACGGTTATCGGCGGGCTTGCCTCGAATGATCACGATTGGATTGACCGATTCTTCTATGTCAGAATTGATAGCGTGTCGGTGGAGGAAAGTTGTATTCCTTTGTTCACAACCGTGTGGGCGACAACTGGTATTCTATCGACGTGATCTACATATCCGTATATATATAGATTTTGACCTTTTCGTGTGTTTTGCAGTGTCTATCCCTTGCAAGCCGTTGCTTGATGATTTCCCGGAGGTTATGAATCTTCTTCGTGGCGGCCCACTTCATTGGGGATACTTTTCTCCAAAGAGGATTTGTCGCGCCATCGCCTATTATTCATCTGGTTTTTCTCGGGACAGTCGTACTGAGGTCGAGGCGGATGATTGTGCGGAGGAGAGGGAAGTTCCGATTGGTTGCGGTCGAGCGTTCGATGATGATATTAATATCGAAGATCTTATTGACTTTTCGGCCTCCGAATTTGATCCGGCCGAGACATCATCCCGAGCACCGGCTGACACACCGTTTGCGAAGGCGTCAAGACTTTTTAACAAGGTCTGTCTATTTTGCTTTATCTCGGTATCATACGCGGCCGCCTCTTTTGTTATCATATATATTTTTCTTATAAGGGAGGATTTTTCCCGTTCTGCAGGGTCTCCGCTTTATGAACGAGGCGGTGAATGCGAGTAGTTCGGAACTTCGTAAGGACGAATCTAGATCTGCAGCAGAGGAGGCGGAGGCTGTTCGTCTTAAAGAAGAGATCGATGCCCGTTTTTCTCGTGCCCGGGTTTTAGCCGCAAAAGAGGCTGCTCGCGTGAGGGATGAGTATGAAGCTGAATCTCGTCGAAGCTTGGAGCTTTCTGACACGATGGTTCGTCGTGCTCGTAGAGCGGGACAAAGAGAGGTTGCCGCGGAGTTGATGGCTTGTTGCGAGCGGTTCATGCCTCTTTACGCAGAGTTTGAGGATGCGCAAAGGGTGAATGGCGATTTCCGCGAGTGCCGGGGTATAGTTGGTGGTTTGCATCTTACCCAGGATCCAGACTACTCGTATGAGGTTGCCATTGCGAAGCAGGAAGCACGTCTGGCTAAGAGAGAGAAGAAGAAGGCCGAGTTTGTTAATCCCGGGAAGCAGATGTGGGATCAGTGGAGTCCTATTGTTGTGTCGCCAGATTCAGTTGAAATCGGACCTGGGATCCCGGATGTGGATGGCGAAGTCGACCAGCCATGGATCGATTCCAGTGATGTCCGTGTTTGATGACTTCAGTCTGTGATGTTATTGTAGTATGATGTCGTTGTAATGTTTTTTCGGGACTGGCCGTTGGTGGCTTTGAATCCCTGCCGCTGGGCGGTGTGTATTTGAAGATTCTAATAAAAAGTATTTTCTAAGTAAGAAATTTGTGTTTCGTTTTAGATGTAGAGGGAAGAATACGAGTTGTCATCTCGTATCTAACTCTTGGTGTAAATCATCCGGTTCGTTAACTCGGAAGGTTTCGATTTTCGCGAGTGTTTAGATGTGGGCGAAGAGACATGCTTTAGGATCTCGATTCATGCCTTGAGACGTTAGAGACCAGTGTGCTGGGTTTAGGGCAAGAGCTAGGTTTACTTTTGGATTGAGGCTATGCGATGACTAGTCGGCTTTCGTTTTGCCTGTTGCGATTTTAACCTGATTCCATACCGATTTAGAATCCGCGATAGGTTCTCGGCTTATACGATTCGTATGCTTGGAATCGAGCATCTCACCAGGAACAATTTCTAAGTTGCCCGGAAGTGCTGACCAAAAATTTGGATTTCTTTTATATCGCGCTATTTTATCCTAGTCGGATGTATGCGGACCAATAGGTCGGTGCGTTTGTTTAGGACGGCTAGCATGCTCGACGGGGCCAATCGCCGAGCGTTTGTGTTCTTATAGTCGTGGACTGACTTAGTGGAATATTTTTCTCGAGAATTTAGGCAACGTCCCGCCGGTTCTTTCCGAAAATATTTTGGTGTACAAGTTTCGTAGAAACGATTGAGTAGTTGTTACTGCATAAGTAATTTCCGGATGTTTGGAATTTGTTAGTAACGGAGATTTTATAATATTCTAACTTTGTATTTATTAAAAAAGTTTCGAAAATTTTTCGATTACAAAGCGAAAGTTCTAAAAATGTGGGAGTATACGAATACTCGTATACGCACCTACTCCCCCCCCCCGATTTTGGAAGGAGGGATAGCTGAACTCCTCTTTAGGCGAGCTGCCTACGTATTCGTTTCGGAAATCAAGCCATCTCGTAGTTCTGATTGTTTATGCGAGTATGCTTTCTCGGCTGTCGCAGACTTTTCGATCACTTCAGTTGCTGGATCGATGTCTTTGTCTGGGCTTGTCTCCTCCGGCTGGGTAGAAGCGATGGGTGCGGAAACTTGTTGTTTCTCGACCGTTGCTTGCTTTGGGTCGTCTTCCGCGGGCGGTGGCGTGACCTTTGCCCGTTTTGGTTTCACGATTACGACCGCTAATTGCCTCAGCTTGTGTTCGGCCAGGAAGCAGGATCGCGATTGTCTTTGGCATCCCCAAATTTCTGCGATTCCCGTAGAAGTCGGGAATTTGATTCCTAATTGATACGTCGATAGAACCGCCTTCATGGAATTCATCGTAGGCAAGCCCATGATCACATTGTAGATGGCCGGGAAATCAACTACCGTGAAGTTCACGATTTTCGTCACTTATTTGGCTGCCACCGGTAGCCGGAAAAGCGGGTCATCGATGTCTCGCCGGAAAAGCTGGTCAACGGTTTTGGAATAGGTTCGAATTTCGAGAGTTCTGTTCCCATACATGCTAATGTTTTGCGGATGATCACGTTGACGGTACTTCCGGTATCGGCCAGGATTCGAGCTACTTCTAGATCGCTTATCACTAAGTCGATGACAAGGGGATCGGCATGTGGTTGGTCGATTCCACCGGTTTCAGCGTCGTCGAACGAGATTACCCCCTTTGGAGTGTCATCCGACGGCACCTTCCAACTAGAGCCCGTTTTGGCTTCGCGTTGGTAGGATTTGATAGACGAGACGGTGTCGTTGTAATATTGCGATTCACCGATAATCATGTTGATTTTTCGGCGGTTAGCGTCGTTACCCTTCTCGTCTTGCCTTCGTCTGCGTTTTTCGCCTGACTGGTTCCCCTGAGGCGGAGTTTCTGCTCGCGAGTTCCTGTCGTTTTTTGGGAGGCGGTCTGAATCGCGAATGAGATCCTCGACGCTGGATATCTCGGAGAGTTCTCCTGCGATCAGTTTTGCGGAAAGCCTGGCGCCGAGAACTTTGCAGTTCACGGTAGAATGTCCACGGGTTTGGTGGAGGTCGCAGAAAGAATTCTCATTGTAATTCCAATTTCTCGTCCACGTGTTACCCGTAGTTCGCCCTTGTTCCAATCCGGAGTTAATGGCGTAATTGTGCGCCCTTTGGAGATCCTGCCCCTCGTGATGGACGAACTTGTCGTTACGAGAGTTCTTCTTTTTCTGCTTCTGCTCGGACGCATTATCCTTTGCGGATGTTTTCGTCGGCTTATGCTTTTCGGACAGGATTTTAGTCTCCTCTTCGATGGTTATATAATCGGTAGCCTTATGGAGCGCGTTCTGGATCGTCCGCGGTTTCTCCAGAGTTATCCATTTGCGGAACTTTGACTTGAACCAGAGCGATTTCCTTAACGCGTCGATCGCAGCTTTGTCGTTGATTCCGCTAACGCTAACCCTAGCCATGACGAGTTTGAATCTGCTCATGAAATTACCGAGAGATTCGTCCTCCTTTTGTGACAAGCTCCAGAGATCAGCGTCTGAGACTTCCGGATTGATGAACATTGAGTAATGCTTCAGGAATTCGGAAGCGAGTTGGCGGAAAATTCCGATCGAATTCCGCCTGAGTTTGGCGAACAACTCGAGCGCTGCTCCTTCTTGGTTTTCGACGAAGAGACGGCAGTAACCTGTGTACTTTTCGTGATCCTTGAGTTTGGCTCATCCGATGGTGATCTGGAAGGCCTGCAGGTGCGCTTTGGGATCAGATGTCCCGTCGTAAGTTGGCAACTTAAGTTTCCCGGGATCGGGCAGATTGACCTCGGTGATGCAGCCGTGAAGGGCGTTTTCCGAGATTCGTACAGTAGCTGATCGATTTCGGGTGCGGTGCTGGTAGCGTGATGAATCTGAGATTTCACAGCTTTTACCGCTGCGGCCGTTTTAGTGATGTACTCGCGGAGATCGCGAATCTCGTTCAGGTCACCAGCAGTTTTCCGACCTCGTCGATGTTTGCTGCGAGTAACCGGAGATCGCTCCTCGGCAGTTTTTGGGTATCGCGCAAAGTCAAGTTCCTCCCCGTCTCCAGTAAGAGAACTCTCAGGAGAAGAATCCGGTGGAGGGCTGCGAGGTTTTCTTCTCCTAGGATGGACGTCAGCGTCCTCGTCTGACGAGTCGGCTTGGTCGCTCGTTTCCAGGTTAACCCTTTCGATGCCATCGCCCTCGGTCTCCTGTTCGCGAGTAGGAGGTTTTTCAGATTCGTTTAGCGTCGTGTCAGGGTTGTCTTTTCCGGAATCATTCTCCGAAAAGTTACCCTGCTCGGTTCTGGGGCGATCAATAGAAGTCGCGAAATCGAGAAGCCGTTTTATAAAACTCAAAGATCGTTTTATAAAACTCGAGAAGCCGTTTTATAAAACTAAAAGATCGTTTTATAAAACTCGAGAAGCCGTTTTATAAAAATCGAAGACCGTTTTATAAAACTCGAAGATCGTTTTATAAAACTCGAGAAGCCGTTTTATAAAACTCGAAGATCATTTTATAAAACTCGAAAAGCCGTTTTATGAAACTCGAGAAATTGTATTACAAAACCGCGAAAGACCGAAACAGCCACGAAGCGCGAACTAGTCGCAACTAGTTCGCCTGCTGGCGAACTAAGCCAGCTTGGCTTAGTTCGCCAGCAGGTGAACTAGGCACTCCACGGCTAGTTCGCCTGCTGGCAAACTAAGCCAGCCCGGCTTAGTTCGCCAGCAGGCGAACTAGAGACCTCCCGGATCTCCCGCGGCCCCAATTCGAACCATACGTCCTTCGACACGGTCACATTCTGAACCATGGCCGAAATGTCTCTCGTTTCGTCTCGATCCGAATTATCGTTTGAATTCTACGATAAAAACCGTAAAACTCCGCTTTCTTGAAAAGAACTCGAAGAAATCGTATAAAACGGTAACGGTTAAGCAAAACACCGAACATCGCCTAAACTATACGATTTATCCGAGATTTTTCGTTAAGATCATAAAAAACGTGTTTTTAATAAAAAAACGTTGAGAAAATCGTTAAAAACGGCACCGGATCAGGAAACGGTCTCGTATAAAGTCGTAAAACGGCCCGAAAGGTCCTAAAACACGATAAAAACCCATCTCGCGACATTAACGAAATCAAACCCGAAGATACGATAACGTTTTGACGGTTTACTCGCAGACGGAAGATAAAAGGCAAGTTTGAAGATAAATAGAAGATTTCCGCGGAAGAAAAGGAAGGATCGACAGATATGGAAAGTTCCCGATATATTCGGNAAAACGGCCCGAAAGGTCCTAAAACACGATAAAAACCCATCTCGCGACATTAACGAAATCAAACCCGAAGATACGATAACGTTTTGACGGTTTACTCGCAGACGGAAGATAAAAGGCAAGTTTGAAGATAAATAGAAGATTTCCGCGGAAGAAAAGGAAGGATCGACAGATATGGAAAGTTCCCGATATATTCGGTTTCGAGCGAAATGGAAAGACTAAAACCGCCTAAGGAGGAGTATATATGGAGGAGGCATAGGGCAGAAGCTGGGACACGATTTTCAGAGCTCTCACAACCAAAATTAGCATTTAGGAATATTTCCGTTTTCTGTTAGCGAGCTGCGTCTCAATTAGAGTTTTTCGTTCTTATGTTTTCGGCTACTCTTTTTGTACCAGTTCTTACGCAGATTCGGAATAAGAACCTCTTTGCTCTCAATTTCGTTTATTCTTTTAAAAATTCTAAGTTTATCGTTTTCTTAATCTTCGTTGTGCGGTTCTGCAGATAGCCGGTTCCTCTGGAAACTTAGGTGGATTTCGGTTCTTTATTAAACTTTACGATTTATTGACAGTAGGTGGATTTCGGTTCCCACAGTTTGGCGCTAGAAGAAGGGGGGGGGGTCGGATCTATCTTACAGCGAAGCCGCAACATGTCCAACGAAGAAACGATGACTGGTGACAACCAAACTCGCAACGAACGTGATAACGTTGAAACAACACCACCACAAGATGCGTCCGCGGCAACGCTAAAAACGCTAACGCCGAGACCATCGAAAAGATACTTTCCGAGTTTAACAAATAATCGGAAGAGCAAGAAAAGCTCATTGGCTCGCTCGCGAAACGGGTTGAAACCCTAGCCGCGAAAGCCCGAGCAATTCGCCCCCGCGGAACTACTAAGATCCGCGGAAGGAGGCTCGATTTCGGCGCTCCTACGGATCGTCCCAGAACCGAGCAGGTTAACTTACCGGAAAAAGATTTCGGAAAAGATAACCCCGACCTGACGCCAAACGAATCGGAGAAACCTCCTACTCGCGAACAGGAGACCGAGGGCGACAGCATCGAAAGGGTTAACCTAGAGACAAGCGACCAGGCCGGATCATCGGACGAAGATGCTGACGTCCATCCTAGGAGAAGAAAGACTCAAAGTCCTCTGCCGGGGTCTTCTCTCGAACGTTCTTTTACTGGAGACGAGGGGAAACTCGACTTCGCGCGATACGCAAAAACCGCCGAGGAGCGATCTTCGGTGACTCGCAGCAAACGCCGACAAGGTCTGAAAACTGCTGGCGGACTGACCGAGATTCGCGATCTCCGCGAGTACATCACTAAAACGGCCGCAGCGGTAAAAGCGGTAAAATCTCAGATTCACCACGCTACCAGCACCGCACCTGAAATCGATCGGCTACTGTACGAGTCTCGGAAGACGCCCTTCACGGCTCGCATCACCGAGATCAAACTGCCCGATCCCGGAAAACTTAATGTGCCAACTTATGACGGGACGTCCGATCCCAAAGCACACCTACAAGCATTCCAGATCACCATGGGACGAGCCAAGCTCAAGGACCACGAAAAGGACGCAGGCTACTGCCGCCTCTTCGTTGAAAAGCTAGAAGGAGCAGCGCTCGAATTGTTCGCCAAACTTAGGCGAAATTCGATCGGAAGTTTCCGTCGACTGGCTTCGGAATTCCTGAAGCAATACTCGATGTTCATTAATCCGGAAACCTCCGACGCCGACCTCTGGAGCTTAGTGCAGAAGGAGGACGAATCTCTCTGCGATTTCATGAGTAGGTTCAAACTCGTCATGGCTAGGGTTAGCGGGATTAGCGACAAAGCCGCCATCGACGCGTTAAGGAAATCGCTTTGGTATAAATCGAAATTCCGCAAGTGGATAACTCTCGAGAAACCGCGGACGATCCAGGATGCGCTCTATAAAGCCACTGACTTCATAACCATCGAAAAAGAGACTAAAATCCTGTCCGAGAAGCATAAGCCGACAAAAACATCCGCGAAGGATAACGCGTCCGAGCAGAAGCAGAAAAAGAGGAACTCTCGTAACGACAAATTCATCCATCACGAGGGACAGGATCTCCAAGGGGCGCATAACTACGCCATCAACTCCGGTTTGGAGCAAGGGCGAACTACGGGTAATTCGAATTACGACGAGAATTCTTTCTGCGACCTCCACCAAACCCGCGGGCATTCCACCGTGAACTACAAAGTTCTCGGCGCCAGACTTGCCGTAAAATTGGTCGCGGGAGAACTTTTCGAGATATCCAGTGTCAAGGATCTCATCCGCGATACGGATCGCCTACCGAAGAATGACAGGAACGCGCGAGCAGAATTTTCGCCTCAGGGAAACCAGTTAGGCGAAAAACGCGGATGAAGACAAGATGAGAAGGGTAACGACGCTCTAACCGCCGAAAAATCAACATGATTATCGGCGAATCGCAATACTACAACGAAACCGTCTCGTCTATTAAATCCTACCAACGCAAAGCCGAAACCGGCTCGAGTTGGAAGGTGCCGACGGATGACTCTTCGAAAGGAGTGATCTCATTCGACGACGCTTAAACCGGCGGAATCGACCAACCTCATGCCGATCCTCTTGTCATCGACTTAGTGATAAGCGATTTAGAAGTCGCTCGGATCTTGGTCGATACCGGAAGTACTGTCAACGTGATCTTCCGCAGCACGCTAGCACGCATGGGAATCGACCTCTTGGAAGTTGAGCCGATTCCAAAACCGTTGATTAGTTTCTCCGCCGAGACGTCGATGACCCTGGGATCGATCCGATTACCGTTCGCTGCAAAAGAAGTGACGAAAATCGTTAACTTCACGGTAGTCGATTTCTCGACTATCAACAACGTGATTTTGGGACCGCCTTGGATAAATTCCATGAAGGCGGTTCTGTCAACATATCACTTAGGCATCAAATTCCCAACACCTACGGGAGTCGCAGAATTTTGGGGATGCCAAAGACAATCGCGATCCTGCTTCCTGGCCGAACATAAGCTGAGGCAATTGGCAGTAGCAATCGTGAAATCAAAACGGGCAAAGGTCACGCCACCGCCCACAGAAGACGATCCAAAGCAAGAAACGGCCACGAAACCAGAAGTTTCCGCACCCATTGCTTCCACCCGGCCGGAGGAGACAATCCCAGACAAAGACATCGATCCCGCAACTGAAGCGATCGAGAAGTCTGCAACAGCCGAGTAAGCACATTCGCGCAAACAATAAGATCTACGAGATGACTTGATTTCCGAAAGGAATACATAGGCAGCTCGCCTAAAGACGAGTTCAGCTATTCCCCCCTCCCAAAACGGGGGGGGGGGAGTGGGTGAGTATACGAGTATTCGTATACTCCCAAATTTTTAAAAACAAAATTTTTTTACCTTTGTAATCGAAAAATTTTCGAAATTTTTAGTAAAGACAAAGTTAGAATATCTCCGCTACTATCGAAAACGCAAAAAAACCCCGGAAAATCGCTTCCGCAGTAAGAACTATTTAATCGTTTTTCTAAAACTTGCATATCAAAATATTTTCGGACATAACTGGCGAGACGTCGCTTAAACTGTCAAGAAAAATATTTCCCCAAGTCCGTCCGCGACTATAAAAACACGAACGCTCAAAGATTGTCCCCGTCGAGCACGCCTACCCGTCCTAAACAAACGCATCGACCTATTAGTCCGCATACATCCGACTAGGATAAAATTGCGCGCTATAAAAGAAATCCAAATTTTTGGTCAGCACTTCCGGGCAACTTAAGAAATTGTTCCCGGTGAGATGCTCGATTCCAACCATACGAATCGTATAAGCCGAGAACATATCGCGGATTCTAAATCGGTTTGGTGTCAAGTTAAAATCGCAACGGGCAAAACGAAAGCCGACTAGTCATCGCACAGCCCCAATCCGAAAGTTAACCTAGGTCTTGCCCTAAACCCAGCACACTGGTCGCTAACGTCTCAAGGCATGAATGGAGATCCTAAAGGCATGTCTCTTCGCCCACATCTAAACACTCGTGAATATCAAAACCTCCCGAGTTAACGAATCGGACAATTTACACCAAAGAGTTAGATACGAGATGACAACTCGTATTCTTCCCTCTACATCTAAAACGAAACACGAATTTCATACTTAGAAAATATTTTCTTATTAGAAAGCATTCAAGTACATACCGCCCAGCGGTAGGGATTCAAAGCCACCAACGGCGAGTCTCGGAAAAACAACGACAAAATCGAAAAACAACTAACATCACACATTGAAGTCATCAAACGCGGACTGATCGACTTCACCCTCCGCATCCGAAATCCCAGGTCCAACTTCGACCGAATCCGGCGACACCACGATGGGATTCCATTGATCCCACATGCGCGCCTTAAGATCGAAAAGTTCGGGCTGCATATCTCTTTCCTGATCCAAGTGTCCCCACTGCACGGAGTATTCCTTAGCAAACAAATATCCTTCATTCTGAGTTCGGGATAACCCACGAACGATCCCACGATATTCGCGATAATCACCGTGCACCCGTTGAACAACTTCGGCATCCGAACAACCAGTTGCAAATCGCTCACGACGAGCCTTCATCTCTTCGGCAACCTCTCGTTTGCCTGCACAACGAGCACGACGAATCCTTTGGTCAGAAAGCTCCTTGGCATGGTGAGATCTAGCCGCATACTAATCCCTCACGCGAGCAACCTCCCTCGCAACCACTTCTTCGGCTCGGTTGGCCTCGACCTCTGCCCGAAGACGAGCAACTTCTTTTTCAGCCATGTTCGCTCGAAACTCGGCAAGGCGAGCTTCAGCAGTACGGCTGTCTAGGGCCCGGCTCATGACAAGGAAACCCTACCAAAGGAAAGAATTAAGCGATATCATCCAATGATAAAACTGCTCGAAAAAAGAAAATAATAAACACACGTACCTCCTTAGCTTTCTCAGACCCCCTAATAAACTCCGGGACTTGATCATAGTCGATGTCCGGAAAATGGGAGGTCGATGACCCGCCCGCTTTCGTCCAGACGCCTTCTTCCGTTCGACTATCAAGAAAGTCCTTGAGAATATTGTCAGGAGAAGTCGCACGTTCAGAGTCGTCATCTTCTACAACCGGATTTTTATCCCTTCGAAAGCTTGACTTACCATTCCTCATCGAGGGGACATACGGAATAAACTCCCCGATAAACGGATCCTCTTAATAAATCGGAGAATCCGCAAAGAGTCGAGATCGGAAGAGGGCAACCGCTTGGCGGACGCGTTGCGGAGAAAAACTGCACCAGCCAACTTCACCACGTTTTAAAGAAGTGGTGATGTTCGAGAGATCCACAGGATACGGAGGCAAAGGGTTGGTCACTGCGGAAAAATAGGAACGAATAAATAAAAAAAAAACAAGAGGAAGAAGATTCGTATGAACTCGATTCACATACCTTTCCGACCCCACACGGTCGTAAAAAGCGGAATGCAACCCTCCTCGACTGACGCACTGTCGATACGAACGTAGAAGAAATTTTTCTTCCAAGAAGTAAAGAGCGTTGAGCAGCCCGTAACAATTTCGTCACGAGGGCATAGAGTGATCCTCTGCGATTGCCCCGTGGGCTTCAACAGACTCTCGAGATGATCGACGTTAAGGGTAATTCCCTTCTCATAACTCAGCGTCAGGAGACCAACGAGTTGCTTTAAACCAGGGGGAGTCAGCTGACTGATCGATAGCCCCAGCCTGTGAAGGTAATGAACAATGATTTCCGGGATCGGAAACCATAAGTGGAATTGTTGCAAGAAAATGTTGTAACATGTGAAAAAACCCTTGGGCGCATCATTGTCGCCCTCCCTGGCAAGTGGGCGACGAAACTCGACAGCCTCTAGAACTCGGCAAAATTCGGGCATGTAATCGATATTGTTAAAAAGAGCCGAGCTCGGATATCCGGAAGTTTGATCGACGTCCGACAAAGCTGGAACCCAAGTCCCAGGCCTAGCGGACCTCGACTCATCTCCCAACGCCCAAAAAGCCTCACGGTCCGTCGGATCGATTAACGGGGACGAATACTCTTCTTTCGGAGCTGAAACTGGAGGCTGCGAGGGAAGTTCACTCTCAAACCATGTGTTGTTCTTTATCATAGCATCAGCTTCAGCTCCTACAGATTCTCTCCATTCTTTGTCTTTCATGGCCTCTTCATAGGACCTTGGTATGTAGTTCGCATCAAGACTGGTTATGAAAGCACAATGTTCTTCAGGAAACTTGGCAAATGAGCACACGGCCTGAGAGGGATGTGCCACAGCTTGAAAATTGTAGTACACCCTTGTGTTGACCCAATTAGATGGATCCTTCCTTATACGCATGCTTCTCCTCAATGGAACTTCAGCAATTGGTTTTGGTTCCTCCATCTCTTGTCCTTCATTCTGGTTGTCTTGATCTTCAATCTCAACTTCATTATGAGACCCACTTTGATCAGGACTCCCTGAACCTTGATCTTCTTGACCTCCAGCTTCAGGTTCATTTCCCCCTTCATGATCAATGTGGGTTGGTTCTTCAGCTTCATTGTTGTTATGATCCGGTTGACTCCTTTGGTCTNTGAGACCCACTTTGATCAGGACTCCCTGAACCTTGATCTTCTTGACCTCCAGCTTCAGGTTCATTTCCCCCTTCATGATCAATGTGGGTTGGTTCTTCAGCTTCATTGTTGTTATGATCCGGTTGACTCCTTTGGTCTTGAGTCATATTAATCCCAAGGCCTTCCAATATCAACCTCAGACTTGTAGCCTTCTCAGATGATTGAGATAAGTCTTCCCACTTCTTTCCTTCATAATAACCTTTGTCTTCCATGAACTTCACATCCCTAAAGAGAAGCACCCTTCTTGTAACCGAATCAAAGCACTTGTAGCCCTTTTGACTGGTCGAATACCCAATGAATATGGCTCTTGTACTCTTTGCTTCTAGTTTTTTTCCTCATTTCTCCTGGAATCAGCACAAAGCTCAAACACCCAAACACTCTCAAATGATCCAACACTGGCCTGGTCTGGTTTAGCACTTCAAATGGAGACTGATCTTTTAGGATCCTTGTAGGAGTTATGTTGATAAGATAGCAAGCCGTGTTCACAGCATCACTCCAAAACCTCTTTGGAACACTAGTGTGAAACATCATTGATCTTGCAACCTCCATTAAGTGCCTGTTCTTTCTTTCAGCCACACCATTCTGTTGGGGAGTATAAGGGCAACTCGTTTGATGCAGAATTCCATGTTGAGCTAAGTGTTGCTTGAATGCATTAGCAGTGTACTCTCCACCATTATCTGACCTGAAAATCTTAATCTTGGCATTATATTGGTTAGATAGATAAGTCTGGAAATTTTTAAATGCATCAAGAACACTATTCTTAGTCTTAATTAGTGTTAACCAGGTGTATTTTGATTTTTCATCTATAAATGTGACAAAGTATTTGTAGTTCTCTCTAGATAAACAAGGAGCAGTCCAAACATCAGAATGAATTAAATCAAAACAATGCTCATAGATAGTAGTGGAATTGTGAAAAACACTCTTACAATGTTTACCCAAGATACAAGCTTCACAC
>CAKOAT010558487.1:0-103298 GCA_932364175.1 Eruca vesicaria subsp. sativa
TACGGGTAAGTCTTCTACGCGAAGAGATCTGGAAAAAAATTCAATTTCAAACCTTAAACTAGGTGAGATGACTTCCTTTGCACACAGAGTCTTCTCCAACCACCCAGAACATCGAACGAAAGTAACCCACCAACAATTGTATGCTTAAATGGCTCTATCAACCATAAAAAAATTGCTATCAAAAGCTTGGGTTTTTGGCATGAATATGGAGACAAAGTGAAGGAGATGTTGTTTTTAGTTCATAACAATTGAGAAAGAGAGTATGAGTATCGATTTTAAGTGCATTAAAAGCTTCAAACCTTGATTGTACAAGGTTGTTGGGTTGTACAAGGTTGTTGGGAGTATTCATGGCAATGGCAATGTTGTAAATACTTGAAGATGATGAGGTTGAGAGAGTAAAAAGGCCATTTTCGAAAAAAGTAAAAAAAAAAATTTAATGGTATTTTCGTAAATAAAATGAACATGTGGGGTGGATAGAACAAAAACAAGATGAGATAAAAGAAGAAGTTAGTTTTGTGTTTGACCATGAGTTTTGAGTCAAATTAGCAAAAACCCCTAAATTTATATGCATACGTCAATTTATTACATAATAGTGACTGATTTCTTAGTTATGTAATATATATATTTATTATTTTATTATTTTATGATATGCAGAATATTATAAAATAAATTATAAATATAAAATACTTATTGTGCATAAAGTGCAGATCTTAACCTAAGTATGTATCTTTTTAATTATTTTAAATCTTAAGTATTTTCTAAATCTCAGGTCAAAACAAATAAACAAAATGAGAATAAACTTCAAAATCAGTAATTATCGAGCAATAACCAAAATATAAAAAAACACAACAAAAGAAAAAATTGAATATAAATAGGATTAACACGTGAACGTAAACTTCTCATAACCATAATTAATTTTTAAATTGTTAAATCATGATATAAAACTGAGTTAGTTTTTAATTTGTTAATTTTTTTATTTTTTTATTTTTTTAAATCATTATGGTTATGTTAAATCATGACCAAAATTAATTTTAAATTATTTATTTGTATTTGAAAAACTTACAATATTGTTTTTAAAAATAATTTAAAATTTAACTTATTTTTTTATAAAATTATTTTAAAAATAATAATTTGTAAAAAATATAGTTTTCTAATATTATTATACAAATAAATAAATTATACTCCCTCCGTTTCATAATATATGTCATTTTAGGCTTATTGTTTTGTCACAAATTAAGTGTCGTTTTAAAGGTTCGAGGCAAAATTGATTAGTTTTATATAATATTCTATTTTTCTATTGGTTGAAAAGTGGTTAGGTGTATAAGTAATTGTGTTTTTATCTTGGAAATATGTAAAATTAAATATTTCCTTAATCTGTGTGCAAAAACCTAGAATGACAAATAAAGTGAAACGAAGGGAGTATTAAATTAGTTTTGAAACTTTATATATTTTAAATGAAATTGTTTTACCAAGTGCTTCTTAAAAAAACATTAGGAAATTTGCTAATACTCTACCAATCAAGCCCAATGACACTCTGTTTATTTTCGATCACTCGAACACTAAAAAGTGAAAAGTTATATAAAATCGGTTCCATTAAATTCTAAGATTTGATCTATAGTTCTAATTACAATTGTTTATGATCTTACGTATAGATAATTATTTAAAAATTCCAAAATTCTAAAATTTCAAATACATATAAAAACAATTATATGTAAATTTTAAATTTATTAATACTAAAATTTTATATTTTAATTACGTATATTCACCCTGCGCAAGGCGCAAGTCTTATCCTAATACTAGTTTATTGATAAACCAAAATACTTCTTTAACATTAAAAAAGAAAAAGGAAAGAATCTAAAAGGCTAGATAGGATAAACGACGGCGTTTGGTTGGCCGAGTCGCAGAGAAGAAGAGCAAGCAGTATTTTAGCATTGGACTAAACCCATTGCTCAAGAAAAGTTAATTAGAACAAAGAAGTTTCCTTCGTTTCAGATCTGTCCGTAGAAGAAGAAGAAGAAGAAGAAGAAGAAGAAGAAGGAGAGGGAGCAGTGAGAGAGGATGAGCGACGGGGACGAAGGCGTTAGACGCCGTACCGCAGCGGTTGCCGATTATAGGAAGAAGCTCCTCCAACATAAGGAGCTCGAATCCCGTGTTCGAACAGGTTTGATTCCGGGCTTACTCCTATTTGAATTGATTGATGGTTTTCCTATTTAGAAGAAGGTTGGAATAGGACTTCGTTCCTTATGGGTGGGGTTTTTCGAAAAAGGTGTGTTATCTCGTTTGTTGTAGATCTGAAGTTTTTGATCTTTTTTTTTGTGATTTAACAACAAACTGAGTGTCTTTGCAGCTAGAGAGAACTTGAGAGGATCGAAAAAGGAATTCAACAAAACTGAGGATGATCTCAAGTCGCTTCAGAGTGTTGGCCAGATCATCGGAGAGGTCCTTCGACCTCTCGATAATGAAAGATGTAACCTTTATTTTTGCTCTCTCTCCCCCCTTTAGTACTTTGTTCTTGTGCCCTCTGGTGCCTGTAGCTAAAAAATCTTCTTCTTCCTCTTTTTTTTTTTTTTAGTGATTGTCAAAGCGAGCAGCGGTCCTAGGTATGTAGTGGGATGCCGTAGCAAAGTGGATAAGGAGAAGCTTACCTCAGGAACTCGAGTTGTTCTTGATATGACTACTCTTACTATAATGCGAGCCCTTCCCCGAGAAGTAACTTCTTTTTTCTTGGCCATGTTTTTGTTTCTCTTGTACCCGCCTAGTGTACTTCTCCTTGCCAATAATGTTGTTTTCAGGTGGATCCTGTTGTGTATAACATGCTCCACGAAGACCCTGGCAACATTAGCTACTCTGCTGTGGGAGGATTAGGTGATCAGATCAGAGAACTCAGGGAATCTATTGAGCTTCCTCTCATGAACCCTGAACTTTTCCTCAGAGTAGGGATCAAACCACCAAAGGTACCTATTTTTTGCATAGACCCTCCCTTAATCCTTTCCTTCTTTGCCTCTGATTAATATCTAACTGCAGGGAGTTCTTCTGTATGGACCTCCCGGTACCGGGAAAACTCTACTAGCTAGGGCTATTGCCAGCAACATCGATGCCAACTTCTTGAAGGTTTTTATTCTGTGCTCTGCTGATTTTGAAATTTTTTGGAATATTCCAAGGTTTAATCAAATTTGTTTCCTCTTGTTAGGTTGTATCAAGTGCAATCATTGACAAATACATTGGAGAAAGTGCTAGGCTCATTCGGGAGATGTTTAACTATGCTCGTGACCACCAGGTTAGTCTTGCCTCTTTAGTGGCTGTATATATGATTGCTTGTTCCTCTTTTCTTTTCTATAAGCTTCGTATAATTATATGCTTTTTTTTTTCTCTGGCTAGCCTTGTATCATTTTCATGGATGAAATCGATGCTATTGGTGGGCGTCGTTTTAGTGAGGGAACCAGTGCTGATCGTGAAATTCAAAGAACGCTTATGGAGTTGCTCAATCAGCTTGATGGGTTTGACAACCTTGGAAAGGTACTGCTCTCTCTATTTCTGAAGCTATGTGTTTTTAAGTTATATATATTGCCCGTCTTGATTGATCGGGTCTCTTCTAACTTTTGTCTCATCACATGATTGCTTGCTTATACATTAAAATCCATTCTCAGTGATGTATAATGTTTGAGTGTGAATGAATGTGTTTTTAACTTGGTTTGGAAATATGTATCAGGTGAAAATGATAATGGCGACGAACAGGCCTGATGTACTTGATCCTGCGCTTCTCCGTCCAGGTAGATTAGATAGAAAGATTGAAATCCCTTTGCCAAATGAGCAATCAAGAATGGATATCCTCAAGATCCATGCAGCTGGTATAGCCAAAAATGGTGAAATAGAGTACGAGGCTATCGTCAAACTTGCGGAGGTTAGGTTTAATTTCTTACAATAGGTTAGTGAGTGTTGCCTTAGCTTCAATTGAGTTTCTCACTAAACGTGTCACTTGTCCGGAAAAAGGGATTCAATGGTGCTGATCTGCGTAACATATGCACGGAAGCTGGAATGTTTGCAATCCGAGCAGAGCGGGACTATGTGATCCACGAAGATTTCATGAAGGTATGTACTATTTTATGTGAGATTTGGTTGAATCATGTTTGTGATATCTTGGTTTGTGATTTGGAAATTAACCAATTTGTGCAGGCGGTTAGAAAGCTGAGCGAGGCCAAGAAACTCGAGTCGAGTTCACACTATAATGCTGATTTTGGAAAAGAGTGAGAAACTACAGTCTCTTCTCGTGCTGTAGGGATGAAGAAAGAAATTGCAATGTCAGTTTCGTATTATTATTTTTTGATTTTTGAAACATCAGTTTCGTATTATTATTTCTTCTTTCTTTCTTTGTGGCAATGTGAAACTTGTTTTTGCTATTTGAGGAGCAAACAAAGAGCAAGGATGCGGTTACTACGTTTTAGCAACTTAACGCTTCGAGCGTTTTCCTCCTCTTTTCTCGTTTGGTACTGTGCTTAAGTGTCTCTTATTTGTTCTTAAAGACTACCTAAGTCAACCGTGTAGGAAGCCATAGCATCCTCCATACCAACAGTATCCTCCGAAGGTCTGATTGAATAAAAACCACTTAAGGATATCTAACCTAAACGAATTCAGAAAGATTTTTAAGTTTAAAAGAATTTAACCTTGTTCTGAAGAATTCTAGGGTCAACAATTTCGGCAAAGATAAACTAAGCGTTCTCCATTCAGCTCTAAGTCTAGGTTTATTGTGTTTTTCTTTTGTTTTGTTACTTAAATACGCGTATTTCTCCTTTGAAGAAACAACATTAAAGTTAATTAATACTAGGTGACCTACCGCACCCTGTATTGACATAAGAAAGTTCATAAAATTATTATAATAGTGTATAGTTTTAGAAATAACGGATTGTACATCATTATACTACCGTCATGTGGAGAAAGCTTTAGCCATGGAGAAAAGCCAGTATTCAATATTTGACATTGGATGAGAGGGTACAAAGTAACTCCAGTATCAAGAGGCAGTTAATGTGTGTATGTATAATTGCAAAGTCCCAAAATAATTAGTGTGTTTAAGAAGATACTTTCATTCAAAATCCGACTTCTAAATAGTGTATAGTTTTAGAAGTAACAGATTTTATACTATCCTTTGTAATTAGAATTGTATTGTATATGTGTTGTAATTTTTAATTTTAGGTGTTAAAATATCATTGAATCATAACATTTCACGGTCTTCAGTAGCCAATCGAACGACATACTGAGAGGTCTTTCCCTTGATGTTATCATCATCAACTGAAATCTCAAAAAAGAAATCTCTTGCCACAAAGGTCGCTAACCGCTTCAGGTAAGATGCCAGGATCTTCATTCTACGATCATATATATTCGGTTACATAAAAGATAACTATACAAAATAATTATTAGACAATATTGATTCATCAAAACTACCTCATCATAGAGTTCAGCGGCAAGATGACGCACAATAAGTTGAGCATTGGTGTCAATCAAAAGAAACTTTGCCTCACCTGAATCGTCCTTAACATTGGCAATTAATTTGAACCTGAAAACATAAGTCATAAATGGCACTCATATAGACGTTACTCTCGTTCAATGTCACGGTGGCTTTCATAAAAATACATTTAATAACTCTTCCTCTCGATCAAAATATACATTACCTGGAAATTATCTCAATGTGTTCCTTATCGCATGTAGTGCAGAAGAACAAGGGACGATTATCAGCATCAACATTGGTTGTTGGCATGACTTTTTTGTTGTGATATTTGCAGCTTAGATATTGCCACCCACGATCAACATCTATGCTTTCAATAGTGACAAGAGTGACAAAAGTACCAACCTTACAAAATGCAAATATGTCAAGTCAAGTTAATAAAAATGGAATATTAAATGTACAAATAATTATTCTCATCTGGGTTTAGTATATATACCAGATCACTATCAATGATCTCTCTTATGGTTAGCCTCTCATTAGTCACAAAAAACCTAGCACGAACAGATGTAGCACTACCAACAGACCATTGGCTACTATCGTTGTTTGTAAGAGCAAGTGAATCATTAGGGAGGCTGCACAATAAAGTAAGCGATAAGACAAAAACGTTTGAGTATGCTGCGAATGAAAATACAATCAGATTTAGCTGTGGATAGTTGTCACACTGGAGACGTACCTTGCTTTAAAATTATCAATTAAATCCAATGTTAGGTCGAGCATAATATGGGTTGAATTATACCCGCTAGATATGGAGTAAGCACGAGCTTATCAACATGTTATGAGATGAATCATTTAAACAAATATAGGTGGAGGAACTATACTTTTCCACTCTTAATAGAACATAACCTGATAAGACAAATAATCATTGTGGACATGTTTAACATATTGTAATCGTATACTTGTTTAGCATAACAGCCCCAAAGAGTACACATCAACTTGACATCACTGTATATAATATAAAGTTAGGTTAATGGATCGATTATTCAAAGCTCAGCAAATAGATTAAAAGAAAAGACAAAGTATTTAAACTTACTTTTGGTCAAGTAACTCAATCAATAGCCTCAAATTATCTTTTCCTTTTATGACTTTGTTTCAAGAGATCCGAAGTTAACTATTTGGCCAATAACATCTACATAATAAAGTTAAGAAGAAATTAAAATCCCACTTAAATTGTTGCATACGAAAAAAATACAGAAACTTAAGTAATCGTATGAATTGACTCACCAACCAAACGACTGTTATCAAGCTTTCCATAATTAATATCACTGTAATCCACAAGATACTTCTCCGGAACTTCACTTGGGAAGTCATCCACTGGTCCAACAAAAGTAGTTTGAAAGAATCCAATTTTGTAGGGATGCGCGGTGATTTGATAATCACCCATAGCATCATACAGTTTAAATAACTGGATGACCTTCGCATCGCTCTATGTTAGTTTCCCTTCAAATTGTTTTATGAGCTGTTCACCAACTTGAGCATGAATTCTTGTCTCCTACACGGTGATGAGATAAAATTAAATTAGTTGGATTGAGAAAAAAGAAAAAGAAAAAACATGACCGTGTAAATGATAAATCAAGTAATGTACTTACTTCTTTATCTGCAAAAATCATTTCGAGGTGTTTCCGGAATCTCTGTTGTAGTTTCTCCATAAACAAGGAATCCTAACCTCAATACGCCATGTATCTTTACACAGTCTCAATTGCCTGATAAAAGACGCTCGATTTTTGGTAGCTTGAACCATTGCCATAACGTTTTTAAAAATTTGCTATTATCAGAAAACTGTATTGTATAATATGTAAGACTTTAGGATTGCGCTATATATTGTCGAGTTTTCCTAATGTTTGAAGTCTGCACATCTTTTTGCATTTAATTGCCGATGTCTTGTGAAAGTTTTCGAAAATGAATATAAGGAAAGTAATTAATAAGATTTTTCCAATTTAGAAAGATTATGAAACCGAATTTAATCAATACTAATTTGCGCAAGTAGTGATTTGCAATCAATAAGGCATCTTTATATTGTCGAGAATCAAAAACTAAATGATGTTTCCCTATGTCTTTGAATTTAAATTGATTGCAATTTTGATTAAAAAATCAATAAATGTGATAATAATTTAAAAGTTGATTTTATTCATCATGCAATTAGCATTAAAAATATAAAATATATAAGGTAACTTACAATATACGATTCTCATATCTCTTTGCTACTTGCGCAAGTAATGTGACCAAGGGTGTAAACAATTTATTACACGATTTCTTGCGACAAGTTACTTTGCAACTTGCGCAAGTAATCCTATATACACTTATATGTTCTTATCTTTAAAATTGATTACACCAGTTTGGGCTTTTTTAAGTAGGCTATGAAATTTATCTTTCGGTTTAACTCTTGTCGAACATTGGCCCAAGATAACTGCAAGTTTCAAATTAGTCTAACAACTATGTAGGAGAAGTCACTGGGTATATCCCCAGCTTCACACTTGTACTTATTTGACACTAATCAAGATTCAATCAAGCGTTTGTGGAGGAAAGAATATACCTGAAAGAGGTCTAGCTCTAGAACTGGATAACAATACAGACCAGACCGTATTTCTTTCTTGACTTCTCCCTGTCATGAAATTGCGATATGTGGCCTCTGAAAGGCGAGACCAGACCAATTCTGTCTGCATACTCCAAAGCTCCAGAAAGGCAAGACAGCAGGAGGCAAAAAAAAATTAACACTCGTTTTAGTTGATCTTAATAATGTAGTCTAGTACTTATTCTGACATTATTCTCTGTGATAGGTAAGTTACATGCGTTCTTGTCCTTGCATATTGAAGCTGCCACAAGATTAAAAATGGTCTATGATCAACTAAAAAGGCGAGGACAGTAATATAATTCATCACTAACATAATAGCAGTAAAAAACAGGACATTTTAGTTAACAAGTACATACCACGAAACAAACTGAAAAGAAGAAACTCACAAACAAATACATAAAAAACTATCGACCGAGTTCTCTTTCAGAAAATGTACCATAAAAACCATTGATTGGTAATGTTTCCCATATGAGATTAATCCCAATAGCAGACATGAATACAAATCGATTCGTAACCCTGCTGGCCTAGCCCTAACCGGAATCAGCAATCGGTACTCGAGAAAGCAGTTATCGGAACAGTGAGCGAAACTCGATCCACCGGAGAGAAAGAAGAAAACATCAGCGAACTTGTCGAGGAAGCAGTACTCTATATAAATGTTTCATTCCGTTCTTGTGGAAGCTTCTTCTATCGATTTGATGAGCTCGATCCACCTTTATTCAATGACTCTGAGAACTGATCTGGATATGTCGAACTCATCTGGTTTTGCTTGGCCTTCGAATCACCATCAAGAAGATAATCCCAAATCGAACTCCAAGGATCAAAGGGAAACCTTGAAAAATCGCAGCTTTTGGTTCTTACATTCGAGAAAAGAGACAATCGTATATTGCATTGGAGTGTTTGGAAACGTAATCAAAGTTGTTCTTAAATAATTCTTGGACGCTGAATGAAAAAAAAAAATTACCAAAAAATCAACCAATAAGATTAAGAGAATTAGTCCTAGAAGCTCTCTATGAGTGCCACCTATTGAGAAATTACTAAAGTGACTTCTCTTTTAATATATAGGGGGATTTAAAGAGACTTTTTTTGGGACAAGAGTGATTATTATTTAATTTGTTGTAAACTAATCAATCCTTTGATACTACAACACTTCCTAATTTCTTGTGTTCACCCAGTTTTTCCCGGCTTCCCATCCCATTTTTAGGTTAAATATACTAAAATCTTGTTGTAACTTGTGCTAAGAAAATCTACAACACGTTCAAAGTTTTATCGTCTCATGTGTTGGATCTTGGATTATACTGAATAGTTTTGCTACACAAGTTCTGCGGATTTTGAACTTGTACTTTTATATTCTTAGATATAGTACTATTTTAGGGATGATTTTTTTTTTCTTTTCTCATCTGGTAGATTAAGATTAGATCAAACATCAGTTTACACACACACCCGAGAACTCATCACCAATTCAAAAGATGGATATCACACAAACTCCTTAAGCTAACAAAGACAAGGAAAATAGTCTAGAGATAGGTAGTACAACTTCAGGAGAGGAGTGCTCACTCTTACATTCAAAAGCAAGCTTACCTAGCGAGAACTCATCACCAATTCAAACACGTTGAGAAGATCAGCGAGATAGAGTAGAAAATCACATGAACATCACCAACACATAAACTGAATCAAGAAGAATTAGAATCTTTAACCGTTGCTGTAAACACCCTTCAATCGCAACTGAAACTTGCCATTGGACCTTGAGAGAACTCACCACACGCCTCACACGCACCATCACCCCACGGCAAAGCCTATGAAAGCTTTCTGGACCCGTCTTATTCACACAGCCGGTAACCAGATAAAAACACTCCAAATCAAGACCTAATACTATCCAAATGGCGGCAATCGACCAGAAAAGAAGCATAAGCTCTAATATACATTCATCTCTTTTTTTCCTCTCAGAATTAAAATAGAACCCGCAAAATGCTCTGACCATCAAAGATCAACAAACATCGGAGTTGACTCCAATGAACAGAGGTAGCACTCCCCAACCCAAGCATAACGCCAAGCCACATCCGCAGCTAAACCTCACGCACACCTCCAACAACGAAAAACCTTTGCTAAGTAGTCACCCCATATGAAGAACGGGAGGAAAGAGCACGACCCAACCACCACACGCCTTCCCCGCCACAACGACGAATAGATCTACAACAGAGAAAATCGAGATCCACCATAGCCAAACCCTAATAACCAACTCCTTTCCTCAGTAAACCTCGCCATCTATTTGAAACTCCAGAAGAACCACCTCCTACCACCGGATCTATCTCCCCACGAATTAGATCTAGGTTTCCGGTGAGTGGGATTCTACCAGAGCCTCAGACATATCGACATCAAAGAGAAGAACTAAAGAAGATAAGCTAATAGAAAACAACCAGGGAGGAAAGTAATCCTACCGATGCCGGAACCTTAAGGCCAAGCACCGGTGGAAAAAATCGTCGTCTTTTTATCGCTTTCTTATCGCCTTCTTTATTTCTATCGTCACAGTATTAACTTGGAATAATTTTTCTTGAAAGCTAATTATTTAATTATCTTTTTAACGGACATTGTTTTTTCTTTGTTGTTGTATACTCCCCTTTGTTTTCTTAATGTCTAGTTATATTCTTATCACACTGTTTGACCAATAATATTTGAGATAAATAAAATTATTTATAAAATTTATGCAATTTGCAATTAATGTTAAATTGAAAATAAATATAATTTGTATTAAAATCCTAAAATTACATTTTTTTATTTAACAAGTAATGTTTAAATAACACTCCTACTTTCTAAGAAACAGGGGAAATATGATATTTTTTAACGCACTTGTCAAAATTTTATAAAATTTTTTGGGGGTGTTTTCGGAGTTGGGTTTCTTGGCTTTGAACATAACCAGTTCTCATCGTCCTATTATGTTTTTTTAAAATGATTTCCTATAACACATATGTTTATTTATTGGGGATTCTTCTCCTAATCTATTTTTGAATTAAAAATAAAATTAAGTTAAAATTAGTTTCTAATTTGCACTTAATAATGTGGAAATATTTTTAAAAAATTAATATAATAAAAAGAACTGAAACATGTTGGTATATATAATAATGGGTTAATTTGTGAGATAGCCAATTTTAAGAATAAAATTAAGAATATAGCATTGATGTAAACATAATTTGATCTCCTAGCATTTTTCCCGTTTCTTTCCAGTTTTCTCATTTTCTAAAGCCGGTTGACACTAACACTCTGCCACTTAAATGAAAAGACGTTATTAGACTTATGGTGATTATAACATCCACGTTGATACTAATAGTACTAAATAAATAGAATAGAATATGTTAAATGGTATAGTTCATAATAGAATAGTAACAAGTAAATAGTATAGTACATATAATTCAAATTTTGAAATGTCTATAATTGCATAAAAGGAGATAATGCTTATTTCAATATCAATCCAAACCTCCTTAAACTAAATCCAAAACACTAATCACTAAATTCTAAACCCTAACAAGAAATATAAACCCTAACCCAAATATCAAAATATGTACATAGTAAATAATATGGAACATTGTCAAAATAGAATAATAGCAAACAAAATAGCATAATATATATTGTTCTAGTTTTAAAATGTCTAATTGCAAAGATTGATGTAATAGTTACTTTAACATCAATCCAAATCTTCCATAAATTAAATCCAAAACACTAATCACTAAACCCTAACAAGAAATATAAACCCTAATCCAAATATCAAAATATGTACATAGTATATAATATGGAACATTATCAAAATAGAATAGTAACAAACGAAATAGCATAGTATATATTGTTCAAATTTTAAAATGCTTGATTGCAGAGAATGATGTAATAGTTACTTTAACATCAATCTAAATCTTCCATAAACTAAACTAAAAACACTGATCACTAAACCCTAAATATAAATATAAACTCTAACCTAAATATCAAAATATACATATCCTATATAATATGAATCATTATTATAAAATAGAATAGTAGCAACGAAATAGTAAATACATTTATTCAAATAACATAGTATAGTTGAGAATTTACTGTACATATGAGTGGCAGGTAAATGAAGAAGAGACGTCTACAATTATTAACCGGCACGTAGCTGGAAAGTAGGGGTAATATAGTATATATTATAGTAATAATGGTGGGTGTTTTTTTTAAGCTAGATACCTAATTATGCTTTATTTCATGGCTATTAATTCCAATTTTCCTATAATAATATATAATACTATTATTTTTGTATCTATATTAAATTGTAAAATCAACACAATAATAGTACAAGGTTTTCTCTAAGGCATGACACATCAGATTTCAAAATGCTTCTGAAACTGCCATGTCAATAAATGAAAAAACTGTGAAAATCAATCAAATCATTTTATTTTCAAAAATACACTATTCATTAAAGAATAAAAGACTCTTATACCCTTTTATATATATAAAAATAAATGTTTAAATAAATAAAAAACACAAAAAACAATTTTTTTTTTTCGAATAATGCTATTTCAAAATTTAAACTCTAAACCCTAAAACCTAAAACATAAACCCTAAAAATCAACCCTAAACCCTAAAATATCAATTCTAAACCCTAAACCCTAAATTCTAAACCCTAAACCCTATATTCTAAACCCTAAACCTTAAATTCTATATCCTATAATCTAAATTCTATACCTTAAATTCTAAACCCTAAACCCTAATCCTCTAACCCTAAAATTATAAACCCTAAACCCTAAATTCTATGCCCTTGACCCTAAACCCTAAATTCTAAACCCTAAACACTAAATTCTAAACCTAAACTCTAAATCCTAAATTCTTAACCCGAAATTCTATATTCTTAACCCTTAACCCTAAATTCTAAACTATATATTTTGGGGTTTTTGCAAAATTGACTCAAAACTCAAAGTCAAACACAAAACTAACTTCTTCTTTTGACTCATCTTATTTTTGTCCTATTCACCCCCACATCTTCATTTTATTTACGAAAATGCCATTAATTTTTTCTCGAAAATGGCCTTTTTACTCTCTCAACCTCATCATCTTCAAGTATTTACAACATTGCCATTGCCATAATACTCCCAACAACCTTGTACAACCCAACAACCTTGTACAACCAAGGTTTGAAGCTTTTAATGCACTTAATATCGATACCCATACTCTCTTTCTCAATTGTTATGAACTAAAAAAAACATCTCCTTCGCTTTGTCTCCATATTCATACCAAAAACCCAAGCTTTTGATAGCAAATTTTTTATGGTTGATAGAGCCATTTAAGCATACAATTCTTGGTGGGTTACTTTCGTTTGATGTTCTGGGTGGTTGGAGAAGACTCTGTGTGCAAATAAAGTCATCTCACCTAGTTTAAGGTATGAAATTGAATTCTTTTCCAGATCTGTTCGCGTAGAAGACTTACCCGTAAGTCATCTGGATGTAGAAGACTTACGGATAAGTCTTATGTGGTCAAACGGACGACTTACTTCTTAGTCGTCCAGCTTTGTTTGTTAAAAAAAACACCAGACGACTTATAATTAAGTCGTCAAGATAAACCGGGCTACTTTTGCATTTGACCAAATTTTGTCAGCTATTTGACTTTTTCTGGACGACTTACAATTAAGTCATCTCTGGGAAAGTTAAAATTTTAATATTTTATTTAATCTAGACGACTTACGGATAAGTCGTCTTAGGTTAGTTTTGCAATTCAAAATTAAAACTTAAATTTTTAACTTCTCCCAGACGACTTAATTGAAAGTCGTCTGATTAGACGACTTATGTTAAAGTCTTCCAGGATAAGCAAAGTCGTCCAGAATATTTCACGAGTTTTCTGGTCAAACCTTGCTTATCCTGGACGACTTTAACATAAGTCGTCTAATCGGACGACTTTCAATTAAGTCGTCTAGGACAAGTTAAAAATTTATGTTTTATTTTCGAATTGCAAAACTAACCTCAGACGACTTAATTATAAGTCATCTAGATTTAATAAAATATTGATATTTTAACTTTCCCAGAGACGACTTAATTGTAAGTCGTCCAGAAAAAGTCAAATATCTGACACAATTCGGTCAAATGCAAAAGTAGCCCGGTTTATCTAGACGACTTAATTATAAGTCGTCTGGTATTTTTTTTTTAACAAACAAAGCTGGACGACTTAGAATTAAGTCGTCCCATTTAAATTTCAATTGCAAAAATGACCTCATTGGACGACTTACGGGTAATCGTCCAGACGACTTACTGGTATGTCGTCTGCGTCAATGTTTAGTAAACTTTCATGAAATTCTCTATGTTTACTAATGTGTTTTATTTTGATTTTTTGCAGATGATTCGTCAGTTACATGCAGTGTATGGAGAATGGTTGTTGAAAGATTGCCGTTGGGATTTTGTGGTTGATGATCTCAAAGGAGCAAGATTGTTTTTATTGAATGAAGATTCAACACATGCTGAACTTGTTGCAATGTCACAAGAAGATTATAACCTGGACATGAGCACAATCACTGTGGAGATTAGATACTCATTACCAGCAGAAATGATGATGGCTCCAGACACCCTTCCCATTCATGTTACAAGTGATAGACAAGTTCGTAACTTGCTCGAGATACTCAAAACTCATTGAGTATGTCTTTCTGTATCAAGCCGTAGCAAGGTGGAAACGGTTTCAGAGGAAATGGAAGAAGCTGATGAATGGTTTGAAGATGATGAAGCTGATGAATGTTTTGAAGATGAAGGTGATAATGAGTTGGTTGAAGATGAAAATCATGATGGAGAGGAGGATGATAAGGAGGAGGATGTTGAAATCTCTGTTTGCTCTAATGTTTCTGAAGCGGATGAGAATGGTGAGGGTTATAGTGTTTATGGAAAGGTTAGAGATGAAGATGAGGAAGAAGATGATGATGTGGTTTTTAAAGATTACAAAGATACATTTGCTATTGAAGGAGGACGATCGAATGGTAACGGTATCTATGTCAACCAGAGTTTTGTTAGCAAGGATGCACTACTTTCAGAGCTGCGGTTGACAACAGTGAGGCGTAAGTTCTCCTTCAGAATATACAAGTCAACGAAAACTCTCCTTGTGGCAACATGTCGGGTTAGTGGTTGTGGATGGAAGATAAGAGCGAGTGTGAAACATGGGACAAACACGTTTTGGATAACAAAATATGTGGAAACACATAAATGCTCAGTGGGAGACCAAATCGCTCAGCGGAGACACTGTACTCCGAAGTATGTTGGTAGGCTTTTCATTGATCGTGTTGGAATCATTGATGGGTTGAATCCGCAGCATATCAAAGATGTAGTGAAGAACATGTTTGGCAAGGAGCTTGATTACACCACTTCATACATGGCACTGTTATATGCACAAACATTGGTGAGAGGAACAGCAGAAAAGGGGTATTCGCATCTGCCATCATATCTCGAGCAAATCTCCTTAGCAAATCATGATTCTGTCACGGCTATAGAACTTGATTCTATGAAGAGATTTAAGTATCTATTTCTCTCTTTTGGAGCTTCTATCAAAGGTTTTAAGTATCAGAGAAGGGTCATTGTGGTGGATGGGACTCACCTAAGTGGGAAGTATGAGGGTACTATGTTGGTTGCAGCCGCACAAGATGGGAATTTTCAGATATTTCCATTGGCTTTTGGGATCGTAGATGCTGAAGATGACCCTTCTTGGGAATGGTTTTTCACAAAATTGGCTACTTGTATATCTGATGACCAGCCTCTGGTGATGGTCTCCGACCGGCATACGGCCATTAAAAGTGTGTGTAATAAGGTGTTTCCTTGGGAAGTGAGAGGAATATGTTATTATCACCTTCAAGATAACATTGTCAAAAAGTATAAAGGGAAACATCTCTTGTACTTGGTGAAAGGTGCTGCTTATGCTCATACGGTTTCAAATTTTAACCGGTACATGGCTGAGATAAATAGAGCAAACCCGGACCTTGCAACGTATTTGGTGAATGCCGACGTCAGTGTATAGACAAGGGTTTATTGTCAGGGGGACAGGTACAACATAAAAACAAGCAACATCGCTGAATCTATTAATTCTGCACTTAAGCGAGCTAGAGGATTTCCGATTAAGTTTCTGCTGGAGTTCATAAGGGAGAAACTAGGAAAATGGTATTGGAAAAGGAAAGAAGATGCTTTGAGTCTCCCAACTCAACATAGTCGGGGTGTTGAATACTTGCTTGCTGTTCGAGAGGAGATTGCGGATACGATGAGGGCCCAACCAATTGATGGTTGGCGATTCTTTGTGAAAGGTGGCAAAATGGACTGTGTGGTTGATTTGGAACATGGAAAGTGTGATTGTGGTGTCTACCAAGTGGAGAAAATACCTTGTTCTCATGCTATAGCTGCTGGTACATTTGCGCGTTTGCATATATCCACACTTGTACATCCAGTGTACTCAAAGGAGTATNGGTGGCAAAATGGACTGTGTGGTTGATTTGGAACATGGAAAGTGTGATTGTGGTGTCTACCAAGTGGAGAAAATACCTTGTTCTCATGCTATAGCTGCTGGTACATTTGCGCGTTTGCATATATCCACACTTGTACATCCAGTGTACTCAAAGGAGTATTTGTTTGAAGGATACTCAGAGAATATATTTCCTTGTGCTGTACAACAAGTTGAGGAACGCACATGCTTCCCTCCGGAGGTAAAGCGTGGTCCGGGGAGACAGAAGAAATCAAAAAAGGCAATCTTGGTTGGAGCTATCCAGGATGAAAGGACGCAAACCCCGGAAGCAACACATGGTTTATAGATGCTCAAACTGCAAGGAAACTGGCCATACGAAACCACAATGTAAGAAACCAGTTGATTAGTCGTCCAGACGACCTAGAATTTAGTCGTCTATTGTTGTTTACTCGTTCAGACGACCTATAATTAAGTCGTCTAGTGTTGTTAAGTCGTCCACTGTTACCTAGTCGTCTGGACGACGTAAATTTAAGTCGTCTAGTGTTGGTTAGTCGTCCAGACGACCTATAATTAAGTCGTCTAGTGTTGTTAAGTCGTCCACTATTACCTAGTCGTCTGGACGACTTAAATTTAAGTCGTCTAGTGTTGGTTAGTCGTCCAGACGACCTATAATTAAGTCTTCTAGTGTTGTTAAGTCGTCCACTGTTACCTAGTCTTTTGGACGACTTAAAGTTAAGTCGTCTAGTGTTGATTAGTCGTCCAGATGACCTACAATTATGTCGTCTAGTGTTTAGGCTATGTATTAACTTCTTTGTCAAATTGCCCAACCAAAAGATTATAAGACGATTTAATTTTAAAAGGTTAATATACAGAAAGATAAGTTGTCCATCATACAAACACATCATAAAGTTCAAATACAGGCATCAGCCTAATCTATACAAAATCATACTAGCCCACGAACTTATCAGCATCCACGTTTTCTTTCAAATGCTGGTCAGGAAGCTCCGTAAATATATCGATTGCCATCTTATCCCTCATTTGCTTCGCGTTGGACCTAGCAAAATGATAATTAGAAAGGGAGACCCCAAGAGCATGACATTCAATGTACTTTAGAGCGTACACGCCACAATCACCATTATTGGCCGTGGGTATTTCCTTAACTCTTTCAAATGTGTATGTCTCCAACCCGTATTTCATCGCTGGTAGCGCACTCGGTTAGCGTATAAGGGAGCATCTTGCAAAAAGGCTTCGTTATCTCTTCGAGTCTTTCTTGGGACGTACTGGAAGGTATGCTGTCCCAGACGACTATGTGCTTGTTAAGGATCGCTATCCAGATAGCAATCCAATGAACGTTGTCCAAGTTCACTGGCGCGTAGATATCATCAATCTCCTCCCCCCAAGTCTTCTTCGATTGGCAAAATGAAGGTATTGATCTGTCATAGTAATGGCACGCCCCACCAGGGAGTCTTTTTTCTAAACCCCACCATACGCCCTTCGACTGGGCAAAATCATCGTATTGGGCTCTCCAAGTCTGAGAAAAGCTTTGATCAAGGAAGCACATTCTCTCGCTCCTGAAAGCTTGTGGATTAGCCTGGTACCTCTGCCTCAGAACATTAATCCAAGCATCTATATGCTGCATATAAAATAATACAAGTCAGAAGATACCATAATACAAGCAGAAGATATCAGATGACTTAAATTTAAGTCGCTACAAAGTCGTCTGCGCAGACGACTTATCAGTAGGTCGTCTGGTAAGTCGTCTACAAAGTAGTCCACATAGACGACTTACCAGACGACCTAGTGATAAGTCATCTGCGCAGATGACTTATCAGTAGGTCATCTGGTAAGTCGTCTACAATGTAGTCCACGTAGACGACTTACCAGACGACCTAGTGATAAGTCATCTGCGCAGATGACTTATCAGTAGGTCGTCTTGTAAGTCGTCTACATGGACTACTTTGTAGACGATTTATAATTAAATCGTTCCAAGTTATTGCAGAAGACTTACTACGTCTTCCAGCCATTCTAAGTTTTTCCGGAGGACAGAAGACCATCTAGTTGGTGATGTACGCGGTTTATCCTCGAGATTTGTGAAATAATCCCTGCAAACACAAAAGCAATCAGTTTTGATAGACTAAATCAAGCTATTATGGGTAAAGCAATCACTTACGGATCAGTTTTCAACCAGTCAACAAGTTCCTTCAACTTAGGCCTGTCTAGTGGGGGAAATGGATTATAGGCTGGACCTTTCTTTTTCTTTTCGATGATGGTCTTGGCCGTGCTGGTTTCCATATAAGGAGATTTCTGTGTGGCAGCAAGTTTCTTTTCTCATTCACTCTTTAAACGGTTAGTTGCAATAGAAGCCTCCAGCTTCTGTTTATATCGAGCATCTCGCCGCTGTATGTCCGAAGCAGTGGCAGCTGTTTTTTCCAATAGAACAAGGCTCTGCTCTGAAGTTGGAACAACGCTCTGTTCTGAATGTGGAACAATGCTCGGTTCTGAAACTGGAGCCACAACCGGTTCTGAAACTGGAGCCTCAACCGGTTTTGCAACTGGAGCCTCACTCGGTTTTGCAACTTTTCTCTCCCTCGGTTTTGCAACTTTTCCCTCCCTCGGTTCTTTATCTCTCTGTTTTCTAGCTTTTGCATCACTCGGTTTTGCAACTGGAGCCTCACTCGGTTTTGGAACTTTTCCCTCCCTCGGTTCTTTATCTCTCTATTTTCCACCTTTTGCATCATTCGGTTTTGCAACTTCTGCCACACTTTCACTCTGCAATATACAAGATCCAAATCAGTAAATAGCACATTATAAACACTGGACGACTTAAATTAAGTCGTCTAGACGACTAGTTATCTCTGGATGACTTACTTTTAAGTCGTCTGGACAACTAGTTGTCTCTGGACGACTTAATTTTAAGTCGTCTGGACGACCTTGTTGGGAGAGGATTTGTTACTAACCCCGGGTTCTTTGGGTTGAGTGTTATCCTGAGATGATGTCCCTGCTTTGGTGATACCAACCATCTTCTCCACAGCTTCCAGTCTCACGGACATCAAATTCATCTCCTTGGTGATACCAGCCATCCCCTTGAGGATGGTCCCAAATCCTTGAGTCATGTGGTCAAACACGTCCTTGACCATACTTTGCAACTCCTCTTTGGTCACCCAACGACAACCCTCTCCACTAGCCTCTGCATGAACCTTTTCACGAGCCTCTTTAGGATCCTCTTTAGGAGCCTCTTTAGGATCCTCTTTACGAGCCTCTTTACGAGCCTCTTTACGAGCCTCTTTACGAGCTTTCTTCGGAGGTCTTGGACTGTCTTCCTTCACCCCAACTATGTGTATCTTCGAAGGACTCATAACCGCCGGTTTTTTACTCTCCCTAGTACCGGTGACTTCCCAGCAACCCAAGGTCCACTTCCACGGTCTCTTCACAAACATGAGTTTAATGATGTTGTCCGCGGCCGGTCCTCAATATCAGAGTCCCATTTTGGCCACATATCTCCAATGGCCTTCTCAACAAAGTTGATCACGCGGGTCTGCAGTAAATAGAAGATACGACTTTAGATATTTGACGGATTAAGAAATAAAGAAAAGACTTCTCAGACGACTTATAATTAAGTCATCTGGAAGGTCGTCTAGCTGGACGACTTACCGGACGACTTTAATTTAAGTTGTCTGAGAAGTCTTATAAGTGGACGACTTAGTAGAGTCTCTACTAAGTCGTCCACTTATAAGACTTTCCAGATGACTTAAATTAAAGTCGTCCGGTAAGTCGTTCAGTTAGACGACCTTCCAGACGACTTAATTATAAGTCGTCTGAGAAGTCTTTTCTTTTGGATTGAAGTACATACCTGTCTACAGATAGCTTCTTTAAATAATCTGCGTCCTTTGCCATCCTTGTAAGCCAGTATCGGTGGAGACGGACTGTTTGGTCTGGGACCACCATAAGTAGCACCCAATTCCGGCAGAGCTGTATACAACTAGACCTGAAGAACTTGTATAAACCCATCCACAGTGTAACAACCACTAATATCTTTGTTCCTCAAATAGTCCATCAGCACCTTAAACGCGACTCTCCCCCATGGATAATTCTCAAACCGTTCTAAATCCATCACTAGCCTTGCCAGAATAGCTCGTGTAGGGGTTGAATACTTTCTCCCTTCAATAAATCCAGTGAAGATTGAAATGTACGCGAGCCGCTTACGATCTTCCGGAGACCACTCCTTGCAACTCTCCAATGCTGTTTTTATCTGGTCAGTTGTTGGCCCAGCTTCGATATGAACTCCCAGCTTCCCCCAAAAAGAAACCAACTCTTTTGTAACTTCACATTTTGGTCTCTCAAGGTCCTCGATGTACTCGCAGTTAAGACCAGTGAGGTTTTCAAACTCTAATAGTGAAAACCTCACAGGTTCTGGACCAACGAGACACCACAGCTCATACTTCTTCTTTATATCCAGCTGGTAACTGAGAATGTAGTGAACCAGCCTTGAAGCCCAACCAAATCCCAGCTCTTTGAACTTGATGAAAACACCCAACTTCGACTCCTTCAGCTCTGCATATTCCTCATCCGTAAGAGCATCCTTAAGAGCAGTATGCAACTTGGTATTATCCGAATGATACGAAATGCTATTATGGGCGTCTGGCTCTTCCCCTGATTTATATAACCTACGGGGGAGTTCTGGAATATCCATCATTTTTGTCTGCAAAATAATCAAAGATAACGACAGAGATAAGCAAAACAAGCTAAATCTAACAAAGCTTTCAACTTTCATTAACGGGAACTCACATAGAAGTCAGAACACAAGCTAAATCAATCACGCTTTAATTGTAACTCTGGACGACTTAGTAGACGACTTAAAATTAAGTCGTCAGGAAAGTCTTCCAACTGGACGACTTAGTAGACGACTTATAATTAAATCGTCTGGAAAGTCGTCCAGCTGGAAGACTTATAATTAAGTCGTCTACTAAGTCGTCCAGTTGGAAGACTTTCTAGACGACTAAATTATAAGTCATCCACTATAACATTTTAAAGCGGACCTGTTTAGACGGAGAAGAAGTAGTCGCCGTCGACATAGCAGTTATAGATCTGAAAAAATAAACGTGAAAAAGAAGCTCGGTGAGAAGGAGTAAAAAATGGTTAGAGACAACTTTTATGTTCATCTTTTCCTCAATCAATCCCTCGATAGTAAGAGATATGACTTACTGGCGTTAGGGTTTAAGCGGCGGTGAGAGAAATGGCTTTTGGAATTCTGAATTTCGAGAAAAAATGACAACAGATATAAAAATGGTTAGAGACAACGTTTATGTTCATCTTTTCCTCAATCAATCCCTCCACAGTAAGATATATGACTTACCGGCGTTAGGGTTTACAGAGAAACGGCGCTAAAGTTTAAAGGAAGCAGCGGTAAGAGCATTGATGAGCACGGTGGTGAGAACGGTGAGAACGATGATGGGATAGATATTCGGCGGTGAGACGATGGTTTGGTCGGAAATAGTCGGATATCGCCTTTGAGAGAAACTTTTGGAATTATGAATTTCGCGAAAAAATGAACAAAATAAAAAACAAACACCTTATATATCGGGTAAATAAACCGTCGGGTAAATAAACTGGCTAGGTTAAAAAGTACATTGGTAAAATTAAAGGTTCGGTCCAGTTTGGACGACTTACTAGTAAGTCGTCTGTTGGTGGCAAAAACCGTAATCCCGAAATCAACGTCTACGATAACTTCTGGAATCATTACTTTCAGCTAAAGCCATTTATTAAAACTCGAGGACCGTCTTATAAAACTCGAGAATCGTTTTATAAAACTGAAGAACCGTTTTATAAAACTTGAGAATCATTTTATAAAACTCGAGAATCGTTTTATAAAACTCGACGATCGTTTTATAAAAACTCGAAGAACCGTTTTATAAAACTCGAGAATCGTTTTATAAAAACTCGAAGAACCGTTTTATAAAACTCGAGAATCGTTTTATAAAAACTCGAAGAACCGTTTTATAAAGCTCGAGAATCATTTTACAAAACCGCAAAAAACCGAAACCTCCGCAAAACGCAAACTAGTCACGACTAGTTCACCTGCTGGCGAACTAGGCCGAGCTGGCTTAGTTCGCCAGCAGGCGAACTAGGAGCCATTCCGCTAGTTCGCCTGCTGGCGAACTACACCGGCCCGGCTTAGTTCGCCAGCAGGAGAACTAGGAGTCCTTCGACTGCTGGACCGGACCGACTCGATTTTTCGTACGCTGAACCGATCATCCCGAGCCTTGATCTCCCGTATCCCCGATTCGAACCTTACGTCCTTCGGCACGGTCACATTCTGAACCACGGCCAAAATGTCTCTTGTTTCGTCTCGATCCGACTTATCGTTTGAATTCTACGATAAAAACCGTAAAATTCCGCTTTCCCGAAAAGAATTCGAAGAAATCGTATAAAATGGTAACGGTTAAGCAAAACACCAAACATCGCCTAAACTATACGATTTATCCGAGATTCTTCGTTAAGATTAAAAAAACGCGTTTTTAATATAAAACGTCGAGAAAATCATAAAAAATGGCATCGGATCAGGAAACGGTCTCGTTAAAGTCGTAAAACGGTTTTTATCGTAAGACGGCCCGAAAGGTCCTAAAACACAATAAAAACCCATCTCGCGACATTAACGAAATCAAACCCAAAGATGCGGTAACGTTTTGATGGTTCACTTGCAGATAGAAGACAAAAGGCAAGTTTGAAGATAAATAGAAGATTTTCGCAGAAGAAAAGGAAGGATCGACAGAAATGGAAAGTTCCCGAAAAACTCGAATCCGGGTAAAATGGAAAGATTGAGTCGCTTGGGAAAGGAGTATATAAGCCAGAGGCACAGGGAAGAGAAGGGGGACGAAAATCAGAACTAAAAAGACGGCTGTTAGCTTAGGATTTTAAAACTTAGCGTTTAGAATAGCAATTTACATCCTTAGAACGTTTCGGCATCTAAGTTCTTCAATTCTTCTTGTAACAGTTGTCGATTCTTTATTTAATAAAAGCCTTCATACAAGTTCTTTATTCTCTGTTCTTCATTGTTCATCCATATTCTTTTAAATTCGTTTGTTTTAGTGATTTCCACAGAGATCCAGGACCTCGGGAAAATTAGGGTTTCATCCTAAGTTTCCATATTTGACGGAAAATCGACAGTGTGGATTTCGGTTCCCACAGTTTGGCGCTAGAAGGAGGGGGGTCGGATTATCTTACACAATAGTCGCTAAAACGAACGAGAAATAACATGCCTAATCGGAACAGCGACGTCATCTCGTTCGAGAAAAGAGCAACGATCGATTCGATCAAACCTCTCAACGATCTTCTTGTTATTGAGCTGACGATCCAGAATATGGATGTCGCAAGGATATTAGTCGATACCGGAAGTTCGGCTGATATCATCTTCAAAAATACTCTCGAGAGAATGGAAATCGATCTGTCTGAAATCGCGGAAAACATAAGCCCGCTAGTAGGACTCTCGGGGGAAATCACCATGACCCTCGGGACGATCAACTTAGAAGTTTGCGCCGGGAGCATAGTGAAAAACGTCGAATTCGAAATCGTCGACCGACCTATGTCGTACAACGCAATCGTAGGGACACCGTGGTTAAATTCGATGCAAGCGATTCCGTCGATGTACCATATGTGTCTTAAGTTTCCGACTCCGTACGGGATCGAGACTATATGGGGAAATCGGAGAACCTCGCAGGTTTGCTACACCGCGGATTTAAAACGAAAAAATCTGCCGGTCGATATCTCTTCCAAAAAGAAAAAGAAGTTGACGTCCCTCGATAACACCCCAGAGCAAGATAAAACGGAACTCTTCTGGCAGTTGCGAGCGGCCGAGGCTTTGGAAGGTAAACGCGAGCCAACCTGCGAACCCGTCATCTCGGTATGCATCGACGAGAATTTTCCAGAACGCTGCGTCGAAATCGGTGCGAACCTGAGCAAGACCTTAAAAGTCGAACTCCTGACATGTCTGAAACAAAACTCGAACACGTTCGCTTGGACTGCGGAAGATATTCCGGGGATCGATATAAACATCACATGCCACGAACTTAACGTTGACCCAACATCCAAACCCGTCAAACAAAAAAGACGAAAACTGGGGCCAGAACGCGCCGAAGCGGTCAACAGCGAAGTCGATAGACTCCTCAAAGTAGGATCGATCACGGAAGTTCGATATCCCGGCTGGCTCGCCAATCCCGTTGTCATAATGAAAAAGAACGGAAAGTGGCGAGTTTGCGTCGATTTTACTGATCTCAATAAAGCATGTCCAAAGGATAGTTATCCACTGCCGCATATCGATCGCTTAGTTGAGTCAACCGCGGGAAACAAACTCTTATCCTTCATGGACGCCTTTTCAGGATACAATCAGATCATGATGAATCCTGACGATCGGGAGAAAACCGCATTCATAGCCGACCGGGGAACCTATTGCTATAAAGTGATGCCTTTCGGTCTAAAGAACGCCGGTGCGACTTACCAACGACTTCTCAATCGAATGTTCTCCGAGCAACTCGGAAAAACAATGGAAGTGTACATCGACGATATGCTCGTGAAATCCCTTGAAGAGCAAGACCACGTCATACACCTCCAAGAATGTTTCGACAGGCTCAATCTTCATAACATGAAGTTGAACCCGGCAAGTGTCGGTTTTCCGTCGCGTCCGGCGAATTTCTAGGGTACCTCGTCACCTACCGCGGGATCGAGGCTAACCCGAAACAATCACGGCACTAATAGAGATGGTCTCTCCCAGGACGAAACGCGAAGTACAAAGACTGACTGGCAGGGTCGCAGCACTTAACCGTTTTATCTCGCGATCAACGGATAAATGTCTACCTTTCTACGAAACGTTGAAGGGAAATAAAAAGTTCGAATGGTCAGAAGAATGCGAGAAAGCTTTCCAACAGCTGAAACATTACCTAGCAACCCCGCCAGTACTCGCGAAGCCCGTAGAAGGAGAACCATCATTCCTTTACATCGCGGTATCAGCAACCGCCGTGAGTGGCGTCCTTATTCAGGAGGAACGCGGTGAACAAAAACCGATCTTCTACGTAAGTAAAACCTTATTGGACGCAGAGACGCGATATCCAATGATGGAGAAATTGGCGTTGGCCGTAGTCATGTCGGCAAGAAAGTTAAGGCCATATTTCCAATCTCACACTATCATCGTGCCCACCTCATTCCCTCACCGCACCATTTTGCATAGTCCCAGTCAATCGGGAAGATTAGCTAAATGGGCGATCGAGTTAAGCAAGTACGTTATTGAATACTGCGCAAAGACTTGCGCGAAATCGCAAGTACTCGTAGACTTCATAGTGGAACTCCCAACGGGAAGCACGTCCAACCAAGATCCGAACTCAACCTGGATCTTATACGTTGACGGATCCTCGTCCAAACAAGGCTCTGGAATCGGCATCCGACTTGCATCCCCGACGGGAGAAGTATTGGAACAATCATTTCGATTAATTTTCCACGCTTCAAACAACGAAGCCGAGTATGAGGCCTTGATCGCGGGACTACGACTAGCTCACGGACTAAAGATTCGTAATCTTCACGCATACTGCGACTCCCAGCTGGTGGCTAGTCAATTCAGCGGAGAATACGAAGCAAGGGACGAAAGAATGGAAGCGTATCTGATCTTCGTAAAAGATCTAACTCAGAAGTTCGATCAATTCGCCTTGACTAGAATTCCTCGAGCGGAGAACGCCCAGGCAGACGCCTTGGCCGCCCTAGCATCCAGCTCGGATCCTGGTATGAGCATGGTAATTCCCGTTGAATTCATCAAGCACCCTAGCATCGGACCGCCCATAGTCGTAAATCTGATCAATGAACCAGAGGACGATGTGGAGGAGAGCCACCCAGCCGAAGATCAGTCCGATTACGGATTCGATCGTCCGTGGATGGAAACGATTCTCGCATACATAACCAACGGAGAACTTCCACCAGAAAAATGGGCAGCCCGAAAGATAAAAACCCAGGCCGCGCGGTATGTCGTAATGGACAGAGAACTTTACAAATGGATATTCTCCGGACCACTGATGACTTGCGTGCAAGGGGAGAAAGCACGGCGGGTTATGCAGGAAGTGCACTCCGGATCTTGCGGAAACCATTCTGGCGGAAGATCCCTCGCAATAAAAATCAAGCGCCACGGATATTTCTGGCCAACGATGGTAAAAGATTGCGAAGATTTTTCGCGAAAATGCGAGAAATGCCAGCAGGATGCTCTGACTATTCACCAACCCGCCGAGGTCCTTTCATCTATCTCGGCACCGTACCCGTTCATGCGGTGGTCAATGGATATAGTCGGGCCAATGCACGCGTCAAAACAAAAACGCTTCCTTCTGGTTCTGACTGACTTCTTCTCTAAATGGGTCGAAGTCGACTCTTACGCAAGCATCAAAGACGCCCAGGTAGAAAGTTTTGTATGGAGAAACATAGTCTGTAGACATGGAGTACCATACGAGATCGTGACGGATAATGGATCCCAATTTATCTCGACTAGATTCGAAGCTTTTTGCGAAAAATGGAAAATACGATTGACCAAATCGACTCCAAGATACCCTCAAGGCAACAGACAAGCCGAGACTAATAATAAAACTATCCTCGACAGCCTCAAAAAACGCCTCGACGCCAAAAAGGGAAAGTGGGCCGAAGAACTCGAAGGAGTTTTATGGTCACACCGCACAACCCCGAGGCGAGCAATGGGCGAAACTCCTTTTGCTCTCGTATACGGAACGGAATGCATGATTCCCGCAGAAGTCGAATTTCCAGGAGTACGTAGAAGACTGCTCCCAGAAAGAGAAGAGGCAAACAACTTAATGCTTCTCGACGAACTCGACCTGATTAACGAATGGCGGGATCAGGCACTCGTTCGAATTCAAAATTATCAGCAAGCGGCCGCAAAGTACTATATTGCAAACGTACGTAACCGCAGATTTCACGAAGGCGAGTTAGTCTTACGAAAAGTCTTCCAGAACACCGCATAACGAAACACCGGTAAACTAGGAGCAAAGTGGGAAGGATCGTACAAGGTCATAAAAGTAGTCCGACCCAGAGCATACGAAATCGCAAACATGCAGGGCATCAAAATTCCCAGATCCTGGAACGCGATGCACCTCAAATAATACTATCACTAGGCGGCACGCCCGCAGAACACTGAACTACGAGACGGCTTGATCCCCTCGAAAGGGTACGTAGGCATCTTGTCCATTACAAAAATTAAAAGTTGCCAAAGCAACAAGGGATTCAAAGCAGTGAAAGGGCAGTCCCGAACAAGTACAAAAGCCGTACTAAGGCAAAATACATAGAAATCTAATTTTTAAAAGTCTCGTATGAGACTACAACCTCAAACATCCTCCGCGCACGGAGCCTCATCCTCATCCATCGCATTACCTCCACCCTTGACAGCAACCTCCGGGTCGTCGCTCTTGTCCGCATCAAGCTGAGGTACGTCTTCAGCAGCAAGAGTTGGATCGGAATCAGTTCCCTCGACAGGAATAGATCTTTTGGTCAAACGGACAGCCGATTCCTCGAAACTCTTCATCTTGCGCTGAAGCCTGCGCAGCTCTGAAGCCTTGGACTTCTTTTCATCTTTCGCCTTGATCAAATAGACCGCGGTCTTCCCGAGGTCGCGCTCTAGATCGCTAATCCGAGCCTCGAACCGAGACACCTCCGCGGAACGCACATCTTCTATCACCTTCAGTTTCCCCTCGAGCTGAGCCGGCCTCTCCTGCGACTCAGCTAACTCCTTGGCTAAACGCTCCACTTCGGACCCACACTCTTTGATCATCCCATCGATCAACGAAACAAACTAGAAAAACCAAGAAAGATGGTCAGCTACGAATATATTCTTCAAAACGTATGTTTACGAACCTGTACCTTGGTAAGTTCATGCGACATCGACATCAAGCTCGGTGTCTTGCTAGACGAAGCTCCGGTCTCGGAACCCTTCACGGCTCTCTTTCTCGCGGGAACTCCAGGGTTCGGACGAGTTCTCTTGCGGCTTTCGCTGAAGCAGGCAGCGTCGCGCTAAGCGCCGGAAGTCCCAGGACAATCACCCTCTTGGCCGGAGCAGGAGGCCCCAGAATCGTGACTGGATCAGCCGCAGTAGGAGCTGCAGCCGGTTCAACTGCGGCAGGAGTCCTAACTGATTCAACGGCGGTAAGAGTCGCAACCGGTCGACCACAGTCGGAGACACGACCGACTCTACCGTGGTGGGAGCTACGGCTATTCCGACATCAGCAGAAATAGCAACGTTTTCGGCTCCAAGGAGGGGCGAAACAGCGGGCACACCCGGCGGTTAAATAGCAGCGCCCATCAAGGAGTCCGCTACCGTATCCGTCGTTTCGTCCAAAATAGCCTTGACCTCTCTCGCAAGGACGGATGGATCTACCGAGGGTACGTCGCTCGACACAGCATCTTCCTCAGCATCGCTACGGTCCATCTCGTCTTGAAATAAGAGAAACTCAGAAAACCGAGCATCCTGCGGATGTGCCGTAGGGTTGTCATTGGATGGGACCTCACAGTTTTGTTGATCACCTTGGGAAGAAGACATCTTAAAACTTTTTTAGAGAGAAGTTGGAGAGAAATTTAGAGGTGGAAGGTATGAGAAGTAATGATCCAATACTTATAGAAGAAAGAGAGCTCTCCCTCGTAATGAGACAAATCGTAGCCGTAGATTCCGATTAAAAGCTAACTCCATCCGCCCACAAAATTTCCTGAAGAAATTGCAGGCTGGGGGGCTAACTGTTGGTGTCAAAAACCGTAATATCGAAATCAACGTCTACGATAACTTCTGGAATCATTACTTTCCGCAAAAGCCATTTATTAAAACTCGAGGACCGTTTTATAAAACTCGAGAATCATTTTATAAAACTGAAGAACTGTTTTATAAAACTTGAGAATCATTTTATAAAACTCGAGAATCGTTTTATAAAACTCGACGATCGTTTTATAAAAACTCGAAGAACCATTTTATAAAACTCGAGAATCGTTTTATAAAAACTCGAAGAACCGTTTTATAAAACTCGAGAATCGTTTTATAAAAACTCGAAGAACCGTTTTATAAAACTCGAGAATCGTTTTACAAAACCGCAAAAAACCGAAACCGCCGCAAAACGCGAACTAGTCACGACTAGTTCGCCTGCTGGCGAACTAGGACGAGCTGGCTTAGTTCGCCAGCAGGCGAACTAGGAGCCATTCCGCTAGTTCGCCTGCTGGCGAACTAAGCCGGCCCGGCTTAGTTCGCCAGCAGGCGAACTAGGAATACCCTGACTAGTTCGCCTGCTGGCAAACTAAGCCGAGCTGGCTTAGTTCGCCAGCAGGCGAACTAGAAGCTCCTCGGACTGCTGGATCGGACCGACTCGATTCTCCGTACGCTGAACCGATCATCCCGAGCCTTGATCTCCCGTATTCCCGATTCGAACCTTACGTCCTTCGACACGGTCACATTCTGAACCATGGCCAAAATGTTTCTCGTTTCGTCTCGATCTGACTTATCGTTTGAATTCTATGATAAAAACCGTAAAATTCCGCTTTCCCGAAAAGAATTCGAAGAAATCGTATAAAACGGTAACGGTTACGCAAAACACCGAACATCTCCTAAACTATACGATTTATCCTAGATTCTTCGTTAAGATTAAAAAAACGCGTTTTTAATAAAAAAACGTCGAGAAAATCATAAAAAACGGCATCGGATCAGGAAACGGTCTCGTTAAAGTCGTAAAACGGTTTTTATCGTAAGACGGCCCGAAAGGTCCTAAAACACAATAAAAACCCATCTCGCGACATTAACGAAATCAAACCCAAAGATGCGGTAACGTTTTGATGGTTCACTTGCAGATAGAAGACAAAAGGCAAGTTTGAAGATAAATAGAAGATTTCCGCGGAAGAAAAGGAAGGATCGACAAAAATGGAAAGTTCCCGAAAACTCGAATCCGGGTAAAATGGAAAGATTGAGTCGCTTGGGAAAGGAGTATATAAGCCAGAGGCACAACGAAGAGAAGGGGGACGAAAATCAGACCTAAAAAGACGGCTGTTAGCTTAGGATTTTAGAACTTAGCGTTTAGAATAGCAATTCAGATCCTTAGAACGTTTTGGCGTCTAAGTTCTTCAATTCTTCTTGTAACAGTTGTCGATTCTTTATTTAATAAAAGCCTTCATACAAGTTCTTTATTCTCTGTTCTTCATTGTTCATCCATATTCTTTTACATTCGTTTGTTTTAGTGATTCCGCAGAGATCCAAGACCTCGGGAAAATTAGGGTTTCATCCTAAGTTTCCATATTTGACGGAAAATCGACAGTGTGGATTTCGGTTCCCACATCGTCTGTCGGATAATGTACATCGAACGACTTAATATTTAGTCTTCTGTATATAGACGACTTATAATTAAGTCGTCTGACAAATCTTCCGGCTGGATGACTTTCTAGACGACTTAAATATTAGTCGTCTACTAAGTTGTCCAGGCTTTATGAGTATGTTTTAAGAATTTGTGTTAGAATTTGTGTTAGACTTCTTAGACGGCTAATAATTAAGTCGTCTGACAAATCTTCCGGCTGGATGACTTTCCAGATGACTTAATTATAAATCGTCTATATACAGACGACTAAATATTAAGTCGTCTGATGTACATTATCCGACAGACGACTAATGATAATAGTTGATCATCCATTACAAGTCGTAGGTTTAAAAACATTTTGAAACAAGAGAGCAACAACATAGAAGTCATCCATTACAAGTCCACTAGAAGCAGATTACAATAAGACAATAGCAAGACAAGCAACATCTCATTTAGGAAGAGACGAGGAAGTTGAGGCACCATCCACAGCATCATCCCCTTGAGGAGGACCGAAAGGAGTCACATGAAATACCATGTCTCCTTCCTTTTTGAACACTACAATGTCACCGATGCAAAGAGAGTGTGCTTGGGCGAAGGCTTTCCAACCATCGGTGAGTGTTCTTCCTTCTTGTATAACTTCCCAAGTTTGGTGTAAAGCGTCTGATCGTAGTGTCCATTTTCCTTGGTTCGGCTTGCCTTCTATGTGTTTTGAGTAGAAGGCAAGAGGTATTGTCCACAAGTCAACAAAGGAGAATTTAAGCAAAGGAAATAAACAGAGGAGAAATAGAGAGCGTGTGTATACCACACCACTGCAGAAACCAGGAAGCAGAGTCTTCAAGAAGTGAGGTTCATGCTGATTCGCCATCTGCAAACAAGAAACGAAATGGAAACATTTTAATCCTAAGTCTGGAAGACTTATATTAAGTCGTCTGGGTCGTCCACCTGGATGACTTTCCAGACGACTTATATTAAGTCGTCTGGGTCGTCGACCTGGAAGACTTTCCAGACGATTTAATTATAAGCCTACCAAGACTTCCAGTAGAACATTTGAAAGCTGACCAGGCGAATGAGAGGAGAACAACATCCAACCTAACTAGACCACAAATCGATTGAAATCCCCAATCTTTGAAACCCTAATTTGAAATGAAAATATCCACAAATTGCTTGAAATCACAAATCGTAACCGTGAAATGAGAGGAAAACAACATCCAACCTAACTAAACAACAAATCGATTGAAATCCCCAATTTTTAAAACCCTAATTTGAAACCAAAATTTCCCGAAATCGTTGAAAACACAAAACCAAACGGTAGAAGTAAAGGAAAACAACATCCATCCTAATAAAAACCCATAAATCTACAAGAGAAGCCTTCGATTTACCTTGGTCTTGTATCGGATTGAAATTGCCTCGAAATCACCTTTGAGAGAAACGGCGTTAGGGTTTTCTGAATTTCGCGAAAAAGTGAGAAAAAAAGAACATCTTATATATGTCCGGTCAAAAATACGGTTAGGTTCAAAAGTAATTTGGTAAAATCCGGTTTGGACGACTTATAATTAAGTCGTCTGTTGATACTATAAGACGACTAAGTCGTCTGCCTTATTAAATATATTTACCAGACGACTTAACTATAAGTCGTCCAGACCCTAAACCCTAAACCCTAAACGAAATTGACTAAATTAACTAACTAACCACGTTATAAAATCAAATTATACTTAAATATTGTTTACTATACACATAAATAAACACACTTAGGTAAATTTTTAATTTTTCAAAAAAAAACATTTATGCTTTCGAAAATCTAACCCTAAGAAACACATACAATACTACAACATATGTTGGTGAAACCTAAACTAAAGAATATCATGACTCACTACTTTCACTCATCTATGCTGAAAACAACTGACTTTTGTTATATCGTAATTTATATCTCTTAAGACATATGTTAATTACATAATTCCAATTTTTCATTTATCAAAATATTTATCACACAATTTTTAAATTATTTTTAAGAAAAACTGTCCCAGATGACTTTCAACTAAGTCGTCCGTCGTCTGGGAAGACGACTTGCGAGGGCTAGAAACGTAAAAAGAATACATTTTTTTTTGTTCACAAGAGATTAGTTGTAATTTCAATAGTCTTTTAAATTACTTTTGCATTTGATTCAAGTTTGGGTTTATTTTTGCATTTCAAATCAAGTTTTGAGTCATATTTGGCAATTTTCCCATATATTTTCTACAAAATTATTTAAAGGTACTATGGTCTTTGACTATCAAAATTTTAAGGGTAAAGATGATTAATGTAAAGGTGAAATAGTATATCATGAATATGCTAGTTTTAGCAATTTCCCTTTAGTTAGGGAAAATTGCATAAATACACATTTTTAGATACACTAATTCACATTTACCTTAAGAAAAAGTACATTTTCAAAAATACACTATTCTTAACCCTAAATTTTATATTCTTAACCCTTAACCCTGAATTCTAGACTATATATTTTCTACAAAATTATTTAAAGGTACTATGGTCTTTTCACTATCAAAATTTTAAGGGTAATGATGATTAATGTAAAAGTAAAATAGTATATCATGAATATGCTAGTTTTAGCAATTTTCCTTTAGTTATCTACACATCACATGAGTAATCTTTCTAAATTGAAGAGTATAATGCATTTTGGATCTTGACCTTCTTTGCTCGACGGACGTCCGTTAGACTGACAAAAATAATCGAGACTCAAGCACATAGATAGAGAAGATGCAGCAGATGCTGATTATGGTGGTGGCTTTTTATAGCGTTATGGACTTACTTGAGGATCTTCAACTCTGCATCTTATCCAAAAAGCTAATATCTTAGCTTTGTTGAATTCCAATGAATGAAATTTTTGTAAAGAAGAAAGCAGAGAATACAAAGGAGGGAGAGGTGACAAAACCGTGTAATCTCTAAAGGAAAAAGGAGATAAGATGATCAAGTGTCAAAAGAGGCAAGTTATGTCTTTTAGGGTTATCAAGACAGAACAACATCATGTTTGTTTAAGACAACTCTAATGCTTATGCTTCTTGAGGTTCTCAGAACAGCCATGAATCTTTCAAGGTTTTTCTTTGTGTGAATGTTTGCAGATTTCGAAGAGAGGAAGGGAAGCTATCAGCTGCACAAGGAGAAATTAGAAGCTGCCCTTAGAACTCTTTGACTTATATAAAAGTGCACAAAAACCAATCAAAAACATGACTTGCTTGAATCACATGTGAAGTTGGAGAAGAAGAAATCAGCATCAATGGTAAGATCTTGTACAATCTTCAAACAACCAAGTTGAAAGCATGAGAGATGAGGAGTCCAGTGATCAACAAGAGCAAGAGAATCACCAAATCTCCAAAAACCCATTGAAGATCACCTCATCTTGTCCAAAGACATGACTTTGTTTGCTGCTGGTGTTGATTGCAGAGAGTATGGACTGCTTTATCATTAACCAAGAAGACATAATTAAGTTGTTTCTTAGGCAAATCTCCAAGAGAGCACATTTCTAAGTTTATGTTACAAAAATAGTTTTCAAAAACTAAAATGACCAAAATAGCATTTTATCGTTTGAAAATTTTAAATTCTTTTTTATTTTTCAAAAATTGAAATCTTATCCCCAAAACCTCACTCCCCAACTCTAAACCCTAAAACCTAAATTCTAAACCCTAAACTCTTAACCCTAAACCCTAAATTCCACCCCATAATCTTAAACCTAATGTCTAAATTAATTTATCATTGGGATATATGTGTATATTTATCTCTTTTGATAAAAGAGTAAGTATTATTTTGGTCATTTTTATTCTCAAATGCTATATTTGTGATAAAAACTTTTTAGTGCTATTTTAGTCATTTTCTCTTGTTTCTTTCTGCAAACACAATTTTCATTTTAAGCATGAACCATCAGATTTTTAAAACAAATAACTATTATCAAAATAAACATTTCTTTATAAAATTATTCTAAAAACCTCCAGAAGCGTAGCGCGGCTATTTACCTAGTTATATATAAGATATACTATTGTATTTCGTTTTTCAACATGTACTGCAAAATTAAATTTTAATGAATGGTTAATAAATTTACGTATTTTTAATCTGATATATATATAATTTTACGTATTTTTTTAATCTGATATACATATATATTACTTTAAAAAATTATTTAATGTCAATTTATTGATCAATATCTCATTTTTATTCAGTCTTTAATTTTCTATGAATTTTTTTTCTTTTATAAATGAATGTGTTTCATATATATGAAAACACAATAAATAAATCTGTTAATTTGATATATTAAATGAAAATATTTTGGTATTTTAACCTGCAAAAAGTTAGTTTTTATAAATTTTTGATTGTTTTTACCAATGTTTTAATTAATTAAATCATTTACATTAAGATTAATAAGAAAACTATTAAAAAGTGAGATCTAATGTTTTATATTGTTTGCACACAAGTTAAGTTATTATATTGTTTGCACACAAGTTAAGCTATTCTACATAATTCGTTAATGATTTTTTTTGTGTGTTTATTAATTATAGAATCACATATGACTAAAGGTTTAGTACTTATCAATGTTTCTATTTTAATAAAAAAGATGAAGCGAAAAAACAATTTTATCAGGTGCATCCATTCAAATTACAACATATTTTGTAAAGAAGCAGAGACGATGAGCTTCGAACCATACCATAGCGGTTCTTGAGCTTCCTGATATAGAACAAGTTCTTAAAGGCAACTTACACTTACACAGAAAAAAGAACAAAACACAACATAACATAACTAATATATATGTATATGTACTAAGAAAATTATGATATAAGAAAATGCAGTTTTAGCATGCATTTCGTCCATAACCATACTTCCAGGATGTAGTTTTGATATAGAATTTATTTTTATAGAAATTAGGACCACCTTTCAAATTTTGACATGCCGACATTACGTACTCGTAAATTACCAAACAACAGGGGATTAACTGTATATTACGCTAAAGTGAATATAATTTTCGTTCCTTACAGTATACAGCTTACTTACAGTGATAAACAATACTAACAAAGACTGCAAACGCAACATACAATACAAAATAACTTTCTTTCGTTCCCTATGCAATATGAAAAGTGAAGAGTTCTTAATTAGCACAGAATTTCCCAAGCTTAACTTTTTGACTTTTATCTCTCTAATCATCTGCTAATCATCCCTTCACATCACTATAAAAAAACCCCACGTACAAAAGTTCATGTTATCATATTTTATTCCGTCTCAAATTATAAACAAAATTTAAAAATGCCGATTCTAACTCCAGTCATCAAACTCGTGGTTTTCAGGCAAAGTCTTCGACCACATTCCGCTGTTGCATTCCTCGTTGAGTTCCTCTGCTTTGTCTTAGAGCTACTCGACAAGGAGAAAGATCTAACAAAGATATTCGGCATCGTTTCTGCTTGCGACACATTAATCTTCACTATGCTCGATATAATCCAAAGTCTGATCGAAGAAGAAGTGAAAATACGAAGATGCGGTCAAGTGTTTTGGCTTTACAAAAAGGATGGGAGTCTTTATTGGCACACACTAAACGCATATCTTCTGATGTTATGCGTTGTCCACGTCATTGGCTCTGCGCTCTCTTATAGTTCTCGTAGACGTTATCTAGTCTTGCTCCCGCTTTTTGTTGCCGGCCTTGAACTTCTTCCTCAAGAGGCATATCAGGTCATTGGAAATGATCAGAGTCAGAGCCTTCAAGATTTCGTTGGGCCGGATCAAGTGCCACAAGATTGTATTGGGCCTCTTCAGAACCCATTAGATGGTATTGAGCTGGAGAAAGGTGACAGAGTGCTAGATCAAGAAGTTGCTGACCATGTTTGCGCCTGATGGTGGCTCGTAAGAAAATATTAAGGCTTGCAGTGGAATATAGGCTGAAAAGACTGCATATATTTATATGGATGTATGTATGTGTTTGACGTACTGTCTTAAAACTGTTATGCACTCTTAGTTGATAATTAGAAGACAATCGTATGTGGGATGTGGTAATATAAGAGAATGTTCACAAAAACTTATTATGAATTAAAGATATGAAAATATGTATTTAAAAATGTTCTTTTTTTGTTTTGTCGACTCACTGGGCACAATAGACCTTTAAAAATGTTTTTTTTTTTTTTGTCGACTCACTGGGCACAAAAGACCGGCCCATATGCCCCACTAGGCTCACCGCATGAGGCAGGGTTCGTATCCTTGGAGATTAATGTGGTATGCAGTCCACCTGTTCTAGAAGTTCCCGGCTAAAAGTCTTTTATTATTGTGAATGTTTTATTCAGGTAACTAGATGCATAGTCCCCGTGCAAGCGCGGAGTTGGATACATTGTTGATGTGTTGTGTAGTTTTGTGTATGAGACTTTGCTGTTTTTTTTTTTACATTTGTTTATCTGGCTTATCTATAATGGTGATGAATGAAACATTAGAAATCACACAACTTAATTAGTCTGATAAAAGAATAAACATCGAATTCATATGAGTTGATATTTTCATATTTTATCTTCGTAGTGATTTTATCGAGCATTCCCTTTATTAGTGATTTTATCGAGCATTCCCTTTATTAATGATTTTATCGAGCATTACTTTTATTAGTGCTTTCATGTAAAAAAATAATTTAATGGAGACAAGACATAAAAGGATATGTGTTTATTAGTGTAATTTTCTTTCTGAAATTATGTTGTATATATATATATATATATATATATATTTTTTAATTATGATGTATATGAGATTTATGGCCGATCTGAATAGTTCGGGTAAATATTTATTATTGAAAAATATGTTTTTATTTTATTTGATGATTATAACTGAATTAAAATGATATTGGAGGTTAGAATATGATAGCCTTTCTTATAAAAGTATCTAAGATGGTCTCATAAAGTTTCAAATCCTTGAGCCATTTTGTATCCCAACAACCAACATAAAAAATCATTCTGAATCTCCCTAAGCTTTTAGGTATCCCAAAAAGCCCAAATTAAAAAAAAAAAAATTACATGCAAACACTGCGTTTCGAACCTGCGCACTGCAATTATTTTATTTTCTTTCTGAATTTATGTTGTATATATATATTTTTTTAATTGTGATGTATATGAGATTTATGGCCGATCTGAATGGTTCAGGGTAAATATTTATTATTGAAAAAATATGTTTTTATTTTATTTGATGATTATAACTGAATTAAATTGATATTGGAGGTTAGAACATGATAACCTTTCTTATAAAATTATCTAAGATGGTCTCATAAAGTTTCAAATCCTTAAGCCATTTTGTATCTCAACAACCAGCACAAAAAATCATTCTGAATCTCCCTAAGCTTTTAGGTATCCAGAGAAGCCCAAATTAAAAAAAAAAAATTACATACAAACACTGCGTTTCGAACCCACGCACTCGCGGTACCAACTTCTCGTCACCAACTTACACCACTGGGCCATTTCATCACTCATCGATAACATTCAATCTTACAAAATGTTATACGTTTTTGTTTTCCCTAAGAACACGCGCGGAGCCCGCAAACTTGCTGAGGTGGATAGGCTTAGGAGCCTTGAAAGTGTATCATTATAATATAGATTAGTTTTTAACGTGGATATCCAGCGAATCGAGACTTAACCGATAAATCCCTAAAAATTTGTGTATCGGTACCAGACAGATTTGATTGCTTGTTAGAAATATTAGATACTACTGTCACCTGGCTAGATAATCTAAGACCATAAATAATGAGGGTGTTGAAACCCCCATTCAACAGTTGAATAACATATAGCGAGGGTGTTGAATTTTAATGTTTATCGACGTGTATTCAACATGCGTTGGAAAGTTTCAGCTGTTGAAATTTTTTTTTATGGTCTCAGACAGTCACGTGTCGCGACGTGAGTTGCTGAAACCTATGGGGCGCGTGCACTCACGCGCCGGGATGACATGCTGTATTTTTTGTTTCTTTAAATTTAAATTATCTCTCTTCTAATTGGCTGTACAGATTTTTTTTTATCTTATCCCTCCCAATAATTCAAACCCATTTATTTTATGATAAAATTATTTTTTTTTAAAATAAAAATTATATCAAATTCAAGGTTTTTTTTTCTCTATAAATAGAGACCACTCTGATTTCGTTTGGATACAGAAAAAACACCATTTTTCATTATAATTAACTATTTTAGTGTTTTAATCTTCTTTTTTATTAAATAGATCCTAATAATAATCCGTTTAACACTCAAAACTCTTCTAATTTTCCGTTTAATTTCAAAATCCCAACAATTATCAATTTCCAACCACCAGACTTCCAACCAACCCCAAAATTTGCCAAATTATGGTTTCTATATGCCATCATCTGTTCCGAATTATCCTTCAAATTATGGTCCGGTGATGCAATATTATTCTGAAAGACCTCCTCTTTCTTCTATTCCGACGGGTGATGAAAATGTTCCGAGAGCAACTGAATTTCCCGACTTTTCCACGCAAATAGCTCTTGGTGGCATGAGCGGTGTTAGTGAACCCACCCCAAAAGAAAATGCAGATGATTCAGCTCAAGCTCACCGCAGAATAAAAATGGAATGGGTGCTGAAACCATTGTGTATGGTCTTATAAGACTATGTAGAATCGCTAGTGTACACTCAGTACTGGCTGTACACGCACTAGTGTACACTCAGTACTGGCTTTACACGCACTAGTGTACACTTTTTAGTGTACTGGCTGTACACGCGCTAGTGTACACTCGCTAGTGTACACTCAGTACTGTATACTCAGTGTACACTCGCTATTTATATGTTATTTTAATTTTTAATTTAATTATTATTATGTAATTATTCTATTATAAAAAAGCAAATAATATGAATTAAAAGTTGTGGGGTGGAGTGTTGAATTTTTTAAAACAAACTATTGTAGAGGTTTAAATTGAAGTGAGTGTTGAATAAATGAGGTGGAAGAAAGAGAAAATGATGTGGAATGTAAGAAATGGAAAATGAGAGTGTTGAAAAGGGGAAGGGTGTTGAAACCATTGTTGATGGTCTAAGTAGTTTGACCATGAATATCTTTAAACCCTTCGTAGGTTTCTTAATTATTTTTTAGTCTGAAATAAATAAAAAAAAAAGAAAAATTCAAAAACGAACCAATCCTTGGTCGCTACGTGTTTGTAGAACCTACAAACAGTACAAAAAACCACAGAAGTCGACTCTTAAATAGTAATTTTGGGGACTGGTTTTTAAAAAAATTGTGGGGTCTACAACCTAAAAATCCTTCTAAAAACCCCTATATTTGTGTTCTTAGATTTGAATAAGTGGCATTTTGTAATTTCTGATAAACCCTTGTGTAACACTTGTGTGTTTGATATTGATTTTTTTGTTCCACTAGAGCCGGTTACATCCCGATATTTATAGCAATAGACATATTTGTATATGTATTTTATTCAATCTTTTCTCGTTTCTTCACTTCTTATTATCTTCATGCCTTATATATTAAACTAGTGGTTTGCCGGTGCTACGCGCCGGCTTCGTATGTGTTATTTGAAAATAAAATTACAAATTATTTAATTGAGTTGGTAAAGCTATTATGTTTGAAAATATGATTTTGACAATATGTTGAAGATTATGTTATTTTTCTGATTAGAAGTGGAATAGCATAGGTGGTTGTCATTGATTTTTGGTTTATTTTTCCATATTTTTCTTTATTTATATTTTATTCCATTGTCTCATTTGTTTTTTAATTTGTTTGAGCAACTCATCTTATATAAACTTGTGTTTTTTTTTTGTATTTAATTTGTGAATGCTAGGAAATACACATTTATTAAAAAGATGAAAAACGTATTAAAGCCACGAATGAAACAAACGAACTTGGCAGGCATGATCTTGAAGTTAACGGAGGAAAAGGTTTAATCGCTGATCCAAAAACCAAGTATGTCTATCAACGACCATGAATTATTCACACCCGGAAGGGTGAAAAGATTATCAAGACAGTTTTGCTTTATATACTGAGTTATCTACTGAGTTGTGTGTGTTGCTCTGTTTTTTTTGTGCAATATTTGTTTATTCTTTCATGTTTGATCCAAGACTTTAGCTACCCTTTTTGTAATGAAGAACTCTCTGCGGCGTAAGAGGGAAGGACCATTTGTTAGTAATTATCGTAGATTAAATTTGAAACCTTTGTTATAATACTTGTTTATAAGTTTTTATAGTCTTACTGAATATTGATCGTACAAAGTACTGGAATTGAATTCTACATGTTAAGAGTAATTATATAACTCCGTGTTGATTCTACATGTTAAGAGTAATTATATAATGTAAAATAATGGTCTATTATTTTAGATTATTTTTGTTTTAGTATAGCTTGTATTACTATTATTTTCTACTTTATTTTGAAGAAAAAAAGGCAATGAAAACAATTTAAATTAAATGTTACTAGAAGTTACATAAATTTTTGAAGATATATATCCTGTTATATTTTATTATTACAGTTTTTATTGACTGGAATTTTTTTTATCACTAATATATTATACTTTTGTCGACATATAAAAACTTATGTTAATATATGTAATTTTATTTCAGTCGTTTAATTATAATTTCTCTATTTTATAACATTAGTGATTAATATATATATACATACCCTTTTCTATATTTTATAATTTATTTCAGTCGTTAATATATATCCTGTTTTATTTTATTATTTCAGTTTTTATTGACTGGAATTTTTTTATCCCAAATATACTATATACTTTGTCGACATATAAAAACTTATGTTAATATATGTAATTTTATTTCAGTCGTTTAATTATAATTTTCTATATTTTATAATTTTAGTGATTAATATATATATATATATATATATATATATATACTATTTAAATTTACAATAACCCAGGGAAACTGAACTTTCCTCTTTTGTATTGAGTCCAAGAACCAGTAAAACACGTTCTGAACGTTCATAATACAAAGGTATTGAAACAGTGTCGTAAGACAAGACTTCTCTTCAAAACTAAAATCCAATCAAATTATAAACCGAACTGATCAAACTTAGTATTCAATAATTACTCTCACTGTTTCAATAAAATGCAAGTTTTAGAAATTTTACACATATTAAAAAAAATTATGAATTTTTTATTTTCAATACATTATTTTTGTAATTTATTATTCCCCATAACATCTAACCAATAAAATTTAAATAAATGCTTTGAAAATTATAATTTCACATTAACTAATACATTGAAAATGTAAAATATACATTTTTTTGAAACAATTTTTTTTTCTAAAACATAGATTAAATTGCAACAGAGGGAATATTATAGTATGTAAATTCCACTCCGGGAGAATAATCACCTAGTTATTAGTATCACTGGAACTCCAATTACAAAGAGCTTTCAATAATAAAAAAACATCCAAAACCCAATCACAAAGAGCTCTTTATAATAACAAAAATACAACAAAACCCATATGGGCTTAAGATACACTTGGAAACCTCTCAGCACATTCTCCATAACTGTGACAACTGTCCATCTCTAGAAAAGAGCAAACCTCATCTTCAGTTACGTTACAATCTCTGGCTCTATTTGCATAGAATGTGACAAAGTTTCATCTGAATTAGATTCCACGCATCAGACTCGATAACAGGTTTTCTACAGCTTCACGTAAACAACATCTTGAGTTCCTCTAAACGTGCACTTTGTACTTCTTTATCGGTTAAAGCCCCTGAGATTATTCTCTGTTTCCTTGCCTGAACCGCTTCCATTCTCTCCTCAACTGTTCCCTACGTTTCACAAATGCAACACAAACATTGTGTCCACAAGTTTCTAACAATAAACGGTAAGTTTTTATATGGTAAATGAAGACTTAATGGCTCAAGAATGTACCTTAATGATGAATCTTCTGATTTTGACTTCTTTAGTCTGTCCTATACGGTGGATACGCATAACAGCTTGTTCCTCTACTACTGGGTTCTACCATGGATCCTATACAACACAATTTGTTTTTCTTTCAACGGAATCTGCTTCAAACCAATCTGATCTTTAAGTGACATTAATGATGTACCATGAAAAAAGCATTGGACGCAGCTGCTAGATTTATCCTGACACCACCAGCTTTTAGAGACATCAACATTACCTATCCAACAGTTTAAAAAGGAGAAACGGAATATATAGATTTTGAAGATTTCATCAAAATGTAAAGGGACTGCACCAACCATGATACTGCTATCCTCAGAAAACTGTTTAAGGACTTTCTCTCTTTGCTGCTGGTTTAGCGTGCCATCCAGACGCACAAATGGAATGTTGTTCCTGCAAAACGAAACAAAGGGGTCAGATATAACATTTCATAGATACATCATCCACCACCTTTATACCAAATTAGCTTTCGATACCGAATCTTACGGCAAGAAACACAATTGCACATACCATATTTCTTGAAGTTGGCATTGACAAGAATGAACGTTCCTGGCAAGTGATATAAGCTTCATGACTCTACAACTCTGCTACTATACAAAAGTTAACTCAACATCATTTAAAGTGACATAAAAAGAGTTTTCCAAGTCTCCAAATCTAAACAACCCTCCTGTATTACAGAAAGTGGAGAACTCTAGATTAGTATGTTACTAAATGTTGTGATTGATCAATGCAAAGAGATCTAAAATAACAAAGTGAGAGTGATTATGCCTATACACTTATCTGATATCGTAGAGTGACTACTCTACATCTCGTTCTCTTTCTAGGACCCATTGGCTCTAGATTTGCTTCGCTCTCGACCAAGCATTTCCAAATAGGTGTCAATGAGCTTGAAATTCAGAAACCTGAAGTGTTCCATCGGGATTGGTTTGAAACGTTTCAGATATCTCCACAAAGACGTTCCGGTGCTTCACGTTCCCTGTCCATCGTTGGAATTATGGTTAGAAGTAAAGATACCTAAGATTCTTCTGGCTATGGTTTGAGGTGCACTTTCCATGGCTGAAATGTGAGATATTTATAGTGGAGGCTTGAAGCGTTTACTGTGGAAAGCGAAGGGGTCGATTGAATGTTTCCTAGTAGGAGGAGTGCGCTAATCACACAAAAATCCGGAGTTAAGCATCAAGTAATGAGAGACGAAGATGTTACTGATTTCGGATCGACGTTTCATTATCTACAGGTTCCCATCAGTTGTGTGGAGAGACAGATGCTGCAGGAGGAAGAAGCACATCCCTAGATTTCAAAAGCCTAAGCTTTTACGGGCCATAAATGAAATTCTAACACCCATTAACAAAACCCAGAATGCAAAATAGCCCACTACGGTAGATGCCACGTGGCTTTTTTGGCTCCACCCCCTCTTGCTGATGTGGATCCCTAAGAAGGGAGAAATCTCTGCTTTATTGTATAAGATGAGAAACATTTAAAAAGTTATAACATTTAGTTTACACTAATTAAAAATGTATTCTATTGAGTTGTCACTGTAATTGGAATGCTAATTTTGCATACATGGTGGCTTGAAAATCAATTGAGAATTTTGTTAGTACAAAATTAAATTTCTAGGGAATGTTATATTATATAGTATGTCCATTATAAACCATTCATTTATCAAAATAAAATTTATTATACATTTTTCCTTGAATAAAATTTACTAAATTATCTAATGTGATTATGATATATCTGAAAATTAATGATTTTAAATTATAAAGATTTCTAAAAATCTGTACGGTTTCTATCATTTTTGTTTAATTGTTTATTATTAAAATAAATTACACAATTACAGTACTCATATAATCAAAATTTTTTTTTCATGTATATGCTGTATTTTGAATTTTTGAAAACGAGTATAAATTACTAAAACTATTAAAAGGTTCTTATAAACTTTTGTGATCAAGGTTTACTTTTTTCCCTATAATAAGATACAATGATTATAAAATCATATAAATAAATAATTTTTTAATAGGTGTTTATGTTAATATATATATATATATATATGTATATATCTCATATCGTTTAAATTAAACTATATATCATATGAAAATACATACTTATATTTTGATATTTGCATTAAACATATACTTAAAAATTAATATTTCATTTTGAAATCTATTTTTTTAAATGATTTTAAATTATTGAAACCACTATACATTCCACATTAAAAAAAAATCGTTGGTGTAAATTTTTGTTACAAAAATATGCAAACAATCATAAAATCATATGAGTAGAAATCTTATTTAATAAATATCCATATTAAAAGTACACTATATCTACGTTAATATCATTTAAATTTAGTTATATATCACATACGATATATGAGATTGATTGTTTTGATTTATTTACCCTAAAATAACTGAACAAGGGCGGCTGTTTGATTTATATGAACACACCAATTTTTTACATAATGGTAGTAGTAACTAATTTCTTAGTTATTTTATATATAATAATTATTTTATTATTTCATAATATGCAGAAAAACACAAAATAAATATAAAATCTTTATTCTGCACAAGGCGCAGATCTTAACCTAAGTATGTATCTCTTTAATAATTTTAAATCTTAAAGATTTTCTAAATCTCAGGCCAAAACAAAAGAATGAAATGAGAATAAACTCAAAAATCAATATTTATATCGAGCAATAACCAAAATGAAAAAAGTGACACCAAAAAGAAAAAAAATATTGAAGATAAATAGGATTGGCACGTGAACGTAAACTTCTCATAACCATAACTAGCTTTTAAATTGCTAAATAGTGATATAAAACAGAAATGACATAGTTTAATTGTAACAAATAGTAAACCTGAGATTCTTCGGCTTAAACATTAGGTTCTTATACGATAAGTGATTTTTTGACCTAAAATATTTTTAAAATGAGATCAGCTTATGAGTCAACAAATTAAGTAATTAACAAAAAAAGTTTTAAAAAAATTATTAATTAAGGATCAGAAATATTAATTCGATCAAAAATATAAATTTTATTTTTCCATACGAAGTTTCTTAAATAATTTTTATATAAATTCACCATGTGCAAACCATAGGTATTATCCTAGTAGCGGTTTTATTTGATAGAATCTGATAAGACATATGTGCTTGTTGTTTTTTTCGATAATACTTTTAAGGACCAATAATGTAAGTTTATGTTCAAACGGTTTTTTTGGGTGCGTTAGCTGTTAAGCAACGTTTGTCTACTAGGGGTATTTCTAGATCCAACATGCCCAGTTTGTGGAATTGAGGATGAAATTATTTGTCATGTTTTATTCACATGTGCTAGAGCACGTGCCATATGGGATCAAGCTAATGTCCAACTATCTTTAGGAGGTTTCTCTAGGAATTCCACATTCTTAAATTTTGTTCATTTACTCAAGATTGCTAGAAACACCTCTTTGGAGATCCATACAAAAAAGTTTTTCCCATGGTTGCTATGGAAATATGGAAAGCTAGGAACTCTTTTGTTTTTAAGGATAAGGTTCTCGAGTCTTCTTTTGTTGCTAAGAAGGCATATGAAGAAGAACTCACATGGTACGATACATTCACTAGAACGATGGATCAAGTGGATGGTATTGGCATAGAAAAGGTTCGATGGACAAAACCCCCTAATGGGTCCCTAAAATGTAATGTGGGATCGTCATAGATGAATCCAAACCAGCCGAGTGGTGCATCATGGATCCTTCGTGATGAAAGAGGAAGCATAATCATGCATAGTCACCGGGCCTATTCTTATATACGCACAAAGACCGAGGTCGACCTGTGGGCTCTCTTCTGGGCAGTGGAATGTTTGCATAACCTTCATTTCTCGAATATTATCTTCGAGACCTCCTCAGAGAGCCTACATGACGCTTTTACAAATCCAATGGCACCCCTTAGCCTCAGCCACGTCCGTCACAACATCTTCTGGCTTCTAACAAGAATAGATTCATGGAGTTTGAATCACACTCTTCCGGAACGTAATGAAGCCGCAGCGGCCATAGCTCTCAATATCACTCGGGATAGGCGCCATCAGTCGTATATCGCTCGGCATGTTCCATCGTGGCTACATCACCTACTAGTTTTGGAGGCTCAGTAAGTAAGGGAGTGGGTAAACCATGTTTCTTCTTTCACATATTTTTTTCTTGTGATGGTGTCTACTGACATCTCATTTTCTTGTCTTTATTTTCCACTTTTGTTTACCATGGTACGGGAGCATGGGGATGTATTAATCATGTGTGTTTTGCGGTGACCTTATGAAACGTAGGGTTATTTGTTTATTTTTCTATTTCTTTTTTAAGGGTTGGAAGTAAGCCTCAGACTCATTATCCGAGATCTGGATTTGATATGAGATCCGATCCAGATCCGTTCCAAAAATTTGGATCTCTGAAGGGGCCAGATCCGGATCCGGATCCAGATAATAAAATGTTGGATTTGTCAAAATTGAATTCGTATTTGGATATCTTTATTTTTAGTTTGGATATCTGGATCCATAATTTTTATTGATAATTATTTTATAAATATATATACAACTAACTTTAATTGGAAAAATTGTCATTTAAATCACGAACTTTCAATTTTGGTTAAAAAAGCATGAACTTTGCCTTGGACCATTTAAAACACCAACTTAGTTTGAATAGCCATTTTAAACCTTAATGTAGTTTGACTAAACCAAATTAGAGACGACGTTAACTCAGATAACAGATTGATTACGGGGTTAGTCGCCGTCTCTAATCTGTTGTTAAGTCAAAACGACGTCGTTTTAAAATATTTAAAAATATTGCATCAACGGAGGATCGAACCCGTGACCAAAGGAACGCTTGTTCCAACACGGAACCACTAGGCCACTCACACTTTACTTAATATGAGTGAAGACTAATCAATATTATTATAAAACCTCCAAATCATTTTCTCCAACCCTATCCCTAAATGATTTTATAAACTTTAATATTTATAAAAAATAATTAAAAAATCGTAAAAATCTTCGTAAAAATATTAAAACTTATAATAATTATTAAGTTATTTATAAGTAATATTAAAAATATTAAATAAAGAATTTTTTAATCATTAAGTATTATTGAATAAAATTATTTAATTATTAAGTATTATTGAATAATTAATTATTTAATAATAACAAAAAATTTCAATCATTAAGTATTATTGAATAATTTATAAATTATTGAATTAAATTATTTATAAATTTTAATTCTTATAAAATCATTTAGGGATTAACTTAAAAAATTTATAAATAACCTAATAATTAAATAATTTAATTCAATAATTAATAAATTATTCAATAATACTTAATGATTGAAAATTTTCGTTATTATTTAATAATTAATTATTAAATAATACTTAATAATTAAATAGTTTTATTCAATAATTAAAAATACTTAATAATTAATAATTAGATATTCAATAATGCTTAATGATTAAAAAAATTCGTTATTGAATATCTTTAATACTACTTATAAATAACTTAATAATTATTATAAGTTTTAATATTTTTACTAATATTTTTACGATATTTTTAATTATTTATTATAAATTTTAAAGTTTATAAAATAATTTAGGGATATAGGGTTGGAGAAAATGATTTGGAAGTTTTATAATAATACTTATTAGTCTTCTTTCATATTAAGTAAAGTGCGAGTGGCCTAGTGGTTCTGTGTTGGAACAAGCGTTTCTTTGGACACGGGTTCAATCCCCCTTTGATGCAATATTTTTAAATCTTTTAAAACGATGCCGTTTTAACTTAACGGCAGATTAGAGACGGCGACTAACCCCGACTAATCAATCTATTACTCGAGTTAACGTCGTGTCTAATTTGGTTTAGTCAAACTAAATTGAGGTTTAAAATGGCTATTCAAACTAAGTTGGTGTTTTAAATGGTCCACGGCAAAGTTCATGCTTTTTTTAACCAAATTTGAAAATTCGTGATTTAAAAGACAATTTTCCCAATTTTAATTATTGTATTTTTATTTCTATAATAATAATATATATATATATATATATATATATAATATAATTTTATATAAACTTTGTAATAGTATACAGAGAAATAATTAAAAACATTACATATACATTTATTTTTTAAATTAATGTTTATATTTTTAATATTATTTTTATTTATTTTAAGGATCTAAATCCAGATCCATAAATCTGTCAAATATTAAATTTTGTAGAAGGATATCCGACACCCGCATATCCGAAAATCCTGAATTCAGATAAAGATAGTAAAAACATGGATATGATGGATATATGTTTTTTTTTTTTAAGAAGAAACATGGATCCGCGGGATATGAATCCGGATCCGGATACCCGATCTGTCTCAGGCCTAGTTCGAAGTGGTATTTTTTCCTTCATGGTAATACCAAATTGTTCTAGAGTAAGTGTGAAACCTAGTAATCGGTGTGACTAAATCATATACTATACTGATTACGATAAATGTAAACAGAATATTAATCTATCTCACTATACATTATGAGAATAAGTGTTCTTAATATCGCGGATAACAAAATTAATGTTGATTTTTATCTTGTTTATTTTTGTTGAGCTCGAACTCTTTTCTCTAGCATTATACTGAATAATGAGGATTTTTATTTGCTCTGATTTATTCCTTTCATCCACCTATATGTTTGACGTTTCTACCAATCAAAATTTAATCTTTATGATAGATTATCGGTCAAATCACCAAGAATCAGTACTAGTACTTGTTCATTTGAATTGTCAATAATGGTGATCATTCTAATTCCATATGCCAGATAAACATAGTAACATTGATAATTTGATATCTCAAAGAACCTCATTTACTCCAAAAAAAAAAACCTTCACATGATTCTCTCACGACATTACCAGAGTCTCCAGATAATAACCATTATATCATACAACTAGAGATAATTCTTGATCTATGGGTTTTTCGGAGGTACTAGATGGTACACAATACGATAATTGGCGTACTATGTTGACTAGAGATTGTTTTGTAGTTAGGTCAAGTCTTTCACATCCTATTCTTTTTGTTTTTTAATCTGGTTTAGATGCAACTATAATTGGTTAAATCTTTAATACTCAACATTGTTTAAGAAGATATACAAAAACCTTTTTACGCGTGCTACATAAAATTGGGAAAGATTTTATATCAAAATTTCATATAACTAATCTTCCTAAACCGTTGGCCAAAAAAATCTTCCTAGATCATATTACTTATCTCAACATTGTCACTTAGATCATATTACTTATCTCAACATTGTACTCAATTAATGGGAGGTTTTCTATCTGAAACGATTTTATACTGTTATTAGAAGCATAATAATCATGAACAAGCATGTAATGGAATTGTCTAAGATTTACAACTTGCTTGACCAAGACCATAGTCAAAGAAACATTAGTCCTATTCAGAATGAAATTTCATTTAATGTCTGTCTTCTCTGTAATAAAATCTCAATCAATGCAATCCAGTTATATGAACAAACTGATATTTGTTCATTGTGGTTATACAAGACATGCAATTGAATTCATGTCTACCTTATCGGATACAAGCACAAACATAAAACCTCATCAAACAAACAGATGTCTAAGCCACATCTTCCATATGAATTAGATGTTTCACAAGTTTTTTTATCATATATTTATAAATATTTTGAGGATGTTTCTAGTATAATCAATTAGCTATATAAAAAACAGATTGGAGGGTTTATTGCATACTTCAATGATCAACTTTAAAGTCCTAACAGTCGAGTATACGTTAATGCTCAACTTTAATCTCCTAACACTCGAGTATACGTCAATGCTCAACTTCAAACTTCTGGTGCTCAAAATCACCTGAGGCTTTTACTTCTAAAGTAAGAATTTCTACATTACCTAATGCGTGCTTATCCTTGTCTACACTCTGTTTTGTATGAGTGTTAAGAGACATTAGACATATATTTTGTTTAGAGTCATGGATTATAAGTAGTAGAGCTACACATCAAATGTGTTATGACAAAAACCAAACTATTAGTTTTTTTCGTAATGTTATGTAGAGTGAAGCCGAATGAATATTTTATTTTGAACAACATTCTTTACATCTTGGATTTTCAACTTAAAGTTTTGAATATCATTTAGTTGACAAAGATCTAGGGTTGACATATAGTCATTTTTATTATGACTCTTGTAAGATACATGATTTTATAAAGGGCTTAACAATTGATGATGGTAAAAAATTTCCAACCTATATATTAGTGATATGGACTCAGTTGCAAGGACCTCGGAGAAGAGTTTCCTTTATGCCTCTCTTTTCGTTCTAGATTTAGATTTATGGCAAAATAGATTGGACCATCCATCTATACATAAATTGATTTGATCATTAGGTATTAGTAATAAACAAAGGGATAAACATGAATTTCATTGCTTCCAATTTATGTTGGCTAAACAAATATATTTATCCTTTGATTTTCTCTAAATGTGTGAGCTAATCCTTTTAAGATTTTTCATATAAACACATGAGATCAGTTAAAAGTATCAACTACTAAAGAATATAATTCCTTATCATAGTCGATTACCAAACAAGAGTAACATTGATTTATCTCAGGAACGATAGATGAACGATCTAGAATATTTCTAATTTTCTTGAAGATGATTGAAACGCAGTATAAATGGGCTGTCGAAACAGTTAGATCAAACAATGCACTTGAGCTGAAGTTCACTGATATATTCAGAAAAAGATCGATTGTTGCATTTCATTCTTCTCCACCACAAAAGAGACTTTGTGGTAGCGAGGAAACACCAACACATCTTGATTGTTGCCATATCAATCATATTTTAAAAATTTGCCCTTACTGATAGTATTTGGTGGCTCAACGTTGGAATGAGAAGCTAGCTCCACGCTATTTTGGACCATACAAGATTGAAGCTAAGATAGCCTACAAGCTGAAACTGCCAAAGGAGAGTGTAGGTGGTGGAATGTACTCCCTCACCAAGCCTATATAATAACGAACTCGGCCCAAGCGAGTTCGGGTCCAACAGAAGGGCCTTCCGGTAATCAGCAGTAAATTGAGTTTAGCTCGCCTAAGCTCCGCGATTAACCGAGTTAAGAGCGTTTAGTCAAAGAACCCGAATTAGCGGGTTGACCAAGGCCCATTTGGCGAAAGCCCGCGAGAGTTACGATGAGCCTGTTAGGTCAAGGCGTAACTACTATAAAAGAAAGAGATGAGCTGACGAGAGAGGGATCCGAAATCACACTCACACTCAAGGCGGCTAGAACTAGGGTTTTCACTGCTTTGTTTCTTTTCCGACTTGTACGGCACGGCCGAGCTCTCCGTGAGACTCCGCCTCGCCTCTCATTTCCCTATTTGTAAAACGAACTCTCTTATTAATACAAACACATCTTTGACTCAAAATAGTAAACAAACGTCTTTGAAATAACCCACCGACCAGTCCTGTCACTCATTCACTGAACAGACCAAACTCGGTTCAAACAGTTGGCGCCCACCGTGGGGCATAACAAAGCAGGGTCAACACAAGTCATGAGTCCAAGTAACGCTTCAACCTCCGGCGACGAGGAAGATGCCGCAGCACCGACTTCAAGCGCCGCCATACCGCTCGCGCATACTTTCATCAACTCCGCCATTGAGCGTCTAGCTCGTCAAGACGATGCCCAAAAGACGACGAACGAGCACCTCGCGGCCATAGCCGCCGTACTCTTGAACCCTGACGGCGCTGGAGGACATCTTTCCACGCTCCGGCGGTTTCTCTTCAATACTAATCCTACACCCACTCCGGTGAATCAGCCTATCAGGCTGGCTGGACCTCAAGACGATTCTGCGCAACCGAGAAATAGCCCGGATCTACAAACTATCCAGGAAATCGCTGCCATCAAGCAAGCTCTCCTCGATATCAACTCGAAGATACACGGCGTCACAACCTCCGCTCCGCTCATCGAGAGCGTCCTAGCTGACACCCTCCGAACTCCGTTTACTCAGAAGATAACCGCCGTAAGGCTTTGCAAGATGGATAAGATCCGCTTTTCGACATACGACGGCCTCTCAGACCCAACGGCCCACATCACCTCCTTCAACATCGCGATGCGGCGACACAACTTCACCGACGAAGAACGAGACGCCAGCTACTGTCAGCTCTTCGTCGAGAGCCTTACTGGCATGGCCCTAACCTGGTTTATAGGTCTCCCGGAGAACTCCGTTGACAGCCTTCGCGACTTATCGTCCGTGTTCGTGAAGAACTACATAATGTTCACTCGAGAGGAAGCTACCGCGTCAGATCTGTGGAACCTCTCCCAGACACAGGGGCAAAGCCTTCGTAGCTTCATGGAAAAATTCAAGGGGATTGTGTCTAAGGTCAAAGTTCCGGACAGTATCGCTGTCAACGCCCTGATGAACACGCTGTACGTGCACTCCAAGTTCCGAGACGACCTCTCTCGCTACCCAACCAAATCTCTCTCCGATGACATTGCTCTTTCCAACAACTTCAGCCGCATGGAAGAATACACGAAAGCAATCATCAGTAAGCAGAACGCTACAAAGCAAGCATCCTCGAAGGGTAACGAAGCCCGTTCGGAACCGCGTCAGCATGCCCCAACCGACAAAGCAAACCCTAAAAAGAGCTTTGTCTACATGGTCGATGAAGATAACCTCCCGGGCTCGACGGTGGTAGTCCGAGCGAAGGGATGGAACCAATGGGATAGGACGGATGATGAGCCGAAACTGGAAGGCACGTCTGAAGCCTCAGGGTCTAAACCCGACGAGCCAGAAAAGTATTGTTCTTATCATAAGAGCAAGAAACACAACACTAAGGACTGTAAGGTTCTGTACGAGCACTTCCTCTCCTCGGTCGCCAGCGGCAAATTTGAAGTCGAACCACCCAAGACCAAACCGAAGGAAAACAGCTGGATCAAAAACAAAGATAAGAAGGGTCGAAAGTCTCAGCCTAAGAACGCACGACCTGAGCAGAAGAAGGACGTCGAGGAAAAGGCTCCCAAAGAACAAGAAAAGGAAGATTCATCTGCTGACGAGGAGCAGCCGAGAAATCGACGAAGAGTCGAAGTTATCCTCGCGCGCCCGAGCTCGACAACGAACAGAAAGACTGAGCTCACGCAGGGAGACCTGCATACGCACCTCAACAAACAAACTAAAGAACAATGCGGTCCGAGCCCGGTCGACCTGCGGTATAAACTGCGACGAAGAGACGTCACAGACGAGATAACGCTATCTGAACCCATCGAACCGGAAGACGAGCTTACCGCTTCAGTCATACCCTCGTCCCCTATCACGACGGATCTAAGAAGCCATCTGAACTCAAAGGTCCCTGACCTCCGGTCCAAGCTCAGCAAACAAGAGACGCATGATCTGCGGCAGAGGCTTGATGCGAACAAAAACAACCGTACGAAGTCCGAGCTAACGACCATCGGAAACACGTCTTACGACCTACGAACTCAACTCGAAAGTAAACGAGCTAACGTCATCATGGGAGGTTCGCCCCCGTGCGGCGACTCGGTCCGGTCAATTAAAGCTCACCAGCGTCAAGCCAAAACTTCGAAAAAATGGCCATCCATGCCGAAGAACGACATCCCGATAACGTTTTCTCCCGAAGACGCACTCGGAGTTCATATGCCGCACAATGATCCCTTACTCGTCGAGCTAGGAATCGGAGACTGCGAAGTAACTAAGGTGTTAATCGATACCAGCAGTTCAGTGGACCTCATCTTCCTCAGGACACTCGAGAAGATGGGAATCAATCTACATCTCATGAAACCATCCAACCACACCCTTACCGGATTCAATGGAGTCTCGGAAGAAATGATCGGCACCATCAGACTCCCGGTCTATGCTGTCGGAGTGACCCGAATGGTTAAGTTTTCCGTTATCGCCACCGAAGCGCCCTATCATGTCATCCTCGGCACGCCGTGGCTTCACTGTATGAAAGCCATCTCGTCAACGTATCATCAGTGCGTCAAGTTTCCCGGTAACGATGGTCGAATCAAAACACTACAGGGAGACCAACAGGCGGCGCGAGATCTCCTCATTCCCAACGTCAACCCTCAACAGCCAACCCCACGCGTGAATGCCGTCGCGAAACCGATTCAAAATATATATCCCCAGAAGGATGAAGTCCTCGAGGTGCAGATAGACGACAAGGACCCAGCGAAGATCGTTAGAATAAGAGCATACATCTCTGACGAGATGCAGGAAACGATCCTCACCTTCCTCAAAGAGAACGTGTCGGCCTTTGCATGGACCACCTCGGACATGAAAGGGATCGACCCAAAGATCACATCCCACGAGCTTAACGTCGACCCGACTTTCAAACCAATCCGGCAGAAGCGCCGGAAGCTCGGTCCGGAACAGTCCAAAGCCGTCAACGAAGAAGTCGAACGACTACTCGCCGCTGGATCGATCACAGAGGTAAAATATCCTGAGTGGTTAGCCAACCCGGTGGTCGTCAAAAAGAAGAACGGGAAATGGCGCGTATGCGTCGACTTCACGGATCTGAACAAAGCTTGTCCCAAGGACAGCTTTCCTCTTCCACACATAGATCGTCTGGTCGAGTCAACGGTAGGGAACGAGCTCCTCACTTTCATGGACGTTTTCTCCGGGTACAACCAGATCACCATGCATCCCGACGACCGAGAGAAGACTGCGTTCATTACCGATAGATGAACGTACTGCTACAAAGTCATGCCGTTTGGGTTGAAGAACGCCGGTGCAACGTATCAGCGTCTGGTAAACAAGATGTTCGCCGATAAACTTGGTAAGACGATGGAAGTCTACATCGACGACATGCTGGTCAAATCATCCCGAGCTGCTGACCACCCTATTCACCTACGTGAATGCTTCAATACCTTAAACGAGTACGGAATGAAGTTGAACCCCGCGAAGTGCACTTTCGGCGTCACCTCGGGAGAGTTCCTCGGTTACATAGTTACGCAGCGAGGAATTGAAGTGAATCCGAAGCAGATCTCCGCGATCCTCGATCTCCCATGCCCGAAGAATAGTCGGGAAGTTCAACGACTGACGGAGCGAATCGCCGCCCTAAACCGTTTCATCTCGCGATCGATCGATAAGTGCCTCCCATTCTACGAGCTGGTGCGTGGTAACAAACGCTTCATATGGGACGAGAGATGCGAAGAAGCCTTTGGTCAGTTAAAGATCTTATCTCACCACTCCTCCCGTCTTATCTAAGCCCGAGCCCGGAGACACACTTTATCTCTACATCGCCGTCTTGACAATCACGGTCAGCAGCGTAACCGTCAGAGATGACCGAGGCGAGCAAAAGCCGATATTTTACACGAGCAAACACATGATGGACTCAGAGACGCGTTATCCAACACTCGAGAAGATGGCCTTGGCAGTCATCACAGTCGCAAGAAAGCTAAGACCATATTTCCAATCGCACACGATCGAAGTCCTCACTGATCTCCCTCTCCGTACCGTCATGCAGAACACTAATCAGTCGGGGCGATTGTCCAAATGGGCGATCGAACTCAGGGAACATGACATTGTCTTCCGAAACCGGACAACACTAAAGTTGCAAGTCTTGGCCGACTTCATGGTCGAATTACCACCGAACTCGTGCAGGATCTAGCATTGCCAAATAGCAACTGGATTCTGCACGTCGATGGCTTATCAACAAACAAGGGATCCGGAGCAGGGGTCCAACTGCAATCCCCAACTGGCGAGTTGATCAGGCAGTCATTCCGGCTCGGTTTTTCCGCCTCGAACAACGAAGCCGAGTACGAATCACTCATTGCCGGACTGCATCTCGCACAAGTAGTCAAAGCGAAACGCCTAAGTGCCTACTGCGATTCTCAGCTCGTCACAAGCCAATTCAGTGGAGATTACGAGACCCGAAATGAACGAATGGACGCTTATCTGAGGATAGTTCGGGATCTCGTCAAGGGGTTTGAGTTCTTCGAGCTCGTGAAAGTCCCACGCAGGGAAAACGTCTGTGCAGACGCCCTCGCGGATTTAGGAAGCAAACTCAGGGACCAAGTCCAAAGAACAATCCCAATCCATCAGATTGACAGGCCGAGCATCGATCTCTCTGAAGAACCGGAAGCCACGGCAATGTGCGTTCTTGCAATCACGCAGGCAGAGTCGGACTGGAGGACCGAGTTAATCGACTTCTTGGTTCTTCCTTGCTGAATTTTTACTTCTTATCATCCTTTGAACCAGTGGAAAGAACTCGGAGTGACCACCTTAAAATCGTGAGCTAAATACTTTGAGAGTGTGAGGATTTTTATTTGCTAACTCTTTTGTTAAGTGTTTCAGGATGTTTGGACTTCTCAAGAAATCAAAACCACAACAAGATGTTTACTTTCCTTTTAAAAACGTGTTAGAAAAAGAGCGAAAAATTTTGGAAATAAGAAACAGTTTGCTTCTAATGGGTTTGATTTTGTGTAGACACAAAGAAACCAAAGGAAGAGACAAAACAGGTTCGATAATGATGAAAAGTGGGTCAGAAGTGGTGATCATCCCTTCACCAAAGCTAAGAGAAGCAACCATGATATGCTTGATCAGAACTAACTTCAGACTTATGCCAGTTTGGAGAAGATGTTACATAAGGCAATTTTTGCTATTCAGCAGCTCAAAAAGAAGGGAAACACCAACATTTCTTCTGCACGAAAACAACAACGTAAGTTTTCTTTTCTTTCAAATTCCGATTTAAAAACTAATGTCTTTTCTTTTGATAAAAGCAAAGTTATGAAATTTACAAGCAAAGCTCATTCTACAAGGTGCTTCAAATGCCATAGGATAGGTCATTATGCTAACAAGCGGCAAAACCAGAAACCGTTGGTAACTTTGGAGAATGACAAAGTTGAAAACGAACTAAAAAAAGAAGAATTTTCAGACCCATTGCCGATTTTTGATAACTACAGACATGAGCCAATGGCAGAGAATTCAAGTAGTTTTGAATTAATTTCTCAGTTTGAAAAGAATTCTGAAAACGTTTTGAACAAGGATGAATTTTCTGGTCCTTTGAATGCTCTTGATATTAGTATATATGAACTTAATCTTGGAAGCTTTGTGTCAATGCATGAAGGACCAAATGAAGAACAAAACTGTGGTCATCAAAGAAAACAAGAAAGATATTCTTCCATTCCAAAACCGAACCAAACTCAAGGTGAGCAACGTTCTGATTATGATTCCTTTTCTTATAACCTTTTTTCTTTTAATGTTACAGATTCGAGGGCAAATCTTTTTGAAGCGAGAGGGAAGGATGCGCCTCGGTCCGAGCACCGACCTGCTTGGATCATAGAATCTTCCCAAGGAGACGATCTTGTCAACCAACTCAATCCAACCAAGGTTTCCCCATCAGATGATGCAACCATGGAGGAGCTGGAGGTCGTGACCTAAGTGACACTAACTTGGATCTGAATAAGCTAAGTGACTCTGAAGATGGAGCTGGTTCAGTTGCTGGGGGAAATGGGCCTTTTTCAGCCCACGAAAAAATTCATAACAAATTCAATTTGGGTCCGATTTATCCCAAATTCGACAAAGCCTTTGCTGATGGTATTCTGCCCATTTGCATCAAGAAATATCAACAAAAGGCCTAAGAACCACAAAATTCGTAGTATCTTTTGACCACATTGTACTATAAATAAGGCCTAAGAACCACAAAATTAATCAGATTGTTTCCCCTTTATTATGCGTTTATCGCTTTGTTCTTTTCTTAGAACTTTTATGTTTCTTGGTGAGGTTATCTCCTTGTAAACAAACCTTTCGATTGTTGGACTTGTGCGTCACATCAAGCAACATCGAAATCCTGGTAGTATCAAGAGGTCTTTCCGCAGCCTTTTGTGTCACCATTCATCCCATCAGTTCTATTTTCAGAGTTCATATCCCCATCAGTCCGATTGAGTGATCCTTTCCAATCTAAGGACGTATCAGTACTGGTCTGGACAGTTGTAGTCAACCAAGGTCATGGGTCGAGCAGCCTTATCGACAGGTTGATCAGCTTCTGTAGCATCAGTATCAAGTTCAAGGATCACATTCCCTTGATCATCTAGTTTCTGACCTGCTGGATTACGCAGATGACCTTTCTGGTCATGCATGTCTCCTTTCTCATCTGGTCTAAGAATCTAATTGCAACCATGTCTCGCGGCTGAGTATCGATCGATGTACAAGATATGGTATCGATAGAAGTCAGAAGAAGAAAATCCATCGGTGATGAAGTGTTGATGTCGATCGATGTAAGAGTTGAATCGGTTGACAGTGGTTCGCGAGAATCGTCGATATATGAGTGTTGATATCGATAGATGTGGAACGTATGGCTATGGGGATTGATCGTTCCAAGCTTGCAGGATATTCTGAGAATAGCATTTGTTTTTCATTGTAGCTTCTGGTATTGCTAGGCATACAACGAAAAAGTCTAGAAAAAAATTGTGTCAGAAAGGGGGTTTAAGGGAAAGTAACCTAGAATTATCTGACTAAATCTAATGGCGATCGAATCCTAAAGACTTAGAAAAATATTTCGCAAAAGTCCATCCGCGACTATTAAATCACAAACGCTCGGTGATTGGCCCTGTCGAGCACGCTAGCCGTCCTAAACAAACGCACCGACCCACTGGTCCGCATACATCCGACTAGGATAAAATAGCGCGCTATAAAAGAAATCCAAGTTTTTGCTCAGCACTTTTGGGAAACTTAGAAATTGTTCCCGGTGAGATGTTCGGTATGGAATCAGGTTAAAAGCGCAACAGGTAAAACGAAAGCCGACTAGTCATCGCATAGCCTCAATCCGAAAGTAAACCTAGGTCTTGCCCTAAACCCAGCACACTGGTCTCTAATGTCTCAAGGCATGAATCGAGATCCTAAAGGCATGTCTCTTCGCCGACATCTAAACACTCGGGAAAAATCGAAAAACTCCGAGTAAACGAACCGGACGAGCTACACCAAGAGTTAGATGCGAGCCGACAACTCGTACTCTTCCCTCTACATCTAAAACAAAACGCAGAATTCATACTTAGAAAATATTCTTGTTAATTTTTTTTCATCCAAATACACGCCGCCCAGCGACATGGATTCAAAGCCACTAACAGCCAGTCCCGATAAACACTACAGAAATTTCATAAAAGAAAAACATCATACATCAAACCCGGACGCCGAGCTTTAGCCAACACCAGTATCGACCCACGGCTGATCAACCTCTCCGCCCGCGTCCGGTATCTCTGGCCTGACTCCAACTGAATCCGGTGACACGACAATAGGGTTCCACTGATCCCACATTTGCGACTCAGGGTTGACAAACTAGGCCTTCTTCCTCCCTCGTTTAGCCAAGCGCACCTTCTGCTTGGCAAACTCCGCCTCATACGAATAGTCTGCATGCTGAGTGAGATGTAAACCGCCAACCACGCCACGACATTCGCGATAATCGCCATAGGCCTTTTGTGCATCCTAAAACTCCGCATAAAGAGGCATAAACCGTTCACGGCGAACCTTCATCTCTGCAGCAACTTCTCTCTTGCCTGCTCTATGGGCGCGATGGAATCTCGTGCCAGAGAGCTCAAGAGCGCGATGAGAATCAGCCTCATACTCCTCCCTCACACGAGCAGTCTTCCTTCTAGCTAAATTCTAGGCGCGAGAGAAGTTGGCGTCGATCTCTTCCTTGAGACGAGCGGCTTCCGTTTCCGCTGCCGTTGTCCTAGATTCAGCCTTTCGAATCTCTGCATTGCTTACGCTCATAAAGCAAAGACCCTGCAAAATAGGGGAAGTCTTTTGTCAAAAATCAAGCCACACGTGAGACAAATACGAAAATCGGTAAAGAACCGCAAACCTTGTTGAAAAGTCTCGACGCCTTCGCAAACGGCGTATCGGCTGCTATCTCAGACGACGTCTCGGCCGGATCAAACTCGGATGAGGGAGCCGAGAAGTTGATGAAATCTTCAATAGTAAGGTCTTCGTCGAACCATTGGTCTTGACCAATCGGAACAACTCTCTCCTGCGGGGATCTAGATCTCTCCCTCGCTTCCGCGCCGTCGTCTGCCTCAATATCGACACGATCATTCTGAGAAAAACCAGAAGAGTAATACGCGACGGCACGACGAACTCTCTTTGGAGAAAAGTATCCCTAATAAAGCGGACCGCCGCGAAGAAGGTTCATAACCAACTCAAGGTCCTCAAGTAACGGCACAAGAGGGGCAGACAGTACAAAACGCAAATCGTACACAAAGATTAAAGTGCGGCCACAAAAAAAAATATAAATCTATATATTACCTTTTGTCGCCCATTTTGTCCTGAACGAAGAAATGCAACTTTCTTCCACCGATCCTCTTTCGATCTTAACATAAAAGAACCAATCTTTCCACTCGTGACCATTTGAGGAAAGTCCGTCAATAACCGACATCCCCTTCCGAGGAGATAAGCAGATACCGCCCTTGGCCGCCCGCTTGAGAAACAGCATAGCCACAAGATAGTCCGTGTCGAGAGACATGCCGCATTCGTAACCCAGCACCAAAATCCCAACAATGTGCTGTCACGCGGAAGGACAAAGCTGGTTGATCGACAATTTAAACCAATCCAAGAGCCCAACGATGGCTCGCGGAATGGGGAACCACAGTTGGTAGTTAAGTAGAAAGGCTTCATAACACGTGAAGTAGCCCGAGGGCGGATTCGCGACATCTTGACCCCATTCGGGAAGACAAAACTCCACCGAATCCGGGATCGCGCGAGAATTCCTCAAATACCTAAGGGAACGAACGGTACACGCGCTCGGACCTTCCTTTTTCCTTCAAAGCTTATCCCTCTTTGGAACCCAGAAGCTAGGTGGAGGAACGTCGGCAACACCCCAAGCTGCCCAGTACTTCGCGGTTTCTTTCTTACTTGCGGAAAACCGCAGAAAGATCGGCTTAGGAAGGGCACAGCCGTCGGAAGTAGCGAGATCACTCGGTTCAAAGATTGATGCGTGAGCGCGCTCAGAAGCTTTCCACTCGGAAGACATGTCAAGCAATCGAAAGAGAAATAGATTCAAAGGGAAGTGAGTAAAAAATTTGAAAACTTGCTCCATATACTTATAAGAAAAAGTTTTACTATTCACCTTTGGACTCTTGGCCATTATGTTCCGCCTAATCCCACCAAAATTGCCTATCAAGTTAGAACCGCTCGCAAGAACTCCACGATTCTTACGAGCTGGGGGGCTAACTGTTGGGGTCAAAATTGTACGACGGAATCAATGACCAAAACTTTCTGCAAAAATAAAAATACGTTTTATAAAACACGAGAAGTTGTTTTATAAAATTCTAAGAATTTCCAAACTAAGGAAATCTGCGGAAACCTTGGATATTGTCATCTCAAAAGAACGAATGAAATAATCGCCGATTACACGATTGCCCAAGTTAAGCGAAAAATCGATAAAACCGCATCTGCCGTAAACCGCGAGCAGGTTCGACGTACGACAAGCCAAACCAGCCGGTTCAGCTCGCCGTACGGCGAGCTGGTTCGACCAAGCCAGCTCGCCGTACGGTGAGCCGAACCAACCCGGTTCGGCTCGCCGTACGTTGAGCTAACCGTCCCGTATGCCTCAACACAAGGCATACGACCTTCGGTTCGATCATGCTTTGAACTATGATCTAAACGTCTCTCATTTCGTCTTGATCCGTCTTACCGTTCAAGTTTTACGATTAAAATCGTAAAAGCCTTCTTTTCTCGTAAAGTTCGGGAAGATCGTATAAAATGGCAACGATTAAATGGAACATTGTACATTGCCAAATTGTACGATTAACTCGAGAAATCTTATCAAAACGGCATCGTATTAGGAAATGATCTCATCTAAAATCGTAAAACGGTTTTAATCGCAAAACAGCTCGGACAGCCTAAAAGCACGATAAAAGCCCACTTGCGACTTTAAACGAAATCCAGCCTAAAGATGCAATGACGGTTTGACGATTTATTCGCAGAAAGAAGATAACTGTCAAGTTTGAAGATAAATGTCAAATTGAAGATAAATAGAAGATTTCCACAAGAAAAATGGAAAGATCAAGAAAAATGGAAGATTTTCTATAAACTCGAATCTGGGCGAAAAGGAAGGACTAAACCGCCTAAGGAGAGAGAATATAAGTAGAAGGCAGAGGACAGAAGCAGAGGACGAGTTTTCGGATCTTTCATAGCACTTAGGAATATTTCCGTTTTTGTTATCGAGCTGCGTCTCAACTAGGGTTTTTAGTCTAGATTGCTAGGGTTATGAATCTTGCCGACGGCTCACGCAGCTAAGGCTTACTCTGGTTGTACCATTCTTACGCAAACTCGGAATAAGATCCTTCTTGCTCTTAATCTCGTTTTCTCTTACATCCTTTTATTATCTTTTTACTTAATCTCGTCATGTTCTTGATTGCTTGTGTGCGGTTCCGCAGATAGCCGGGTCCTCTGAGAAATTAGGGTTTACTCTAAATTCCTAAACTTACGTAAAATCGACAGGGGTGAATTTCGGTTCCCACAACGATTCAATAAGATTAACTTTTCAAGAAGTTTTTGTGTTTTCTCTTCAAAAATCAAAGATAAGCTCTGCCTGGTAGGCTTACTGCATACTTAAGTTAGGTTTAGAAAATGTCAAAACATGAAACAAATGACCAAAAGGTCCCAGAAATAACACAAGTTTTCGTCCAAACAAAACACGCAGCAACCTGGCCACGTCGCTCTGGGAAGTCACTCTGGAGCTGGAGCGACCTGGCCAGGTCGCTTTGGGACCCTGCTCCAAAGGCCATCTCGGCTTCCAGATTTGATAAAAAGGCGATCGACCTAAGTGCCTTGCTCCACATGTCGCTCCGGATTGGGAGCGACCTCGACAGGTCGCTCTGATAGGTTGCTGTGGCGGCTTCTCGTTGAAGGACTGGAGCGACTTCAAGGAGCGACTCTTGGGCGTCGATTTGGATTGGAGCGAGTTCAAGGACCTGCTCTGGCACCACGCTCCCAACTCTGCTCGTCCAATGATCACTTTTAACCCTTCTTTTTGAGCCTCAAATGCATCCAAACACCTCCAAGAACTCCAAGAATAGTCCAACACCTGATAAGAACTCATGGATGCAAAATGCAACCTAGAAATGAGTAAATCCTAGTCTATATGATCAAAATGCATATGGATAAATGGATAAAACAACGGAAATATGCAAGACATCAAATCCCCCAAACTTGTTCTTTACTTGTCCTCAAGTGAACTTTCTAGAACTTATGGGAAAAGAGGTTTGAAGGTGGTAGCTCATAACCAAAAGAAACACATCTAAAAACTCAGCTTAACATCCTAAAGAGACATAGCAAATAGCATGAGCACGCTCTCTTATTATACTCTAGCTTCTCTAGGCCTATCTACACACTCTTATGCCTTTAAGCAAGGTGCAAAACTCTTCAATTTACAAGCTCTTTAAACAACCTCTCACATTAGTTCACACACACACACACAAGGCGAATTCTCACAAATGAGCACATGATCTCAATCATTTGGCTAGGCAAGCAAATGGTCTAATGAGAATGAAAAGGAGCTTGATCATAAAATTTATCTAAGACTAGAGGCAACTCATGCATACATAGTCTTATTCTCATCATTCTACCATTTTCCTAAGTGATCACAAGTTCTAACCCTTTTTTCTTTGTTGGGGTCAAAATCGGTTACGACTGAATCAATGACTAAACTTTCCACAAAGTTAAGAATAAGTATTAAAAACACGAAAAAGTGTCGAGAAGAAATCTAAGGATTCTCCGAACATAGTATTTCCTTTAAACTAACTATCGTCATCTTGGAAATCATCGGGAAATCAAATAAAACAATCCGCGATTGTTTTATTGGCTAAGTTAAAAAAACGGCCTTAACGTCCAAACTCCCCGAGATATTAAAACTATTGTTAAGATCGAAATCAACACCTACAGAAACTTCTCCTTACGTTCTCCGCAAGGATCTCAGGTCGAGAAAACAAGAAAAGATCGGAACCGAGTTAAACGCACCTTTCCAGCTTGCCAACGGGCGAGCTGACCACACATGTGACCAGCTCGCCCATTGGCGAGCTGAACACATCTGTCCAGCTCTCCAATTGGTGAGCTGGCCACACCTGTGACCAGATCGCTCATTGGCGAGCTGCTCACACATGTAACCAGCTCGGCCGTTGGCGAGCTAAAAACACATCTGTCCAGCTCGCCAACGGTGGAGCTGACCATACATGTAACCAGCTCGCCCGTTGGCGAGCGAACGCATCTGTCCAGATTTCCAACAGGAAAGCTGAGTTCAACCATCTATGCCCCTTAACTCGATCGTACTCTGAACCGTGATCAGAATGTCTTTCGTTTCGACTCAATCCGCCTTATTGTTTGAGTTTTACGATAATAACCGTAAAAGGCGTGTTTTTAGTAAATTGTATAAAATGGCAACGGTTAAACGAAACACTGAACATTGCCAAACTATACGATTAAGTTGAGATGTTTTTATTAAAAACCGCAACATACGCGTTTTCTCGTAAAACCTCGAGTTATAAAAAGACAACGGTTAAATGAAACACCAATCATTGCCAAACTATGCGATTAACTCGAGATCTTTTATAAAAAGTCATTAAAGACCCGTTTTCTTGTAAAACCCTGAGTAAATCGTATAAAACGGCAACTGTTAAACGAAACACCAAACATTGCCAAACCATAAGATTAATTCGAGATGTTTACTTGAGATTGACATCGTATCAGGAAACTATCTCGTCTAAAGTCGCAAAATGGCTAAATCGTAAAACGGCCCGAAAGGTCCTAAAACGCAATAAAGGCCTGATCGTGACTTTGAATAGGGTCCAACCCAAAGATACAATGACAGTTTGCCTATTATCCATAGAAGTGGATAAATGTCAAGATTGAAGATAAATAGAAGTTTTCTGAAGAAAAATGAAAAGATCGAGAGAAATGGAAGACTTCTGATAGGCGCGGATCAAGGCGGAAACTAAAAGACCAAATCGCCTAGAGAAGGAGTATATAAGCAGAAGGTTGAGGACGGAAGCATGGGGAGATTCAGAACTTTCTTCACACAAACTTAGAGCATTTAGGCAATTTTTTGTTTTTGTTATCGAGCTGCGTCTCAACTAGGGTTTTAGTCTTAGGTTGCTAGATCTAGGAAACTCGCCGTCAGCTCTTGTATCCAAGCCTAACCTCGTTGTACCGTTCTTACACAAAATCAGAATAAGAAACCTCTTTGCTCTTCTTTCAATTCTTGTTTACATTATTATCTTTTGTCGTATTCTGATTGATTGCGTGTGGTTAAGAAGATAGCCGGAACCTCTGGGAAATTAGGGTTTTCCCTAAGTTCCTTTATTCACGGAAATCGACGGTGTGAATTTTGGTTCCCACAGTTTGGCGCTAGAAGGAGGGGGGGGGGTTACGGATGTATCTAACTCTCAGACCACATCACGCTAAGTCAATCACGATGAAATAAGAACAAGCAGCCGATGTCAACGTGAACGATGAAACTCAAACTCTAGCAGCAAACGTCACTACAGATAACGCTACGGCCAACACTACGACGCTGCAGGAGGCACTCTCCGCCTATCAAAAAAGGACGGATGAAAAGGATAAGCTAATCGGATCTCTCGCGAAAAAGGTCGAAACCTTAACCGCGAGAACCGAAGCTATCCGGCCCCGCGAAACTACGAAGATCCGCGGAAGAAGACTCGATTTCGCAACTCCTATGGATCATCCCAGAACCGACCAGGGTAATCAACCGGGCCAAACCTCCAAGAAAGATAACCCTGACGCGACACAAAAAGACTAGGAAAAATCTCCTTCTAGTGAACAGGAGATCGAGGACAATGATGTCGAAAGGGTGAATCTAGAAACCAGCAAAAAATCTTATCCTTCAGAGGAAGACGCTAACGTTCATCTGAGAAGGAGGAAAGATCGCAGCCCTCAGCCCGATTCTTCTCTCGAACAGTCTCCCACAGAGGACGAGGAAGAGCTCTATTACATGGAGCATGCGAAAACGGCCGAGGAACGATCTCAAGTTACTTGCAACAAACACCGACGGGTTCAGAAAACTGCTGGCGACCCAACTGAGATTCGCGATCTCCGCGATTATATCACAAAAACGGCAGCAGCAGTAAAAGCAGTGAAGTCTCGAATTCACCATGCCACTAGGGCCGCGCCCGAAATCGATTGACTGCTGTATGAATCTGGGAAAACGCCTTTTATGGCTCGTATCACTGAGATTAAGCTGCCTGATCCTGGAACACTCAAAGTGCCAACTTACGACGGGACGACCAATCCCAAAGTGCACCTACAGGCCTTCCAGATCACTATGGGTCGAGCCAAGCTCAAGGTAAGCGAGAAGAATGCAGGTTACTGCCGTCTCTTTGTCGAAAACCTAGAAGGAGCAGCGCTTCAATGGTTCTCTCGACTTAAGCGGAATTCAATCGGGAGTTTCTGCCAGCTTGCCTCAGAATTCTTAAATCAGTACTCGATGTTCATAAACCGAGAGACTTCCGACACTGACCTCTGGAGTCTATCCTAGAAGGATGACGAACCTCTCTGCGCCTTCAAGAGTAAGTTCAAACTCACTATGGCCAGGGTTAGCGGAGTAAGTGACTGAGCAGCCATCGACGCGCTGAGAAAGTCGCTCTGGTTTAAGTCAAAGTTCAGGAAGTGGATAACTCTCGAGAAACTGCATACGATCCAGGACGCGCTCCACAAAGCTACCGGCTTCATTGTCATCGAAGAGGAGACTAAGATCCTGGCAGAGCAGCATAAACCGATGAAGACGTCTGCAAAAGACCCGCGTCTGAGCAAAAACCGAAAAAGAAAAACTCTCGTAACGACAAGTACGTCAATCACGAGGGACATGATCTTCAGGGAGCGCATAACTACGCCATCAACTCAGGATCGGAGCAAGGACTAACTGCGGGAAACACGTGGACCGGAAACGCGAATAACGACGAAAACGTTTTTTCTGCAACTTCCACAAGACCTGCGGTCATTCTACAGTAAACTGCAAAGTTCTCGGCGCAAGGGTTGCATCAAAACTGCTCGCGGGAGAACTCTCTGAATTAATTAGCGTAAAGGATCTCATCCGCGATTCAGACCGCCCTCCGAAAACCAACAGGAACCCGCAGGCAAACAATTCGCTTCAGGAAAACCAAACGGGCGAGAAACGCGGACGAAGACAAGACGAGAAAGGGAACGATGTTAACCACCAAAGGGTCAACATGATCATCGGCGAATCGCATTACTACTGTGACACCATCTCGTCCATCAAGTCCTATCGACGAAAATCCGAGACAGGCTTAAATTGGATGACACCATCGGATGATACTCCAAGAGGAGTAATCGCCTTCGAGGAAGCCAAAACTTCCGGCATCGACAACCCGTATGCTGATCCTCTCGTCATCGACCTAGTCATAAGCGATTTAGAGGTCGCTCGAGTACACATTGATACCGGAAGCACATTCAACATGATCTTCCGCGACACTTTGACGCGAATGGGAATCCGATTAACGGAGATCGAACACATTCCAAAGCCGTTGACCAGTTTCTCCGGCGAAATGGCCATGACTCTAGGATCAATCCGACTACCAGTAGCCGCAAAAGAAGTAACCAAAATCGCTACTTTCGCAGTCGTCGATCGACCGGCCATCTACAACGTAATCATGGGCATGCCTTGGATAAACGCGATGAAGGCAGTCCCGTCGACAAACCACTTAGGCATCAAGTTTCCGACACCTACGGGAGTTGCGGAAATTTGTGGATGCCAAAGACTGTCGCAATCCTGCTTTTTAGCGGAACATAAGATGAGGCAAATGGCTATCACCATTGTAAAACCAAAACGGGCGAAATCAGCTCCTCCATCCGCGGAAATCGACCCGAAATCAGCAGCGGTCGAGAAGCAACAAGCTTTCGAACCCATCGCTTCTACCCAACCAGAGGAGAAAAACCCAGAAAAAGATGTTGATCTAGCTACTGAAGCGATCGACGCATATGCAATAGCCGAGTAAGACACACTCGCACCAACAACCAGAACTACGGGATGGCTTGATTCCCAAAAGGGATACGTAGGCAACTCGCCTAAAGACGAGTTCAGCTATCCCCCTTTCTAAAAATGGGGGGGGGGGAGTGGGTATGTATACGTGTATTCGTATACTCCCATGTTTTTTAAAAAAATATAGATATTATCTTTTTACTCAATATTTTCGAAACATTTCAATAAAGACAAAGTTAGAATATATCACAAAATCTCTCCTTTATCGAAAAACATAATCCTACAACAAACATGAATTCCGAACACATTTGGAAAGTACTTGTGCAGTAAGCTATAAAAAAACAATTGGTCGATTTCGACCAAAAACTTATACATCGTATAAATATGAATGTTTCTGAAAGAACCGGCGAGACGTCGCCTAAAGTCTTATTCGCAAGTCCACCCGCGACTATAAAATCAAAAACGCTCGTCGATTGGCTCCACCGAGTGTTGGTGTCAAAATCGGTCACGACGGAATCAATGGCCAAAACTTTCCGCAAAGAGATTGTTTTATAAAATTCGAAGAATCGTTTTATAAAACTCGAGAAAACGTTTTATAAAACTCAAGAAATCGTTTTATAAAACTCGAAGAGTCATTTTATAAAACTCAAGAAATCATTTTATAAAACTCGAAGAATCGTTTTATAAAACTCGAAGAATCGTTTTATAAAACTCGAAGAATCGTTTTATAAAACTCAAGAAATCGTTTTATAAAACTCGAAAAATCGTTTTATAAAACTCGGAAATCATTTTATAAATCCAAAAGATATTTCCAAACAAAGGAAATCCTTGGAAAACTCGGAAGATCGTTATCTCGAAAGAACGAAACAAACGTCGATTACACGATCATCCGAGTTAAGCACAAAACTGCGAAAACCCGAAACCGCCGTAAAACGCGAGCTAGTCTTGTCCCGACTAGCTCCAGCTAGAAGCTTCCCAGGCAGCTCGCCAAACGGCGACCTAAACCGGTCCGGTCGGCTCGCCGTACGTCGAACCGACCATCCCGAGCCTCGATCTCCCACATCCCCGGTTCAAGGCTTACGTCCTTGGACACGATCGTGTCCCGAACCACGGTCGAATTGTCTCCCGTTTCGTCTCGATCCGTCCTATCATTCGAGTTTTACGATAAAAACCGTAAAACTTTGTTTTCTGGAAATGAACTCGAGGAAATCGTATAAAACGGCAACGGTTAAACGAAACACCGAACATTGCCTAAACTATATGATTTATTAGAGATTTTTCGTAAAAATCGTAAAAACGCGTTTTTAATAAAAATGTCGAGTGAATCGTAAAAACGGCAACGATTAACCGAGAAACGAACGTAGCTAAAATTTATGATTAACTCGGGGAATTTACTAAAAACGGCATCGGATCCAGAAACGATCTCGTACAAAGTCTCAAAACGGATTTTTCGCAAAACGGCCCGAAAGGTCATAAAACGTGATAAATGCCCATCTCGCGGTCTTAACGAAATCTAACCCGAAGATACTATAACTTTTGGACGATTTACTCGCAGAAAGAAGATAAATGTCAAGTTTGGAGATAAATGGCAAGTTTGAAGATATGTAGAAGATTTCCGCGGGAAAAAAGAAGGATCGAGATAAATGGAAGATTCCCGATAAACTCGAATCCGGGCGAAATGGAAATACTAAACCACCTAGGAGAGGAGTATATAAGCAAGAGGCATAGGGAAGAAGCAGGGGTCGAAATCCAGAGCTCTCATCTGAGACTTTTACAACTTTTCTAGACTTATAATGTTCCGCACTTAGAAACTTAGGCTTTTTTCTCGACAAGTTCGGTTTCTATGACTGGCGCTCAATTACTAGACGAACTCGCCCAGGCAGTTCGATCTCCGGTCCAGCTCTATCAACTGAACTACGTTCGACTTGATCCTAGAAAGGGGTACGTGGGCAGCCTTTCATAAGGTTCAGTCCGAAATGAAATTCTTTTTCTTATCTTTTTTTCGTCTTTTGTTATCGAGCTGCGACTCGATTAGGTTTAAGGTTTTTATATTGATAACTCGCTGACGGCCCTGCGGCCAAAGCCTTTGTAACCCTTGTAATGATCGCAATGCTCTTACGCGAAATCGAAATAAGATCTACTTTTTCTATAAATTCGTTTTATTACGTTTTTCTTATTTTTCCGCATTTATTTGGTTACTTGTTGGTTGCTTTCGCAGAGATCCGGTTCCTCTGAAAAATTAGGGTTTTCCTAAATTTTTTTATTTAACGGAAATCGACGGTAGGTGAATTTCGGTTCCCACAGTTAGGCCCTAGAAGGAGGGGGGGGGGTCGGATTACTCTTACTCATAGCCGCAAAACGCTTGATCAAAACGATGTCTGGATATATGAAAGACAAAGCCGCAACTCGTAAAAACGCGTATAAAACAACTCTAGCAGCAATTGATCTTATAGCCAATGCTCACGCAAATGCTGTAGTAATTAATAAAATCGAAAACTGAATCGCGACTCTTCGCCACGGAAAGAGCACGAAACGAGCTCGCGATTTCTCCGTCTAAACAAAAGGGCAACGATAAAACCAATCAAACCCCATAACCAAATCGAAGAAATCTCAACGTGTGAAGGTTTGAACAGCTCGGGATCCTAAGCCTGATCCTATTCCAATCTCGATTGTACAGCTTTTCGTTTCGTCTCAATCCGGGTTTCCATTGAGATTCTACGACGAAAACAAGTCAACTCGACGAATCGAGATCACCCAAACCAAGCTGGCTTAGCTCGCCGAACGTAGAGCTAAACCAAGCGTCTTTTTTCTTTTCGTCGAATATTTTCCCTCGCATCAAGAAAACGCTTTCTATAAAGAAAGTTCTCGCCAAAACAAGCATAAAAATATTCGGACAATGCAACGCCTCGTCAGAATCATCCCAAAAGCAAATGACAATCTAAGAACCGTCTAAACGCTAAAGACTGATCCAAACCGTCGGAAAAATAATCTCGAGGAATATACAGCATCTCTCGTCGCAATCATGCGGTTAGAAAATATCTGCGAAACTTCAGAATGAAACTCGATGAGTTGCCGAAGTCATAAAGATCTTCTCGAACTTGATAAAACAAGTGTCGTATAAGAATCGAAAAATTATACGAGAAATCTTTAGGCATCGAAACATTGGTCTCATTTCCCGTCAAACCAAGTGACTCACGGAATAATGTCAAGAACATTTGCGACGAAAGAAAAATCGAGAACACAAAGCAGCAGTAGGGAACACGTCCTTCCTTCTCGCCGACTGATCCTATTTCTGGTCATAAGATTCATTCCGCCCGAGAAACCCGCTAAAACATTTTGCGACTAGGTCTTGGTGAAATAACTTTTGGTAAAACTCCACCAGTGACTCCGAAAAACTATCACCGAAGAATCAAAAACTAAGCGGAAAGGTTTCTCGAAAAATCTGCGGAAACATTGTTAACCCAATGCGTCGTGCCGATTTACTAAATTCATCACCCGTTACTTACGCAAGAAATCCTTCGTATAGTCAGGATCATGTCATAACGAAGTAACTTTCGAAAAAAAATGTAACAGGTTTTGCGAAAAGTACTTTCCTTATAGCGAAAACCAAGCTATATGATCCGGCACTGAGCGACCAATCTAAACTTTGCTTCCTCGTGGCACGATCTGAAAAATCTCACTCTTTAGCCCTTCGGTTCACGAGAATCCGCTCTCATTCCTCCCGATTACATCCCGGAATGAAACCGCCCCGCAAGCGACTCCGCATGAGCTCTGCATCGAGCTTCTTAGGCTCTGTCTCCCTCGAGTAAAAAAAAAGAAACAACTTCCATACAAAGGAAAGTTTATACGAAATTTTCGTCGTATAAATCAAACATCATTCAATACATGCCGCCCAGCGGCATGGATTCAAAGCCACCAACGGCCAGTCCCGACAAAAATATTACAAACAGTCACACTACAATAAACGACAAGAACATCAATCGTCAAAGTTATAAAAACCAAGCGACGAATATTGGCCATCATTGGCATCAGCGCCCGTCTGATCGACCTCAACCCCTAAGGACCGGGATTTTCGCTTCAGCTTCAACCGTGTCCGGTGACACCACAATAGGATCCAACTGTGCCCACACTCGCGCCTCAAGGTCCAGGAGTTCGGCACGCTTCCTCTCCTTCCTATCCAAGCGTGCTTTTTGCTTGGCATACTCCCTCTCAAAAAAAAGTCCGTGTGTTGAGAAAGGTGTAATCCGCCAACCACACCGCGGAACTCTCGATAATCGCCATCAGCTCTTTGCGCATCCTTAAATCCCGAATAATGGATCGCAAACTGTTCGCGGCGAGCCCCCATCTCCTCAACCATTTCTTTCTTGCCCTCTCTGTGAGCACGACGAACTTGTTTCTCAGAAAGTTCCATAATACGGCGAGAATTAGCCTCATACTCCTCCTGCACACGGGCAACCTCTCTTTCGGCCAACTCTTGAGCGCGAGAGGAATTAGTTTCAATCACCTCTTTGATACGAGCGTTCTCCTTCTCCGCCAAATTCGCACAGAACTCGGCAAGACAGGCCTCGGTGTCACTCGCGTTAAGAGCACGGCTCATGATGAGAAGACCCTACAAAAGGGAAAAATGATTAAACTAAAAAAAATATCCTTTTCTGAAAACAATGAACATAAGACTAACCTGATTAAATAGCTCTAATGCTTCGACGAATTCTGGAATGTCATCGGGGTTTCCATCCGAAAAATTAAGATTCGGTGACCCGTCAGTGTAAATCTGATTGCTCCCATCCATCTGACTATCAAGGAAATCCTTGAGTATGCTGTCAGGATCAGCATTATTGGACGCATCGTCGTCAATCACCACAAGTTTTACTTTCTGAGACTTTGACCTATCCTGCCTCACCTAAGATTCGTACGGGATGAAAATTCCCATACACGCCCCTTCTTTGGTAACTAGCGAGGTCGGTGTTGGGGATAAAATTGGTACGACATAATCAGTGACCAAAAACTTTCCGCAAAAATAAAAATACGTTTTATAAAACACGAGAAGTTGTTTTATAAAATTCTAAAGACTTTTCGAACAAAGGAAATCCGCGGAAAACTTGGAAATCATCATCTCGGAAGAACGAACAAGACAATCGCCGATTACACGATTGCCCAAGTTAAGCAAAAAACCACATCCGCCTTCAACCGTGAGCAGGTTCGACCGAAGCAGTTCAACGTACGACGAGCTGGTTCGTGGCCACCAGCTCGCCGTAAGGCGAGCTGAACTAAGAGCTGGTTTGACCAAACCAGTTTGCCGTACGGCGAGCTGGTCGCCTCAAAACAGCTAGCCGTACTGCAAGCTGAACCAACCCGGTTCGGCTTGCCGTACCTCGAGCTGACCGTCCCGAGCCTTGATCTCCCGCGTCCTTGACGCAAGGCATACAACCTTCGGTTCGATCATGCTCTTAACCATGGTCGAAACATCTCTCATTTCGTCTCAATCCGTTTTATTGTTCAAGTTTTACGTTAAAAATTGTAAAAGTCTTCTTTTCTCGTAAAGTTCGGGAATATCGTATAAAACGGAAACGATTAGACGGAACATCGTGCATTGTCAAACTATACGATCAACTCGAGAAATCTTATAAAAATGGCATCGTATCAGGAAACGATCTCGTCTTAAATCGTAAAACGGTTTTTATCGCAAAACAGCTCGGACAGCCCAAAAGCGCGATAGAAGCCCACTTGCGACTTTAAACGAAATCCAACCCAAAGATACAATGGCGGTTTTATGATTTACTCGCAGGAAGAAGATAAATGTCAACTTTGAAGATAAATGTCAAGTTTGCAGATAAATAAAAGATTTCCGCAAAGAAAATAGAAAGATCAAAATAAATGGAAGATCCCCGATAAACTCGAATCTGGGCGAAAAGAAAGGACTAAACCGCTTAAGGAGGGAGTATATAAGTAGAAGGCAAAGAACAGAAGCAGAGGATGAGTTTTTAGAGCTTTCACCACGAAAACTTAGCACTTAGGAAGCCAAAACCTCCGGCATCGATCACCTGCATGCTGATCCTCTCGTCATCGACCTAGTCATAAGCGATTTAGAGGTCGCTCGAGTACTCATTGATACCGGAAGCACATTCAAGATGATCTTCTGCGACACTTTGACGCGAATGGGAATCGAATTAACGGAGATCGAACCAATTCCAAACCCGTTGACCAGTTTCTCCGGCGAAATGGCCATGACTCTAGGATCAATCCGACTACAAGTAGCCGCAAAAGAAGTAACCAAAATCGTTACTTTCGCAGTCGTCGATCGACCGTCCATCTACAACGTAATCATGGGCACGCCTTGGATAAACGCGATGAAGGCAGTCCCGTTGACATACCACTTAGTCATCAAGTTTCTGACACCTACGGGAGTCGCAGCAGTTTGGAGATGCCAAAGACTGTCGCGATCCTGTTTTTTAGCGGAAAATAAGCTGAGGCAAATGGCTATCGCCATTGTAAAACCAAAACGGGCGAAATCAGCTCCTCCAGTCGCGGAAGACGACCCGAAATCAGCAACGGTCGAGAAGCAACATGCTTCCAAACCCATCGCTTCTACCAAACCGGAGGAGAAAACCCCAGAAAACGACGTTGATCTAGCCACTGAAGCCTTTGACGCATCTGCAATAGCCGAGTAAGACACACTCGCACCAACAACCAGAACTACGAGATGGCTTGTGATATACCATTATTTTGACCCACTTTTAGCCATGGTATTGATATGTTTTTATAATTATATATAAATATATATATATATATATATATATATATATATATATGTTTTGGGGTCTATTAGGTATGTTTTCAGGTTCTGGAGCATTTTGGAGTAAAGTGATGATTTAGGTGCCCTTATGGAGCTTAAAGGAGATCTTTCCGAGATGACTATGAAGATCAGACAATATGGTCGATATCCAGATGTACATATCGATCGATACACACCCTGTGTAATCGAGCGATGACGCTTTCATAGAAGATGAAGTCGAGATACTCCATTGATCGATGTACACCATGTACCATCGATCGATATGAAGCGTGAAGAACAAGTCTAACTTGGCCGACTTGAAGCCCAGGTTTTCCCAGTATTACAAGATTGCCCCTGATGAGTTTTTAACCTAATTGAACTCATATTTATAGTTAAGCCTATGTGTTTTGGCAAAGTATGTTTTGCATGTTTTTAAGTTTTCTTGTGCTTTGGTTGCTTTTGATACTATTTTATACTTAGCAATAAAGTATTCTTTTCATCTAAATTCTCAAAGGTTATAGAATTCTAGATTTAGAAGAAACACACAAAGAGATTTGTATATCACTGCGCTAAGAATTATCCTAAAATCATTTGGCATAAGCTTTGATCCTCTAGGGATGCGCGAGAGCCAGTCTCTGATCTTGGTGCACACAGTTTCGATTCGATCTTATGCTATATCGATCGATACTCCTATAGAGCCATCGATCGATGGCAACCCATATCGTCCGATATCGCTGTCAAAACATCGGTCGATATTGCAGGCAGACATATCAATGGACAAGTCTATTTAGCGATAGCTATTGGATCTGTCTAAGAATCGAAATTCTTATATATCTTGCAAGCAACTAACTAAAACCTCTGTAGCATTATAATCCTGATTATCTGAATAGCAACCTTGAATCTAATTACTTTCTTTTATTGTTTTAAACCAAAACCTATTCTCTTGACCAACTTACAATTGCTCACAACTGCAATTTACTATGTTAAACTGAATCAACCTAGCATAATCACTTAGGATTACATCTTTTGTGTTCCTTAGTTCCCTGTGGATTCTATCCCTAAGTACTACAACTGAACCTCTTCTTTGAGAGAGTAATTCACTCCTTAGGGTTAAATATTTGAGTGATATCAAATTAGGCGCCGTTGCTGGGGAACTTTGATAGCCATTAGACTTAATTTTTTTAGGTCTAGGTTATTTTTATTTTATTGCTTAATCATCTTCTGACGCAATTTTTTTTTTTGTCTTTTTCAGGTACATGCCCAGCAGTACTAGAAGCAACAAGAATAACCAACTTGTGTACTTAGAAGACCCTCACTGCTTGGAACGTAGCATCCGTAAAGAGTTACGTTCCGCATCGATCGACATCAACACTTCTTTGTCGACCGATACTCGCCTACCACAGTCGACCGAGACACCTTCTTCGTCGACCGATACTGTCATCGCCACATCGATCTACATCAACAACCGTTTGTCGACCGATACCTTTCATCCGACATCGATCGATAAACCTTAGCTTACATCGATCGATACTAACCGGCGAGACATGGTAGCGCCTATTATTCTCACAACCGATGAGAATGAAGACATGCGTGATCAAGATGGTCACCGGCGTAATGCAGCAGGTAAGAAGCTGAACGCTCAGAAGGAGATCATTCCTGAGCAAGAAACTGCACCTACAAACATCATTCAACCTGTACAAGATGCTAACCAAGCTAAAACTTTGGCTGACTACAACCGTCCGGATCAGTTCTATTCCAACCGATCAGCCATCCACCCTCCTGTTATTCAGAGAGGAGATTTCGAGCTTAAGCCGCAGTACTACACACTTGTAGGACTAATACCCTTCTGTGGGTTGTCCCATGAGCACCCTATGGACCATCTGGAGAGGTTTGAGGATCTCATAACCGTCATAAATGCCAATGGAGTCCCTCAAGACTATCTTCTCTGCAAGCTTTTCAAATACTCTATATCTGGAGAAGATTTGCAGTGGCTGAGATAACTACCACCAGGTTCTCTTGCGTAACTTTTTGATGAATCACGCGCTGAAGAATGGAGAAGAACGATTGCTACATTCACTCAGAATCCTGAAGAGTCATTCAAAGATGCATGGAACAGATTCAAGTCCTACCAACGAGATTGCCCACACCACGGATTCAACAAAGTGCAACTACTTTGCACTTTCTACAGAGGTATCACATTGGATTATCAAAGAGCTCTTGATACAGCTAGTGATGGCAACTTATACACCAGGAATCCACAAGAGGCTGTAAAGTTAATTGATAACTTAGCTTCTAGCAACATCACAAAGAACTTTGTGAAGACAAAAACTACATCATTCCTTGGGAACGAATACATCAGTGAAGTGCAATCATAGCTGGATACCGTTCAGAAGTTACTAAACAAGCAGATTTGTTCAGTGGAGGATGCAGACACTGCAGGTGAAGATTATACAGAAGAAGATGTGAACTGGATCAGTGGAGCTGGTTTTCAGATATCTGGTAACCAAGGAGGATACAGAAACTTCACAGGCCAGAGAAGCAACTTCAACCAGAGTTCACAGAAGCCTAACACCTTCAGCAGCAGCAAACCCAACAACAACATGAGCTATGGGAACTCATTATACTCCAACCCACACCCACCCACCCAAGATAGTAAACTGGAGGAAATGCTTGATAAGGTTTTTGAGAGTCAGCAGAAACTCCAGACAGACTTCAATGGAAATATTGACTCCGTCTACAACACCCTCACCAGAAAACTAGATGCTTTAAACACCCATGTGAAGATGCTAGAGACTCAGGTGTTTCAGACAGGAGAAGCCCTCAAGAAGCAGGAGTTCGCCAACAACCATAACATCAATGCCATCCTGGTGGTGATTTTTGGCAAGAGGTAGTAAAAGAGATTCAAAGATCTGATGATGAGAGAGACTTCGTTCGCGACTATTATCGATCGATTTCACCCCGTGATCATTGACCGATACGATCCCATGTACATCAATCGATAGACTTTAATGAGTGTTGATCGATGGACTTAGACGAGTACCCTCATGAGTGCAGTGCCGTCAAGACTATGCCTCACAAAGCTTTCGCAGCATGACACCCACATCCGCCCGTCCCTGTCAAAATCAATCCGCATGACATCGATCGACAGAAAGACCATAATATTGACCGACGCACTCCAGTCAGTGTCGCCCGATACACGGTACCCCAACACCGAGTGCAACTCCCAAAGATAGATAGTGCACGTATTGATGCATTCCGGGAGCAGTATTACACTTTTAGAAGCCCTCAAAAAGCTATCATGGAGAGACCCACAGATATCTTTGAGTCTATAGAGATAGAAAAGGAAAATCATGGAAGAGTTCTCAGAAAAAGGAAAGAGAAGATACCCAAGCCTTATAAAAGGGAAGCTAATGAGAAAGAATTATCAAGCTTCAGAAAGAGAGTTCTTAGTATACCTAGAGAGAAATCCTTTGAAGAAGCCTACTTTTCACACAAATTGTGGATGTTTTTCAGAGAGACCAAGGAGACAGAAGAAGACATCAAGAGAATGTTTCACCAAGTCAGAGACAGTCTAAAGAAGAAGATCACACTGGAGAAGAAGAGCGATCCAGGGAAGTTCACAATACCATGTTCCATCAGAGGTGTTGAGTTCCCTCATGCTCTATGTGACACAAGATCTGGAGTTAACATCCTACCCAAGCTTATGGCAGACCAGCTCGGTCTGAAGATAGAGCCTACTGAAGAATATTTCTTCTTTGTGGATTGCTCTTAGCAGAATTCTAGAGGCATAGTTAGAAACCTTGAGGTACAGATTGGAGATGCCCTAATTCCTACAGACTTCCATGTCCTGGCCAACAAACTCAACTTCAAGACATCTCTTTTCCTTGGAAGAGCCTTCTTAGCCACAGTTGGAGCTGTTTGTGACCTGAAATCCAACAAGCTCTGCCTAACCCTCATCAACCTTACCATCCACTACAATCTTTTTCCAGTCATCAAGTTTCCAAGGACAAAGAGCCCAGCACTTGTAGCAACTTGTTTATGTGCCCACGAGTATGATTCCATGGCCGAGTACGAAACCGATTCAGAAGTATCGACCGATGGCAGTCTTCTACCATCGACCGATACAAGTCGACCGATAGATACACATGGTCATCGATCGATAAGGTATTCCAGAAGATCGAGGAAGAGTTTCCAGACGGCGATTTTAGCGCAGATGATTGGGAGAACGATCATTACATCCCAGAGCTAGCTAGCATCACTACTCAGGAGGAGTATGATCAAGATTATGAAGAGGAACGAGCAACAGAGTATAGATTTCTTCGGGAAGATGAAGAAAAACCTCCTCTGCCGACCTTCATCTACAGAGCATCGATCGATAGAGACCCTTCTCCATCGACCGATATTCCCCAACCCAGATCGCTCAAACGACGTTTCGAATCAACGAGCGACAAACCCTATTGTGCACCAGTATATGTCCCACATGAGCCACACGACGAAGATTACTCGATTGGGAGCTGGGCAAGCAGTTACCATGAGAGTTTTGCAGTAGATACATCACCACGACCTGCGATCCAACCAGATGCAAACGTATTGACCGATACGGAACACCAACCATCGATCGACATGTGCCTCAACATATCGACCGATGCACTTGCTCTACCCTCGATCGATAACACCAATACACCATCCGAGGTAAAAACATATAATTTCGATTTTACATTACTAACTCCGGATGAATTTGGTATTTTCAGGGATCCAAAAGGCCATGCACAAGAACTAGATGGAAGAATCATTCCAATCTCCAAAGAAGACGTTGCAGACATCCTTCAGATGGCCAATGGACCAGTCAGTCCCTACACACAACCACCCATCTACCAGAACGATCAGCACCAGCCAAAAACACTTCATGAGCAAGATGGTGCAGAGAACCTTTCTCTCAACACAGCATATCCAGAATTTCACGCATCGATCGATACCTGGAAACGAGCATCGACCGATATACATCGCGAGTTTGGGAAGAGAGCTTTCAAACACGGGGTTCGTTGTTTCTTCTGGGAAAAGAAAGACAAATATGGAGTCTACAGAGATGAGAATGGTTATGCAAGAAGCGTAGCTGGTGACATCATCCATGTTTACAAAGAAGATATTAGGAAGCTGCTAAATAGAGCCACACTATTTGAGCGCTATTGTTTATGTTTACCAGAGCACGCTGAAAAGTTTGCTAAAGGAGTTTCAGTTTGCAAGCTCTACACACAAGCAGAGGTCACATACATGCTAAATGAAAGAACTGGTGACTGGGAGATGGCAGGATTGAGGTCTGAACATGAGAAAGCAATATCATCACTTCAAGGAGAATTACTGTGGAATCTGTCTGGCAATGACTTCGCTCGCCAAGAGAGAAAAGCCCTGCAAGAAGAGGTGAATGCACTTTCAAATGAACTCGAATCTCAGAGACGAACATCGACCGATACAGACCCATCAGCATCGATCGATATCACCCTAGACAAACCAATCGAGAGTCAACTACAAGAGCTATCAATCGATGAACCTCCATTACCATCGATCGATACCCGCGCACCAGAATACTGTACCAGAGAAGAACTTGAAGAAATCACTAGGGAGATCTACAAATCTATTGAAGCCTGTGAAGACGAACCGCATAGATCACTCGATAAATTTTGGTTTCCGGTGCAGAATGACGTTCAAGGATTGAAATGTACAACAGAGGACATTCAGAAGGAGATAGAAGCCATTCAGAGACAGCTCGCAAACCGACCTGCACAATCCGCATCGATCGACGAGCCACTGCACCAATCGACCGATGGACATCCATCCACATCGATCAACATGACTACACCAAGATCGATCGATACCACCCCTTCCCCTGTGCAAAATACCCAAAACTTCGACACAATGCAGATGAGTACTGATCTAGAGCACACCTACAGAAACACTGGACAACATGAGTGCAGTTTAGCAAGAATTGAGGAGTGGCTACAGAGAATCCACTATGAGGTCCATGGTTTGCAAGCTAGTATGACCAGAAGCGAGAAAGCCACAAGAAGCCTTTTAACTTCATGGTTTGAAGAATCACATGACAAGGAGGATACTTGTTTCCCAACAAGTACCTGAAACCCACCTCACTAGCCACCATACCTCCATAGTCAAGCTAAATGACTTTAAATAAGCGCTGAGTGGGAGGCAACCCACTGTTAGGTATTTTCTTATTTAGTTTTATTTTATATTTACATATTCCTTTTGTTTTTATTTTGTTTTTATGAACACAACTACATGATCATTACCTATCGACCGATATGATCTTGTCGATATCGCTCGACACATACCCATCCATGACGATTGATGGAAATGACTCACCATCGATCGATAGAAACATCGGTCAGGTATATCGTTCACAATTTCGATATCAGTTATACAATTTTTATTTCGTATGCTCTAACTCCGACTAGTTATACTCTGAGGACAGTATGATTTAAGTCTAGGGGAGTGGAAATACATATGCTACATTACCTTTTTTATCTTATTAAAAAGTTTTCAAAAATTGGTTTTATTGAGTCAAGAAAGGGACAAAAAGATTTCAAAATTTTTTGCTTTTTATCTTACCACTCTTTAGCACCATTCTTAGAATTGTTGATTGCAGAAAGTACTATAGATGCTAAAGTGGATCACCGATCATCCTATGAAAACACTTTTCATGATTGTTTGGAAGAACCAAAACTGATTTCCAACCTAACCTGACATCTATTGTTTGTCTTGGGGCTTGGTATACAAGGGATCGGAATCCTCATGCAAGTCTGGAAGGTAAAAGTCTCAACAATTTTGGTTTCTTTCTCTCCTTCCTTTGGCATCCCATAAAGAGAAAATAAAAGATTGAGATGATTTCCTGAGAGGCAGAGGGAGAGGTACTTTTCCCATCACCCCACTATTCTAATTCAAAGGAATGATCACACACTGTGGAAGCGAGGGAGAGGTAAATTACCTATGACCCCATTATTCGCCTACACTTTGTCAGAAAAAACTACAAAAAGTAGAAAGATCAATAAGATGAACATTAGTTGTTCATTGTGATTGATATAAAAAAAAGAAAGTTTGGGATTCATAGAAGGGAGATAAAGGGAGAAAAGGAACCAGAATGAGAATGCCTGAAACTTGTTTGAGTTGAATCCAAGTGTTCTTTGATCAATACTCCCAAAGTAAAGCCTAGACCTTTATTTTATGCATAAATGTAATCAGTAGAGGGGATATACAGACATGATTGTTTAAGTTGATTGGCTAGATGAATTTGGTTGCTAAGCTAGGATATGGTATAATGTGCTTCTGTAGTTAGTAATATGAGATGTGGTTTGCAACAAAGTAGAGGTGAAGATTTTAAAGTTAAGATTTTATTGAGTCCCTGCTTTTTTTAAACTTCTTCCAAAAGACTAACTAATGGTTTGCTTGAGGACAAGAATTAGGTTAAGTCTGGGGGAGTTGATATACCATGATTTTGACCCACTTTTAGCCATGGTATTGAAATTTTTTTATAAGTTAAATATATGTTTTGGAGTCTATTAGGTATGTTTTCAGGTTCAGGAGAATTTTGGAGTAAAGTGATGATTTAGGTGCCTTATGGAGCTTACAGGAGAGTTTTCCGAGATGACTATGAAGATAAGACAATAAGGTCGATATCCATATGTACATACCGATCTATACACACCCTGTGTAATCGATCGATGACGCTTTCATAGAAGATGAAGTCGAGATACTCCATCGATCGATGTACACCATGTACCATCGATCGATATGAAGCGTGAAGAACAAGTCTAACTTGGCCGACTTGAAGCCCAAGTTTTCCCAATATTACAAGATTACCCCTGACGAGTTTTTAACCTAATGGAACTCATATTTATAGTTATGCCTATATGTTTTGGCGAAGTATCTTTTGCATGTTTTAAAGTTTTCTTGTGCTTTGATTGCTTTTGATACTATTTTATACTTAGCAATAAAGTATTCTTTTCATCTCAATTCTCAATGGTTATAGAATTCTAGATTTGAGGTTGTTCCAAAGAACCAAGAGTTCAATCTTCTAATCTTATGAATTTCTATTATTACCTTGTTGTTATGAATCTCTTAGCCATGTCTGAGTAGATTCCTTTGTTAGATTTAGGGTTCAAACAACTATGAGGGATTAGCCCCAACTATGGAATGTCAAGTTGTGATATTCATTATGAATCTCTTAGCCATGTCTGAGTAGAGTAGCTAACTAGAGAATGATCATGGAGTGATTTAACTTGTTAAATCATTATCCTGAAATCATTGGGAATAAGCTTAGATCCTCTAGGGATGCGCGAGAGCCAGTCTATGATCTTGGTGAACACAGTTTCAATTCGATCTTATGTTATATCGATAGATACTCCTATAGAGTCAGCGGTCGACGGCAACCCATATCGTCCGATATTGCTGTCAAAACATCGGTAGATATTGCCGGCAGACAAATCAATGGACAAGTCTATTTAGCGATAGCTATTGGATCTGTCTAAGAATCCAAGTTCTTATATATCTTGCAAGCAACTTACTAAAACATCTGTAGCATTATAATCCTGATTATCTGAATAGCAACCTTGAATCTAACAATTTCTTCTATTGTTTTAAACCAAAACATATTCTCTTGAGCAACTTACCATTGCTCACAACTGCAATTTACTATTTTAAACTGAATCAACCTAGCATAATCACTTAGGATTACATCTTTTGTGTTCCTCAGTTCCCTGTGGATTCGATCCCTAAGTAGTACAACTGAACCTCTTATTTGAGAGAGTAATTCACTCCTTAGGGTTAAATATTTGAGTCATATCAGCATGATTCCCGAAAGAGTTACGTAGGCAGCTCGCCTAAAGACGAGTTCAGCTATCCCCCTCTCTAAAATGGGGAGGGGGGGGGGGAGTGGGTACGTATACGTGTATTCGTATACTCCCATATTAAAAAAAAATATATATATTCGCTTTGTACTCGATATTTTTGAAACATTTCAATAAAGACAAAGTTAGAATATATCGCAAAATCTCTCCTTTATCGAAAAACATAATCCTACAACAAACTTGAGTTCCGAACACATTTGGAAATTACTTCCGCAGTAAGCTATAAAAAACAATTGGTCGATTTCGACCAAAAACTTATACATCGTATAAATATGAATGTTTCGAAAAGAACCAGCGAGATGTCGCCTAAATTCTTAGAGAAATATGAGCAAGTCCACCCTCGACTATAAAATCACAAACGCTCGTCGATTGGCTCCGCCGAGCACATTTGCCGTCTTAAACAAACGCATACGACCCACTGGTCCTTTACATCTGACTAGGATAAAATAGCGCGCTATAAAAGAAATATAATATATTGGCCAGAACCTTCGGGGATGCTCGATTTTGACCAGACAAGTCATATAAACCGAGAACATATCATGGACTTTAAATCGGTACGAAATCAGGTTAAAATCGTAACACGCAAAATGAAAGCCGACTAGTCATCGTAATGCCTTAAAACCGAAAGTAAACCTAGGTCTTGCCCTAAACCCAGCACACTGGTCTCTACCGTCTAAAGGCATGTCTCTTCGTCCACATCTAAGCGCTCGCGAAAATCGAAACATTCCGATGCAAGCAAACGAATAGGACGATATACACAAAGAGTTAGGTACGAGACGACAACTCGTATTCTTCCCTCTACACCCAAAACAAGTCTCATACTTAGAAATATTTTTCATTAAAACATCATTCGATACATGTCGCCCAGCGGCAGGGATTCAAAGCCGCCAACGGCCAGTCCTGACAAAAATATTACAAACATTCACACTACAATAAACGACAAGAACATTAATTGTCATAGTTATAAAACCCAAGCGACGAATATTGGCCATCATTCGCATCAGCGCCCAGCTGATCGACCTCGACCCCTTCGTCCGGGATTTCCACGTCAGCTTCAACCGTGTCCGGCGACAGGAAAATAGGATCCAACTGCGCCCACACTCGCGCCTCGAGGTCCAGGAGTTCGGCACGCTTCCTCTCCTTCCTATCCAAGCGTGCTTTTTGCTAGCATACTCCGTCTTAAACGAGAAGTCCGCGTCTTAAGAAATGTGTAATCCCCAACCACACCACGGGACTCAAGATAATCGCCATCGGCTCTTTACGCATCCTTAATTCCCAAATAATAGATCGCACACTATTCGCGGCGAGCCCCCATCTCCTCAACCATCGCTTTCTTGCCCTCTCTTCTAGCACGACGAACTTGTTTCCCAGAAAGTTCCATAATACGGCGAGAATTAGCCTCATACTCCTTCTGCACACGGGCAACCTCCCTTTCGGCCAACTCTTGAGCGCGAGAGGAATTAGTTTCGATCACCTCTTTGATACGAGCGATCTCCTTCTCCGCCAAATACGTACAGAACTCGGCAAGACGGACCTCGGTGTCACTCGCGTTAAGAGCACGGCTCATGATGAGAAGACCCTACAAAAGGGAAAAACGATGAAACTAAAAAAAATTTCCATTTCTGAAAACAATGAACAGAAGACTAACATGATTAAATAACTCTAATGCTTCGACGAATTCCACAATGTCATCGGGGTTTCCATTCGAAAAATTAAGATTCGGTGACCCGTCGGTGTAAATCTGTTCGCTCCCATCCATCTGACTGTCAAGGAAATCCTTGAGTATGTTGTCATGATCAGCATCATTGGACGCATCGTCGTCAATCACCACAAGTTTTTCTTTCTGAGACCTTGACCTATCCTGCCTCACCGTAGATTCTTACAGGATGAAACTTCCCATACACGCCCCTTTTTCGGGAACTGGCGAGGTCGGTGTTGGGGTCAAAATCGGTACGACGAAATCAATGACCAAAACATTCCGCAAAAATAAAAATATGTTTTATAAAAAAAGAGAAGTTGTTTTATAAAATTCTAAGGACTTTCCGAACAAAGGAAATCCGCGGAAAACTTGGAAATCATCATCTCAGAAGAAAGAACGAAACAATCGCTGATTACACGATTTCCCAAGTTAAGCAAAAAACCGCTAAAACCGCATCCGCCGTAAACCGCGAGAAGTTCGACCGAACAAGTTCAACGTACGACGAGCTGGTTCGTGGCCACCAGCACGCCGTACGGCGGGCTGAACCAAGAGCTGGTTTGACCAAGCCAGCTCGCCGTACGGCGAGCTGGTCGCCTCAAAACAGTTAGCCGTACGACGAGCTGAACCAACCCGGTTCGGCTTGCCATACGTCGAGCTGACCGTCCCGAGCCTCAATATCCCACGTCCTTGATGCAAGGAATACGTCCTTCGGTTCGATTATGCTCTTAACCATGGTCGAAACATCTCTCATTTCGTCTCAATCTGTCTTATCGTTCAAGTTTTACGATAAAAATCGTAAAAGTCTTTCTTTCTCGTAATGTTCGGGAATATCGTATAAAACGGCAACGATTAGACGTAACAACGTGCATTTTCAAACTATACGATCAACTCGAGAAATCTTATAAAAATAGCATCGTATCAGGAAACGATCTCGTCTTAAATCGTAAAACAATTTTTATCGCAAAACAGCTCGGACAGCTCAAAAGCGCGATAAAATCCCACTTGCGACTTTAAAGGAAATCCAAACCAAAGATACAATGGCGGTTTTACGATTTAATCGCAGGCAGAAGGTAAATGTCAAGTTTGAAGATAAATGTCAAGTTTGAAGATAAATAAAAGATTTCCGCAAAGAAAATAGAAAGATCGAGATAAATGGAAGATCCCCAATAAACTCGAATCTGGGCGAAAAAAAAGGACTAAACCGCCTAAGGAGGGAGTATATAAGCAGATGGAAAAGGACAGAAGCAGAGGACGAGTTTTTAGAGTTTTCACCACCAAAACTTAGCACTTAGGAAGCCAAAACTTTCGGCATCGACCACCCGCATGCTGATCCTCTCGTCATCGACTTAGTCATAAGCGATTTAGATGTCGCTTGAGTACTCATTGATACCGGAAGCACAGTCAACATGATCTTCCGCGACACTTTGACGCGAATGGGAATCGGATTAACGGAGATCGAACCAATTCCAAAGTCTTTGACCAGTTTCCCCGGCGAAATGGCCATGACTTTAGGATCAATCCAACTACTAGTAGCCGGAAAAGAAGTACACAACATCGTTACTTTCGCAGTCGTCGATCGACCGGCCATCTACAATGTAATCATGGGCACGCCCTGGATAAATGGGATGAAGGCAGTCCCCTCGACATACCACTTAGGCATCAAGTTTCCGACACCTACGGGAGTCGCGGCAATTTTGGGAGGCCAAAGACTGTCGCGATCCTGCTTTTTAGTGGAACATAAACTGAGGCAAATGGCTATCGCCATTGTAAAACCAAAACGGGCAAAATCAGCTCCTTCAGCCGCGGACGACGACCCAAAATCAGCAACGGTCGAGAAGCAACAAGCTTCCAAACCCATCGCTTCTACCCAACCGGAGGAGAAAAACCCAGAAAAAGACGTTGATCTAGCTACTAAAGAGATCGACGCATCTGCAATAGCCGAGTAAGACACACTCGCACCAACAACCAGAACTACGAGATGGCTTGATTCCCGAAAGGGATACGTAGGCAGCTCGCCTAAAGACGAGTTCAGCTATCCCCCTCTCAAAAATGAGGGGGGGGGGGGAGTGGGTACATATACGTGTATTCGTATACTCCCAAATTATTTTAAAAAAAATATATTCGCTTTGTACTCGATAATTTCGAAACATTTCAATAAAGACAAAGTTAGAATATATCGAAAAATCTCTCCTTTATCGAAAACATAATCCTACAACAAACTTGAATTCCGAATACATTTGGAAATTACTTCGGCAGTAAGCTATAAAAAAAACAATTGGTCGATTTCGACCAAAAACTTATACATCATATAAATATGAATGTTTCAAAAAGAACCAGCGAGATGTCGCCTAAAGTCTTAGAGAAATATACGCAACTCCACCCGCGACTATAAAATCACAAACGCTCGTTGATTGGCTCCGCCGAGCACATCTGTCGTCTTAAACAAACGCATACGACCAACTGGTCTTTTACATCCGACTAGGATAAAATAGCGCGCTATAAAACAAATCTAAAATTTTAGTCAGCACCTTCGGGGATGCTCGATTTCGACCAGACAAGTCATATAAACCGAGAACATATCATGGACTTTAAATCGGTACGAAATCAGGTTAAAATCGCAACAGGCAAAACGAAAGCCAACTAGTCAACACAAAGCCTTAAAACCGAAAGTAAACCTATGTCTTGCCCTAAACCCAGCACAGTGGTCTCTACCGTCTAAAGGCATGAATTGAGAACCTAAAGGCATGTCTCTTCGTCCACATCTAAGTGCCCGCAAAAATCAAAACATTCCGATGCAAGCAAACGAATAGGACGATCTACACAAAGAGTTAGGTACGAGACGACAACTCGTATTCTTCCCTCTACACCTAAAACAAGTCTCATACTTAGAAATATTTTTCATTAAAACATCATTCGATACATGTCGCCCAACGGCAGGGATTCAAAGCCGCCAACGGCCAGTCCTGACAAAAATATTACAAACATTCACACTACAATAAACGACAAGAACATTAATTGTCATAGTTATAAAACCCAAGCGACGAATATTGGCCATCATTCGCATCAGCGCCCAGCTGATCGACCTCGACCCCTTCGTCTGGGATTTCCACGTCAGCTTCAACCGTGTCCGGCGACAGAAAAATAGGATCCACCTGCGCCCACACTCGCGCCTCGAGGTCCAGGAGTTCTGCACCCCTCCTCTCCTTCCTATCCAAGCGTGCCTTTTGCTTAGCATACTCCTTCTCAAACGAGAAGTCTGTGTGTTAAGAAATGTGTAATCCCCAACCACACCGCGGCACTCACGATAATCGCCATCGGCTCTTTGCGCATCCTTAATTCCCAAATAATGGATCGCAAACTGTTCGCGGCGAGCCCCCATCTCCTCAACCATCGCTTTCTTGCCCTCTCTGCTAGCACAACGAACTTGTTTCTCAGAAAGTTCCATAATACGGCGAGAAATAGCCTCATACTCCTTCTGCACACGGGCAACCTCCCTTTCGGCCAACTCTTGAGCGCGAGAGGAATTAGTTTGGATCACCTCTTTGATACGAGCGATCTCCTTCTCCGCCAAATACGCACAGAACTCGGCAAGACGGGCCTCGGTGTCACTCGCGTTAAGAGCACGGCTCATGATGAGAAGACCCTACAAAAGGGAAAAACGATGAAACTAAAAAAAATTTCCGTTTCTGAAAACAATGAACAGAAGACTAACCTGATTAAATAGCTCTAATGCTTCGACAAATTCCAGAATGTCATCGGGGTTTCCATTCGAAAAATTAAGATTCGGTGACCCGTCGGTGTAAATCTGTTCGCTCCCATCCATCTGACTGTCAAGGAAATCCTTGAGTATGTTGTCATGATCAGCATCATTGGACGCATCGTCATCAATCACCACAAGTTTTTCTTTCTGAGACCTTGACCTCCTGCCTCACCGTAGATTCTTATGGGATGAAACTTCCCATACACGCCCCTTTTTCGGGAACTGCCGAGGTCGGTGTTGGGGTTAAAATCGGTACGACGGAATCAATGACCAAAACATTCCGCAAAAATAAAAATACGTTTTATAAAACAAGAGAAGTTGTTTTATAAAATTCTAAGGACTTTTCGAACAAAGGAAATCCGCGGAAAACTTGAAAATCATCATCTCGGAAGAAAGAACGAAACAATCGCTGATTACACGATTTCCCAAGTTAAGCAAAAAACCGCTAAAACCGCATCCGCCGTAAACCGCGAGCAGGTTCGACCGAACCAGTTCAACGTACGATGAGCTGGTTCGTGGCCACCAGCTTGCCGTACGGCGGGCTGAACCTAGAGCTGGTTTGAGCAAACCAGCTCGCCGTACGGCGAGTTGGTCGCCTCAAAACAGCTAGCCGTACGACGAGCTGAACCAAACCGGTTCGGCTTGCCATACGTCGAGCTGACCGTCCCGAGCCTCAATCTCCCACGTCCTTGATGCAAGGTATACGTCCTTCGGTTTGATCATGCTCTTAACCATGGTCGAAACATCTCTCATTTCGTCTCAATCCGTCTTATCGTTCAAGTTTTAGGATAAAAATCGTAAAAGTCTTCCTTTCTCGTAAAGTTCAGGAATATCGTATAAAACGGCAACGATTAGACGGAACAACGTGCATTGTCAAGCTATACGATCAACTCGATAAATATTATAAAAACAGCAGCGTATCAGGAAACGATCTCGTCTTAAATCGTAAAACGATTTTTATCGCAAAACAGCTCGGACAGTTCAAAAGCGCGATAAAAGCGAAACGAAATCCAAACTAAAGATACAATGGCGGTTTTACGATTTACTCGCAGGAAGAACGTAAATGTCAAGTTTGAAGATAAATGTCAAGTTTGACGATAAATAAAAGATTTCCGCAAAGAAAATAGAAAGATCGAGATAAATGGAAAATCCCCAATAAACTCGAATCTGGGCAAAACGAAAGGACTAAACCGCCTAAGGAGGGAGTATATAAGCAGAAGGAAAAGGACAGAAGCAGGGGACGCGTTTTTAGAGCTTCCACCACCATAACGTAGCACTTAGGAAGCCAAAACTTTCGGCATCGACCACCCGCATGCTGATCATCTCGTCATCGACTTAGTCATCAGCGATTTTGATGTCGCTCGAGTACTCATTGATACCGGAAGCACAGTCAACATTGACGCGAATGGGAATCGGATTAACAGAGATCGAACCAATTCCAAAGTCTTTGACCAGTTTCTACGGCGAAATGGCCATGACTTTAGGATCAATCCAACTACTAGTAGCTGGAAAAGAAGTAAACAACATCGTTACTTTCACAGTCGTCGATCGACCAGCCATCTACAATGAAATCATGGGTACGCCTTGGATAAACGCGATGAAGGCAGTCCCGTCGATATACCACTTAGGCATCAAGTTTCCGACACTACGGGAGTCGCGGCAATTTTGGGATGCCAAAGACTGTCGCGATCCTGCTTTTTAGTGGAACATAAGCTGAGGCAAATGGCTATCGCCATTGTAAAACCAAAACGGGCGAAATCAGCTCCTCCAGCCGCGGAAGACGACCCGAAATCAGCAACGGTCGGAAAAAAACAAGCTTCCGAACCCATCGCTTCTACCCAACCGGAGGAGAAAAACCCATAAAAAGACGTTGATCTAGCTACTGAAGCGATCGACGCACCTGCAATAGCCGAGTAAGACACACTCGCACCAACAACCAGAACTACGAGATGGCTTGATTCCCGAAAGGGATACGTAGGCAGCTCGCCTAAAGACAAGTTCAGCTTTGTCTTTAATGATATGAGGGGGGGGGGGGAGTGGGTACATATACGTGTATTCGTATACTCCCATATTTTTTTAAAATATATATATATATATTCGCTTTGTACTCGATATTTTCGAAACATTTCATTAAAGACAAAGTTAGAATATATCGCAAAATCTCTCCTTTATCGAAAACATAATCCTACAACAAACTTGAATTCCGAACACATTTGGAAATTACTTCCGCAGTAAGCTATAAAAAAAATAATTGGTCGATTTCGACCAAAAACTTATACATCATATAAATATGAATGATTCGAAAAGAACCAGCGAGATGTCGCCTAAATTATTAGAGAAATATTCGAAAGTCCACCCGCGACTATAAAATCACAAACGCTCGTCGATTGGCTCCACCGTGCACATCTGCCGTCTTAAACAAACGCATACGACCCACTGGTCTTTTACATCCAACTAGGATAAAATAACGCGCTATAAAAGAAATCTAAAATTTTCGTCAGCACCTTCGGGGATGCTCGATTTCGACCAGACAAGTAATATAAACCGAGAACATATAATGGACTTTAAATCGGTACGAAATCAGGTTAAAATCGTAACAGGCAAAACGAAAGCCGACTAGTCATCGCAAAGCCTTAAAACCGAAAGTAAACCTAGGTCTTTCCCTAAACCCAGCACACTGGTCTCTACCGTCTAAAGGCATGAATTGAGAACCTAAAGGCATGTCTCTTCGTCCACATCTAAGTGCTCGCGAAAATCAAAACATTCCGATGCAAGCAAACAAATAGGACTATCTACACAAAGAGTTAGGTACGCGACGACAACTCGTATTCATCCCTCTACACCTAAAATATTACAAACATTCACACTACAATAAACGACAAGAACATCAATCGTCAAAGTTATAAAACCCAAGCGACGAATATTGGCCATCATTCGCATCAGCGCCCAGCTGATCGACCTCGACCCCTTCGTCCGGGATTTCCACGTCAGCTTCAACCGTGACCGGCAACAACATAATAGGATCCAACTGCGCCCATACTCGCGCCTCAAGGGCCAGGAGTTCGGCACGCTTCCTCTCCTTCCTATCCAAGCGTGCTTTTTGCTTAGCATACTCCCTCTCAAACGAGAAGTCCGCATGTTGAGAAAGATGCAATCTGCCAACCACACTACGGCACTCACGATAATCGCGATCGGCTCTTTGCGCATCCTTAATTCCCGAATAATTGATCACAAACTGTTTGCGGTGAGCCCCCATCTCCTCAACCATCGCTTTCTTGCCCTCTCTGCTAGCACGACGAACTTGTTTCTCAAAAAGTTCCATAATACGGTGAGAATTAGCCTCATACTCCTTATGCACACGGGCAACCTCCCTTTCGGCCAACTCTTGAGCGCGAGAGGAATTAGTTTCGATCACCTCTTTGATACGAGCGATCTCCTTCTCCGCCAAATCCGCACAGAACTCGGCAAGACGGGCCTCGGTGTCACTCGCGTTAAGAGCACGGCTCATGATGAGAAGACCTTACAAAAGGAAAAAACGATGAAACTAAAAAAAAATTTCGTTTCTGAAAACAATGAACAGAAGACTAACCTGATTAAATAGCTCTAATGCTTCAACGAATTCCGGAATGTCATCGGGGTTTCCATCCGAAAAATTAAGATTCGGTGACCCGTCGGTGTAAATCTGTTCGCTCCCATCCATCTGACTGCAAGGAAATCCTTGAGTATGTTGTCATGATCAGCATCATTGGACGCATCGTCGTTCAATCACCACAGGTTTTTTTCTGAGACCTTGACCCATCCTGCCTCATCGTAGATTCGTACGGGATGAAACTTCCCATACACGCCCCTTCTTCGGGAACTGGCGAGGTTGGTGTTGGGTTAAAACCGGTACGACAGAATCAATGACCAAAATATTCCGCAAAAACAAAAATATGTTTTATTAAACACGAGAAGTTGTTTTATAAAATTCTAAGGACTTTCCGAACAAAGGGAATCCGCGGAAAACTTGGAAATTATTATCTCGGAAGAACGAAAGAAACAATCGCCGATTAAACGATTGCCCAAGTTAAGCAAAAAAACCGCAAAAACTGCATCCGCCGTAAACCGCAAAAACCGCATCCGCCGTGAACCGCGAGCAGGTTCGACCAAACCAGTTCAACGTTCAACGAACTGGTTCGTGGCCACCAGCTCGTCGTACGGCGAGCTGAACCAAGAGCTGGTTCGACAAAATCAGCCACCGTATGGCGAGCTGGTCGCCTCAAAATAGCTCACCGTACGGCGAGCTGAACCAACCCGGTTCGGCTTGCCGTACGTCGAGCTGACCGTCCCGAGCCTCGATCTCCCGTATCTTTGACGCAAGGCATACGTCCTTCGGTTCAATCCTGCTCTTAACTATGGTCGAAACGTCTCTCATTTCGTCTAAATCCGTCTTATCGTTCAAGTTTTATGATAAAAATCGTAAAAGTCTTATTTTCTCGTAAAGTTCAGGAATATCGTATAAAACGGTAACGATTATACAGAACATCGTGCATTGTCAAACTATACGATCAACTCGAGAAATCTTATAAAAACGGCATCGTATCAGGAAATGATCTCTTCTAAAATCTTCAAAATGTTTTTATCGCAAAACAACTCGAACAGTCCAAAAGTCCAACCCAAAGATACAATGACGGTTTTACGATTTACTCGCAGGAAGAAGATAAATGTCAAGTTTTAAGATAAATGTCAAGTTTGAAGATAAATAAAAGATTTCCGCAAAGAAAATAGAAAGATCGAGATAAATGGAAGACTCCCGATAAACTCGAATCTGGGCGAAAAGAAAGGACCAAACCGCCTAAGGAGGGAGTAGATAAGCAGAAGGCAAATGACAGAAGGAGTGGACGAGTTTTAGAGCTTTCACCACCAAAACTTAGCACTTAGAATAAAAATCGTAAAAGTCTTCTTTTCTCGTAAAGTTCGGGAAGATCGTATAAAACAGCAGCGATTAGACGGAACATCGTGCATTGTCAAACTATACGACCAACTCGAGAAATATTATAAAAATGACATCGTATCAGGAAACGATGTCATCTAAAATTGTAAAACCGTTTTTATCGCAAAATGGCTCGGACAGCCCAAAAGCGCGATAAAAGCCCACTTGCGAATTTGAACGAAATCCAACCCAAAGATACAATGACGGTTTTTACAATTTACTCGCAGGAAGAAGATAAATGTCAAGTTTGAAGATAAAAGAAGATTTCTGCAAAGAAAATAGAGAGATCGAGATAAATGGAAGATTCCCGATAAACTCAATTCTGGGCTAAAAGGAAAGACTAAACCGCCTAAGGAGGTAGTATATAAGCAGAAGGCAAACAACAGAAGCAGAAGACGAGTTTTCTGAGCTTTCACCACCAAAACTTAGCACTTAGAAATATTTCTGTTTTTGTTATCGAGCTGTGTCTCTACTAGGGGTTTAGTCTTAGATTGCTAGAACTAGGAATCTCGCCGACGGCTCATGCAGCTATGGCTTACTCTTGTTGTACCGTCCTTACACGAATTCGGAATAAGACTCCTTCTTGCTTTTAATTTCGTTTTCTTTTACATCTTTTACTTATTTATATCGTGTTCTTGATTGCTTGTGTGCGGTTCCGCAGATAGCCGGGTCCTTCGGGAAATTATGGTTTACTCTAAATTCCTAAATTACGTAAAATCGACAGGGGTGAATTTTGGTTCCCACAGTTTGGCGCTAGAAGGAGGGGGGGGGGGTCGGATTTATCTTACACTTAAGCTGCAGCACGCATAATTGAGAAGAGATGTCTGCAGAACAACCAACTCGCATCAATGGCGACAACGTTGACAATACATCAGCTCCCGATGTGCCCGCGGTTAACGCTAACGCTAACACCGAGGCCGTCCAGAAGATGCTCTCTGATTTCAACAAGAAATTGGAGGAACAAGAAAAGCTCATCGGGGTTGACTCGCAAAATAGGTTGAAATGTGCCGGAGCAATTTGCCCCCGCGGTACTACTAGGATCTGCGGAAGAAGGCTCGATTTCGATGAGCTTTTCGCCCCCACGGTAATTAACTGCGAGAACCAGAGCAATTCGCACACGCGGTCCTGCTAGAATCCGCGGAAGAAGGCTCGATTTTGATGAGCTTTTCGCCCCCACGGTACTTAACTGCGAGAACCAGAGCAATTCGCCCCCGCGGTACTACTAGGATCCGTGGAAGAAGGCTTGATTTCGAGACTCCTATGGATCACCCCAGAACCCGAGCAGGGAAATCTGCCGGAGCAAAACTCCGAAAACGATAACCCTGACGCGACGCTGAATGAATCGGACAAATCTCCTACTCGCAAACATGAGACCGAGGAAGATGGCGTCGAAAGGGTTAACCTGGAAACAAGCGATCAATCCGATTCGTCGGATGAGGAAGTGGACCTCCATCCTAGGAGAAGGAAAACTCACAGCCCTCAGCCGGAGTCTTCTCCCGAGCGTTCTCTTACTGAAGACGAGGAGGAGCTCTACCGTGAGCAACGCGCAAAAACAGCCGGGGAACGAACTCCAGTTACTCGCAGCAAACGCCGACGAGGTCGGAAAACTGCTGGCGATCTAACTGAGATTCGCGATCTCCGCTACTACATTAATAAAACGGACGCAGTGGTAAAGGCGGTGTAATCTCAAATTCACCATGCTACCAGTGCCGTGCCCGATATAGATCGGCTGTTGTATGAATCTTAGAAGACGCCTTTTACGGTTCGCATTACCGAGATCAAGCTACCCCATCCTGGAAAGCTCAAGGTGCCAACTTAGGACGGAATGACTGATCCCAAAGCATACCTGCAAGCCTTCCAGATCACCTTGGGACGAGCCGAGCTCAAGGACAGCAAAAAAGACGCAGGCTACTGCCGCCTTTTGGTCGAAAACCGAGGAGCAGCGCTCGAGTGGTTTGCCAAGCTCAGACGGAAATCGATTGGGATTTTCCGCCAGCTTGCTTCCGAGTTCCTGAAACAATACTAGATGTTTATAAATCGGAAAACTTCTGACGCCGACCTTTGGAGCCTATCGCAGAAGGAGGACGAATCCCTTCGCGACTTCACGAGCAGGTTCAAACTCATCATGGCTAGAGTTTGCAGGATAAGCGACAAAGCCGCAATTGACGCGTTCAGAAAATCGCTCTGGTTCAAGTCGAAGTTTTGAAAGTGGATAACTCTCGAGAAACCGGAGCGATCCAGGACGCGCTCCACAAAGCTACAGATTACATAACCATTGAAGAAGAGACTAATCTTGAATTGTTCCTCCTCGTTGGGGACGTGTATGGCACGAATTCTCCTACACACAGATCCTCTTCGAAAACCGGAATTTCCAAGAAGCCGAGATTGAAAAAGGGCGACTGCACGACGAACACGTTGCAGAGAAAAACTGTTTCAGCTACCTTCCCTGTTTTGAAGCGAAGCAATAACGGTCGAAAAATCCTCTGGAAACAAAGGCAGAGGGTTGGTCTCTGCAGAAAACAAAAGCAAATGAGTAAAAAAATTAAAAAATCATACAAACTCGGATCACGTACCTTTCCGACCCCATTTGGTCACGAAAAAGGGAATGCAGTCCTCCTCCACTGATACACTGTCGATACGAACATAGAAGAAGTTCTTCTTCCAAGAAGGGTAGTTCGACAAGCAACCAGTGACTATCTCCTTGCGAGACGATACGTTAATCCTTCGCGTCGTCTCCTCGGGTTTCAGTAAACCCTCGAGGTGATCAACGCTAAGGATTATTCCTCGCTTGTAACTCAACGTCAAAAGACCAACAAGTTGTTGCAAGCTGCATGGGGTCAATGTGCTAATTGATAGCCCAAGTCGGTGAACGTATCAAACAATGATCTCCGGAATCGGAAACCACAAATGACATTGCATTAAAAATACGTCATAGCATGTGAAAAATCCGTCGGGTGCAAATTTTTCACTCTCTCCAGCTAGCGGAAGGCGAAACTCTACCGCCTTTCGAACCAGGCAAAACTCTCGAATGGATTCGAGACCATTGGGAGAGACCAAAGTCGGGCATCCAATAGTACGGTTAGCATGGAAAGGAGGCGGAACCCAAGTTCCAGGTCTGCTGGGCCTCGTGCCACCTCCAGCCGCCCAATACGCTTCAGCGTCTTCCGGATCAACCAATGGTATCGACAATTCTTTCTTCGGAACCACGACACGAGGCTGTGAGTTTGTTCCTTCGGAACCACAACGATTGGAACTGGTTTCGGAACGAGTTCTTCTCTTCGAGAACATGTTTAGTAAAAATGAGAGAAAGAGTATGGAAGGAAGTGAGTAAAGAATTTGAAAATTTACTCCATATACTTATAAGAAAAAGTATTACTATTCACCTTTGGACTTTTGGCCATTAAGTTCCGCCTAATTCTACTAAACTTGCCGAACAAGTTCGAACCGCTCGCAAGAAATCTACGATTCTTACGAGCTGGGGGGCTAACTGTTGGGGTTAAAATCGGTACGACGGAATCAATGACCAAAAATTTCCGCAAAAATAAAAATACGTTTATAAAACACGAGAAGTTGTTTTATAAAATTCTAAGGACTTTCCGAACAAAGAAAATCCGTGGAAAACTTGGAAATCGTCATCTCGGAGGAACGAACGAAACAATCGCCGATTACACGATTTCCCAAGTTAAGCAAGAAACTGCAAAAAATCGCATCCGCCATAAACCGCGAGCAGGTTCGACCAAACCAGTTCAACGTACGACGAGCCGAACCAGCCGATTCAGCTCGCCGTACGGCAAGCTGAACCAACCCGGTTCGGTTCACCGTACGTCGAGCTGACCGCCCTGAGCCTCGATCTTCGCCTCCTTAACGCAAGGCATATGTCCTTTGGTTCGATCAAGCTCTGAACCATTGTCAAAACGTCTCTCATTTCGTCTCAATCCGTCTTATCGTTCATGTTTTACGATAAAAATCGTAAAAGTCTTCTTTTCTCGTAAAGTTCGGGAAGATCGTATAAAACAGCAACGATTAGACGGAACATCGTGCATTGTCAAACTATACAACCAACTCGAGAAATCTTATAAAAACGACATCGAATCAGGAAACGATCGCGTCTAAAATTGTAAAACCGTTTTTATCGCAAAACGGCTCGGACAGCCAAAAAGTGCGATAAAAGCCCACTTGCGACTTTAAACGAAATCCAACCCAAAGATACAATGACGGTTTTACGATTTACTCGCAGGATGAAGATAAATGTCAAGTTTGAAGATAAAAGAAGATTTCGTTAAGAAAATGGAAGATTCCCGAGAAACTCAAATATGGGCGAAAAGGAAAGACTAAACCGCCTAAGGAGGGAGTATATAAGTGTGGGTGTCGAAATCCACTCACTGCCAAATAAATCGTAAAAAAGGAAACTTCGGGAAAACCCTAAGTTTCCAGAGGAACCGGCTATCTACAGAGCCGCACAACGAAAAATAAGAAAACGATAACTTAGAATTTGAATGAAAATAAACGAAATAGAGAGCAAAGAGTTTCATATTCCGAATCTGCGTAGAACTGGTACAAAAGAGTAGCCGAAAAACTTAAGAACGAAAACCCTAATTGAGGCGCAGCTCGCTAACAGAAAAACGGAAATATTCCTAATTGCTAATTTTGGTGGTGAGAGCTCTGAATTTCGTGTCTCTGTTGCTTCTGCCCTAGACCTCCTATTTATATACTCCTCGCCTTGGCTATCCGATCTTTCCATTTCGCCCAGATTTGACTAAATCGGGAATTTTCCATTCTTCTCGATCCTTCCTTTTCTTCCGCGGAAATCTTCTATTTCTCTTCAAACCTTCCTTTTATCTTTAAACTTTAATTTTATTTTCCTTCTGCGAGTAAACCGTCAAAACGTTATCAAATCTGCGGGTTAGATTCCGTTGAAATCGAGAGGTGGGTTTTTATCGCGTTTTAGATCCTTCCGGGCCGTTTTGCGATAAAAACCGTTTGCCGACTTTTTACGGGATCATTTCCTGATCTGACATCGTTTTTAATAAATTTCTCGAGTTAATCGCAAGGTTTTACGATTTACTCGACTTTTTATTAAAAACACGTTTTTTACGACTTACTCGGCGTTTTTTATTAAAAGCGCGTTTTTATGATTTCAACGAGAAATCTCGGATAAATCGTATAGTTTAGGCAATGTTTGGTGTTTAGTTTAACCGTTGCCGTTTTATACGATTTCCTCGAGTTCTTTCCGAGAAAACAAAGTTTTACGGTTTTTATCGTAAAACTCGAACGGTAAGTCGGATCGAGATGGAACGGGAGATATTTCGGCCATGGTTTAGAACGCGACCTTGTCGAAAGACGTAAGTTTCAAATCGGGAATGCGGGAAATTGAGACGCGGAGTGTCCGGGAAGTCTTTAGTTCGCCCATCGGCGAACTAAGCCGATGGGCGAACTAGTCGAGCATGTCCTAGTTCGCCCATCGGCGAACTAAGCCGGGCCGGCTTAGTTCGCGTTTTATGGCCTTTTCGGTTTTTTGCGGTTTCGTAAAACGATTCTCGAGTTTTATAAAACGATTTTCGGATTTCATAAAACGACCTTCGAGTTTTATAAAACGATCTTCGAGTTTTATAAAACGATCTTCGAGTTTTATAAAATGATTTCTCGAGTTTTATAAAACGATCTTCGAGTTTTATAATACAATCTTCGAGTTTTATAAAATGATCTTCGAGTTTTATAAAACGACTTCTAGAGTTTTATAAAACGATCTTCGAGTTTTATAAAACGATCTTCGAGTTTTATAAAACGATTCTCGAGTTTTATAAAATGATTTCTCGAGTTTTATAAAACGATTTCTTGAGTTTTACAAAACGTATCTTCAGGTTTTATAAAACGATCTTCGAGTTTTATAAAATGATCTTCGAGTTTTATAAAACGATTCTTGAGTTTTATAAAACGATTTCGCGAGTTTTATAAAACGATTTCTCGAGTTTTATAAAACGATCTTCGAGTTTTATAAAACAATCTTCGAGTTTTATAAAACCGATTCTTGAGTTTTATAAAACGATTTCTCGAGTTTTATAAAACGATATTCGAGTTTTATAAAACGATTTCTCGAGTTTTATAAAACAATCTTCGAGTTTTATAAAACGATCTTCGAGTTTTATAAAATGATTCTCGAGGTTTATAAAATGATTTCTCGAGTTTTATAAAACGATTTCTCGAGTTTTATAAAAAGATCTTCGAGTTTTATAAAACAGTCTGCGAGCTCTATAAATGACTTTGAGTTTTATAAAACTATTCCTCGGGTTTTATAAAACTGTTCTTTTTGTATTTTCGCGGGGAGTTTTGGCTATTAATTCCGTCGTACCGATTTTGACCCCAACAGTTAGCCCCCCAGCTCGTAAGAATCGTGAGATTCTTGTGAGTGGATTGAGCTCGTTTGGCGGAATTAGGCGGAAATAGGCGGAACTTTAATGGCCAAAAGTCCAAAGGTGAATAGTAAAATTCTTTCCTATATGGAGTAAAATTTTGAATTCTTTACTTCATCTCTTACAACTCATTCAAGAATTTTTTCTCTCCACTTTCTCTGAAGATCTTCAAATATGTTTTCAGGAAGAAAAACTCGTTCCTCAACTAGTTCCAATTTTCACAATTCTGAGGGAACGAGTTCGCAGCCTCCAGCCTTGGCTCCGAAAGAAGAGTATTCGTCCCCGTTAGTCGATCCGGCGGACCTCGAGGCTTTTTGGGCAATCGGAGACAAGTCGGGGTCCGCTCGGCCTAGAACTTGGGTTCCAGCTTTGTCGGACGTCGATCAAATTTCCGGACGTCCGAGCTTGACGCTTTTTAACAGCATTGTTTACATGCGTGAATTCTGCCGAGTCCCAGAGGTCGTTGAGTTTCGTTCCCCACTTGCCGGGGAGAGCGACGAGGATGCACCCGACGGCTTCTTCACGTGTTACAACATTTTCTTGCAACAATGCCACCTATGGTTTCCGATTCCGGAAGTCATTGTGCATTTCCTTCACAGGCTGGGACTGTCGATTAGTCAATTGACTCCTCCAAGTTTAAAGCAACTCGTTGGTCTTTTGACGCTAAGTTACGAGCAGGGAAGCACCCTTACCGTCGATCATCTCAAAGGTTTGTTAAAGCCTACAGGGCAATCGCGGAGGATCACTCTAAGCCCTCGTGATGAAGTTGTTACGAGCTGCTCAACGCCTTCTACTTCTTGGAAGAAAAATTTCTTCTATGTTCGTATCGACGGTGCGTCGGTCGAGGAGGGTGGCATTCCGCTCTTTACGATCACGTGGGGTCGGAGAGGTGTACGACTCAAATTCACGCGAACCTTTATTATTATTATAATTATTATTATTAAGATGACTTCCTGTTTTTCCGCAGTGACCAACCCTTTGCCTCCGTATCCCGCGGATCTTCCGGACATCACCACTTCTCTAAAACGTGGTGAAGTTGGTTGGTGCAGTTTTTCTCCGCAACGTGTCCGTCAAGCGGTTGCCCTCTTCTGATCTCGACGTTTTGCGGATTCTCCGATTTACGAGGAGGATTCGTTTATCGGAGAGTTCATTCCGCATGTTCCCTCGATGGGAAGTGGCAAATCTCGCTTCCGAAGGGATAAAAATCCTGTAATTGAAGACGGTGACTCTGAGCGCGCGACTTCTCCTGATAATATCCTCAAGGATTTTCTTGATAGTCAGGCGGAAGATGGCTTCTGGACGAGGGCGGGCGGATCATCGACCTCCCATTTTCCGGACATTGACCATGATCAAGTTCCAGAGCTTACTAGGGGGTCTGAGATAGCAAAGGAGGTACGTGCGTTTATTGTTATCTTTTTCGAGCAGTTTTTATGACATGGCTTAATTCTTCTCTTTGGTAGGGTTTCCTTATCATGAGCCGAGCCCTGGACGATCGTACTGCTGAGGCTCGCCTTGCCGAGTTTCGAGCGAACATGGCCGAGAAGGAAGTTGCTCGTCTTCGGGCAGAGGTCGAGGCCAACCAAGCCGAAGAAATGGTCGCGAGGGAGGTTACTCGCGTGAGGGATGAGTGTGCGACCAGGTCTCGTCGTGCTAAGGAGCTTTCTGACCAAAGGATTCGTCGTGCTCGTCGTGCGGGCAAACGAGAGGTTGCCGAGGAGATGAAGGTTCGTCGCGAGCGATTTACAACCGGTTATTCGGATGCGGAAGCTGTTAAACGGGCGCATGGTGATTATCACGAATGTCGCGGGATCGTTCATGGGTTATCCCTGACTCAGAACGAAGGGTATTCGTGGTGCGATCCTGAGCATGCTCAAACTTAATAGATGGGATCCAATGTATGGACAAGCTAAGCTACTAAAGAAAGCTTGGCTTAATGGTCAGTTTCATCATCTTATTGGCATGATCTATGAAGCTTTGGACAGAGAGAAGAGAAGAACTCTTGGTACAGCTTTGAAACAACTTGAACAATCAGCTGAGACTAACATGAGCTGGATCAGGACACAATACAAGCTGTTCTGAACATGGAGATCAATCTGCAGACTCATCTTGGTGTGGAGAA